>CM075983.1:58458600-58497449 GCA_038087875.1 Malacoraja senta | reverse complement strand
TGTTTGCGGGGTGGTTAGTGTGTGTGATGCCGCAGCACCCCCCCCCCCCTCCCGCAAAAGCGCTTTGGGAAAACAGTCCCCCAACAGTCTCTCTGTCTTTAACACGGAACTGCAGATGCTGGAAAATCAAAGATACACAAAAAAAAGCTGGAGATACACAGCGGGTACAGCAGCATCTATGGAGCGAATGAAAATAGGCAAAGCTTTGGGCTGAAGCCCATCAGTTTTTTTTTTACCTGAAACGTTTCCTATTTCCTTCGGCCCAGTCTCTCTGTCTCTCCATCTCTCTCTCTCTCTCTCTGCCCTTCTCTCTTCACAGCCCGCGGCTCGACTCATGCACGCCCGTTCCAAACACCCCCTTCACCTTTCTCCCCCATCGTCTCCTTCCTCTCCACCACTCTCCTCTCTCCCCCTCCTCTCTCCCCACCTTTCTCTCCCCCTCCTCCATCCCTCTTCAAATTTTTACATTAAATTTTGTCTCTCTGCCACCCCCCTCTAGAAGCACCTGAGAGGTGAGGGCTATTCATCAGTGGATAGGGTGGAGATGGGATAAAAGAATCAAATTTAAAAATTAATGTAATATCAAGGGGTGTGATGAGTGTGTGTGTTTGTGGATGCAGGATTCCGTGCTTTGGAGGAAAGGGGGTGGTTAGTGTGACGCAACAGCCCCTCCCCCCCCCCGCAAACGCACGTTCGGTGTCCAGACCCAACGGGTCTGCACTTGGTCTAGTATACTTTTAAAACTCTCTGGCTGCCGTACGTCTGTACGTCCGTACGCCGCCTTTCATACCGCCCCTGGCCCACACAGCGCGCGGAAAGGCCCATATTTTTTACCATTTCCAAAGAGATGACATTTATCTTTACGAATAGCCACTCCTGATTAAATCCGGTCCTGTTTATGTACACGTTTTTTAATAAAATCCATCCCCCCCCACCCCCATGTGATTTTCTCCGAAAACGACGCCATCTTTTTTTCGCCGATTTTCTCCAAAAACGACGCCATCTTTTTTTCGCCGATTTTCTCCGATTTTTTCCGAAAACGACGCCATCTTTTTTATCCACGATTTTCACCCCGGGGTCTCAAGCACGTTCGGAACAACACCCCGGGGTGTCAAGCACTTTCGGGGACCAGACCCAACGGGTCTGCACTTGGTCTAGTATATATATAAAATCAATCACACACACACGCACGCACGCACGCGCGCGCGCACACACACACACAAACTACCCCCTTTGTTATTATATTAATATTTTTAATTTGCTCCTTTTACTCCATAACCGTCCTATCCACTGACGCATAGCCCCCAACTCGCAGGCGCGTCTAGAGAGGGAGGGGGTAGAGAGTGAGGACAGAGAGAGAGGCAGAGACAGAGGGAGAGGTGGGGTGGAGGGGAGGAGAAGAGGGGGGAGGGGAACGAGAGATGGGAGGAGAGAGAGGGGGAAAGGGGGCTGAGAGGGAGGTAAGGGAAGGGGGAGAGGCGGTGGGAGGGGAGGGGGGGAAGGGAGGTGGAGGGAAGGCGTAGGGAAGGGGGTGGAGGGTAGGGGTGGAGTGAGGGGAGGGCGGAAGGGTGTATAGGGCAGGGTGGGGGAGGGAGGGGGTTTGGGGGAGTGGAAGGGGGAGAGAGGGGAGAGAGAGAGAGATAAGGGGGAGGGAGAGAGAGGAGAGAGGGGAGGGGGGGAGAGAGAGAGAGAGGTGAGAGAGAGAGGAGGGGGCGGGGCGATCTGAGGACGGTGAAAAGCAGCGGGGGGGACCAGCCGATCGTGGCTTCCGCTAAGGTAATCGCACCCCCAATGTGACAGAGCCGGGCCGGGGAGGGGTGGACAGACGATATGGCCTCCCCAGAGAGGAGGTCTTCCCCTGTGACGGGTAGAGAGGAGAGAGGGGAGGAGGTGAGAAGAGGGGAGGAGGTGAGAAGAGGGGAGGAAGTGAGAAGAGGAGGGGGGGGGGTTGAGGGGAGCCAGGCGAGTGAGTGCGCTGCGAAATGTGGAGACAGAAGCGGCTTCTGACTCTGGAAACCCACAGCTGGAAAGAGTGCACAGGGGATGGGAGGGGCGGGGCTTCACGAGCTGCGCCGACAGTGAGGAGAACCTCGTTCAGCGCGTGAGCGATCTGCAGAACATAGATCCTATAGCTGAGTGCAGCTCTAGGATCTTTGCTGCAGAACATTCTCGTTCTTTCTGTGCCTTTTGAAGAACGGGGGGTGGGTGGAGTAACGTACCTTGTGAAAACTGCGCATGCGCGTTGACAGCAGCTGCATTAATCCACAGTGGCGGGGGGGTGGGCGGGGCCAGGAGGCAGGTGGGCCTTGATGGGTGGGCATGTGGCATTGTGATGTCAGCAGCTGGCAAGCGGTGATTTTTTTTTTTAAGTGAATTTTGTGAACAATTTTATTCAAAATCTGGGGATATAATTGAGCAAATGTAGAGGAGTTGATTTCTGATGTTTTTGCATCTGGTATTCGAGGAAATACATTTCAAAGGCAAAATCACTCACACACGCACGCGCGCACGCACACGCACACGCACACGCACGCACACTAGACCAAGTGCAGACCCGTTGTGTCTGTTCCTCCAACGGGCGGTTGCGGGGGGGTGCGGCGTGCGGCGTCACACACACTAACCACCCCACACACACTAACTATCCCACGCACGCACGCTAACAACCCCCTTGATATTATTAATTTGCTGATATTAATTTGCTTGATATTATTAATTTGCTCCTTTTACCCCATATCCACTGACACATAGCCCCCAACTCTAGACGGGGGGGCTAGAGAGTGAGGGCAGAGAGAGAATGGGGAGAGACAGAGAGAGAGGGCAGAGACAGAGGGCAAGAGACAGGGAGAGGGGGGGAGAGAGAGGGGGCAGGGGAGGAAGGAGAGGTGGGGGGAGGAGGGGAGGGTGGTTTAGGGGAGGGAGGTGGGGGTTGGAGAGAGGGGGTAGAGAGAGAGGGGCAAGAGGGAGAGGGGGGAGGAGGAGATGGTGGGTGAGGGGGGTGGGGGAGGAGGGGAGAGAGGGATGGGAGGAGAGAGAGGTGGGGAAGGGGGGAGGGTGGGAAGGGAGGTGGGAGGGGACGGGGTTTAGGGGAGGGCAGGGGGGGTGGGGGAGAGAGGGAGGGTGGGGGGAGAGAGGAGGGGGGAGGAGGGAGAGAGGAGGGGGGAGAGGAGAGAGACAGGGGGGAGAGAGGAGAAGGGGCGGGGCGGTAGCCAGAGCGATCTGATGGGGGACCAGCCGATCGTGGCTTCCGCCAGCGTGACAGACACGGACCAGGCCAGACGATCGGGCCTCCCCGGAGACGGGTAGAGAGGAGAGGGAGGGTGGAGAGGGGAGGAGGTGAGAAGAGGAGGGGGGTGGTGAGTGGTCTCCGAAATGCAGAGAGACAGAAGCGGCTTCTGACTCTGGGAACCGGCAGATGAGTGAGAGGGCAGGGGATGGGAGGGGCGGGGCTTCACGAGCAGAACAAAGATCCTAGAGCTGAGCTGTAGGGTCTTTGCTGCAGAACGTTCTCGATCTTTCTGCGCCTTTTGAAGAACGGAGGGGTGGGTGGGCGAACGTACTTCGTGGAAACTGCGCATGCGCGTTGACAGCAGGAGGCAGATGGGCCTGGATTGGTGGGCATGTGGGCATTGTGATGTCAGCAGCTGGCAAGCGCCGATTATTTTTGAAAAAGTGAGTTTTGTGAACAACTTTATTCTAAATCTTGGGAAATAATTGACCGAATTTAGAGACGAGTGGATTTATGAAATCATAAGTTAAATCCCTACCGAAATTGTAAAAATCTCCGCGTTTTTGCGTCTGTTTTCCCTCCCTTTCACAATGCATTTCCAACTGGCTCCGCCCGGCCCTGCCCTCCCCCCCCAGCCATGCCCGGTGGCCCCGCCTGCTGACCTCATAATGCCTTTGCACCTGGTCCAACTGGCCTCGCTCCCCCAGCCTGTCTGCTGGTCCCGCCCCCCCAGCTGCCAGGTTGTAGATTCCATTGGTTTTCATTGAATTGAATTGAATTATTTGTCACTTAACATCACTAATTCTTAACATCAACTTTTAATTTCAAAGACAGTTTAAAAAAAAAATTGCTGTATTCATTGACAGCTTAGATCGGACCCGCTGTGTGTGTGTGTGTGTGTGTGTGTGGGGAGGGGGGGGAGAGGAGTGGGGGGGGTGGTTAGAGGGAGGGGGGGTGGTTAGTGTGTGTGACGCGGCTGGCTGCTCCCCTGAATTCCATAGAGCTGCTGACAGCTTTCGTGCATGAGGCGCGCACGCTTCATTTCCAGAACATTCTGAATGCGTGATGCACGGTTGCATTTCTCTCTCTCTCTCTCTCTCTCTCTCACTCTCTCTCTCTCTCTCTCTCTCTCTCTCTCTCTCTCCCTCTCTCTCTCTCTCTCTCTCTCTCTCTCTCGCTCTCTCGCTCTCTCTCCCTGCTGCATGAGAAATGTTGACGTGTTCTGGTAGAAATTTTCCTTATGATTGCAAAAATCCAATCCTCCATACATTTGGACGATTATTTCCCAAGATATTTACTAAAATTTATAACCAAACTGACATTAAAAAAAAATATTACAGTTGCCCAGCTGCTGACCTCACAATGCCTTTGCACCTGGCCCAACTGCTTCCTGGCCCCGTCCGGCCCTGCCCCCCCAGCATGCCTGGTGGCCCCGCCCGCTGACCTCATAATACCTTTGCACCTGGCCCAACTACTTCCTGGTTCCGCCCGGCCTGGCCCCCCAACCTACCAGGTTGTTGATTCCATTGTTTTTCATTGAATTGAGTAATTTCTCACTTAACATAATAATAATAATAACTTTATTTATAAAGCACTTTAAACAACCACAGTTGCCACAAAGTGCTG
The DNA here is from genome assembly GCA_038087875.1 of Malacoraja senta. Lineage (NCBI taxonomy): Eukaryota > Metazoa > Chordata > Chondrichthyes > Rajiformes > Rajidae > Malacoraja > Malacoraja senta. Next base: position 58,492,597 of record CM075983.1, on the reverse strand, counting down.
TACATGAGAAATCATGAACAAAAAGCTATTACAAACAATTAAAAACCATTAAAAACCGTAAATCGAAGGACTATAAAAAACACACTAAAAATTAAAAGACATTAAAAGCACTAAAAACAGGGGCAATGCCTCAGCCAGTGTCGAAAGCCAAAGAATAAAAATATGTTTTTAGGGAGGATTTGAAGATGGACAGTGAGGGGGCCTGTCTGATGTGCAGCGGCAAGGTGTTCCAGAGTGCCGGAGCAGCAACAGAAAAAGCTCTATCCCCTCTGAGCTTCCGCTTAGACTTTGGTACCTCAAGGAGCAGCTGATCAGCTGACCTGAGGCACCGGGCAGGAGCATATAGGTGGAGCAGCTCAGAGAGGTAAGGCGGGGCGAGCCCATTCAAGGATTTAAAAACAAATAAAAGAATTTTGAAATGAACTCGAAAGTGCACTGGGAGCCAGTGTAGGGAGGCCAAAATTGGCGTAATGTGCTCCCTCTTTCGAGTTCCAGTCAAAAGGCGAGCGGCAGCATTTTGAACAAGCTGGAGGCGAGCCAATGAAGCTCGTGCGACTCCAGAGTAGAGTGCGTTACAGTAATCCAGCCTAGATGTAATAAAGGCATGGATTACTGTTTCAAAATGCTCCCGCTCGAGAATGGGCTTCACCTTTGCCAGCTTCCTTAGGTGAAAGAAGCTGGACTTAACCACCGTGCCTATTTGTTTGTCTAGTTTAAAATCACCGTCCATCCTAAAACCCAGGTTCAAGACGGTTGGCTTTACAGACAATGCCAGTGGACCCAAATCAACAAAGGGAGGTTCACGGCAGCCATTGGGGCCAAACAAAATCACCTCTGTCTTCTCTTCATTAAGTCCAGAAAGTTTAAGGCCATCCAGGACTTAATGTCCTCAAGACAAGACAGAAGTGATTTTAGAGAATAGTCTTCTTCTTTCCTGAGTGGCATATATAACTGGCTATCATCTGCATAAAAGTGAAAGGAGATGCCATGCCTTCTTAAAATTGAGCCCAGAGGAAGTAGGTATAAGGAGAAGAGCAGGGGCCCTAAAATTGAGCCCTGTGGAACCCCATATACCAAGGGAGTAACTTTTAACTTTAACTTTTAATTTCAAAGACAGTTACAAAAAAATAATTTGCTGTCTTCATTGACAGCTTAGATCGGACCCGCTGTGTGTGTGTGGGGTCCTCCCCTGAATTCCATAGAGCTGCCGACAGCTATCGTGCATGACAGCTATCGTGCATGAGACGCGGACGCTTCATTCGCAGAACATTCTGAACGCGTGACGCACGGTTGCATTTTGCTCTCTCTGTCTCTGCCCCTCTCTCTCCCCATCTCTCTCCCCATCTCTCCCCCCCCTCTCTCTCTCTCCCCCCTCTCTCTCCCCTTTCCTCTCACCCACCCCCTCCCTCCCCTAAACCCCCTTCCCCCCTACACCCTTCACCCCATCCCCTACCCCCCCATCCCTTCCCCCCCACCTCTCCCCCTCCCATCCCCCCTCTCCCCTTCCCTTCCCCCCTCTCTCTCCCTCTCTCCCCCTCTCTCTCCTCCCATCTCTCACCCCTCCTCACCCACCCTCCCTCTCCTCCACCCCCCTCTCCCTCTGTCTCTTGCCCTTCTGTCTCTGCCCCTTTCTCTCTGTCTCTCCCCATTCTCTATCTGCCCTCACTCTCTACCCCCCCCCCTCTCTAGACTCGCTTGCGAGTTGGGGGCTATGCGTCAGTGGATTGGGTGGTTATGGGGTAAAAGGAGCAAATTAATAATATGAATATCAAGGGGGGTAGTTAGCGTGTGTGCGGGGGGGTAGTTAGTGTGTGTGACGCCGCATGCCGCCCCCCCCCCAAACCCCCCTCCCCCGCAACCACACGTTAGGGGAACAGACGCAACGGGTCCGCACTTGGTCTAGTATATATATATATATATATATATATATATATGTTATAAATATATACGTTATAAATATATAACACACACACACACACATATATTTCTCCAGTTTCTTGTAATTTCCTCTAATTATTTGTTGAGCAACCTTTTTCTTTCTTTCTTTCTTTCATCCTCTCACTCTCCCTCTATGAAATCCTAGTACTGTGAATAAAATAACAATGAACACATGCCAAGATATTTTTTCATACTTTCATTCTATATTAGTGAAATAAAATGTAGTGTATACATACCTACACTGATGCAGAGTGTGAGCTTTAGACATGAATAATGTACATTGCTACCATAGTTTAGTTTTTTAATTTAACATATATTTGAGGGGGTTGGGCCAATATAGTGCTAACCCTCACTTTGTGACAAATGAGTACACTTTGTAGCACTGATGGAGCGATTTTTCGACCAACCCCTTACCTGTTTCCATGGGAATCTACCTCAAAACGCCAATTTAACCTGATGGCGATCTCGTGTTAACAACCACGTAGCCAGTCTTTAGGCAGTCGGTCACGTTATGATATTTAAAATGGAAATGGTTGCTTCTGATTTTTGCATGTTATAATCTAGAAATACAGAGTGAGCTACTTTGTGGACAAATGGCAGGAAATCACAGGCTCTGACAATGGATGGACAGCATATGGCTGTTACTGATATTTTAGTGACTATGGAAATGAATACTTAGATAGACACAAAAAGCTCGAGTAACTCAGCGGGACAGGCAGCATCTCTGGAGAGAAGGAATGGGTGATGTTTCAGGTTGAGACCCTTCTTCAACTTCAAATGAATCCTTCTTGGTCCAATAATGGAAATTACTCGTTCTGGTGTATTTGCAAGAATCTGCAAGTTAAAGGCCTGTCTCACGAGTCTGCGGTCATTGGCGGCGAAACGGGAAGGATCTGCCGCCATAGACCGTGCACTCGTGAGAACGTACAATTCCGGGGCCGTGCGGCGGTGTTCCCAACACCGCACGGTGCTAAAATAAAATCGACAATGTTGAAAACTATATACTCACCGCACAACCTCCACCAGTGATGCACGAGTGCGGCACGGCCGCCCGCACGGGCCGCCGCCAGTGTGGCTCGAGTGCCGTGCGTCAAACCTCCACTGCCACAGCCTCCGCCAGTGAGGCACGTGTGCTGCACGGCCGCATGCACTGCCACCGCTACAGCGCCGCGATCAGGATGGCCGCCGCCACAGCCGCCGCTGGTGAGTCACGTGCGGCGGGCCAACGTCATCGCAGTCGGCCCGCCCTTTTTTTAACTTACCGCAAGCACGTGGGACCCGCCGTATTTGAATTACTCGGCCCCCGCGCAGCATCCGTGCGGCGCTCCGGTGGATAGGCTCGCCACTCTCGCCATTGCCGCGCGGTCCCCGCTACCGGCGACGCCGCGCTTCACCGCCGATGACCGCAAACAGGTAAGACAGAGCCTTTACTGCTTTTTATTTTATTTTACAGGATGGGAACTGGAAATTAATATTTTTGATATTTTATGACTAAATAGCAAAATACTCCTGATAGTTTGTGTAATATTCCAAGTGTTCCAAAATTACAGTAAAACTAGCGATAATCTCTGGGCTACAGTGCAGGAGTTAAATCAGAAACGGTAACTTAAAGAAGCAACTTATCAAAAGGTGTTGGCTGGAGTTCAAAATTGAAAAACAAATAAGAAGATAAAGAAAATGAACTGATATCGCCATCATTGATGCTTGTACTAAAAGCCACATCTGAATAATACTCTTTAAAATAAACCTAGAGACTAAATTTAATCATTTTAATGCCTCAGCCCCACATTAAATGAAGATTGACAACGAAGTAATCTATTGATATCACAATTTCTAACCTATGTAGTTATATCACCCATTTAAATTATAATTTATACCTAATACTTTAAAATACTTGGGGTTGAAAGATGCAACAGTAATCAAATTGATCCTGAAGTTATACCACAAAAATGGAGCCACTCATTTCTAGATCATAACAGTGACAATCATTTCTAGATTATAATTCACACAGTGCATGTATTTTTCACTGCAATCCATTTCAAAAAAAGTTGCACAATGAATTAAATTAATTGCACGGTCCAACTTGGGAGAAATTACTTCCTCGGAGGTAAGTACATGGAGCTAGGAACGCTGTTGCTATGGTGCAAGCTGACTCGAATCACGTAATCACGGCTGCAGACTAATGGGGCCCCCATTAATGTGCCTTAATATAATAACATTAATGTGTGGCACTGGCATTTCTAATGTGGCGCTGCATACTCTGCATTTGCAGGCAAAGATACTAATCGCGAAGCCGGATCCGAAGATGGCGCTAAAAATTACCCATGACCTATTACGACTTTTTCGCCGAGTGGACCATCTTGCTCTGCTCTATGATCTTTGGTTGATACAGGCGAGGGGAGGAATTTTGATGGGCAGATGGTTTGACAAAGGCCATAGATGAAAAGATAGAAGGTGTGAGGGATGTCCTAGTTGTCAAGTTAGAGGAAGGAGTGCAGGTGGAAGGGGAGAAATATGACAAATATTATTGGAGCTTGCTTGTTTATAGGGGTATCCATAAGTGGAGCATTTGGAACACAGGAATGGCCTGTAAATGGAATTCAACAGGTGATTTGAATGCAATCAAAAGTAATAATTTTCTGTTGGGATTAGTCAGAAAAGCTGAATTTATATTGTATTCTAACATGGAACCTGAACAAATAGCAAACAGGATGATGATGTTTCTGAACTGTTTATGGTTCTAAAGAAGGGTCTCGACTCGAAACATCACCTATTCCTTTTCTCTAGAATTGCTGTCTGACCCACTGAGTTACGCCAGCTTTTTGTGTCTATCTTCGGTTTAAACCAGCATCTGCAGTTCCTTCCTATACAGATGATGTTTCTGTGGACAGGTGGAAGAAGGAGCGAGATGGGGGGTGGGGTGAATGAGTGTTTGAGGAATATTGATACTGGTCAAAGTATTTTTAATCATCTTGCTATTCTATCATTCAGTATATCATAACTGATCTGTTTTAAGCTCCAAACTTCATGGATCCTCCCTCAGTTCAATGTCAAGGTTGTGTTGCAGGTGTGGTTCTGATAGAACTCGTATTCAGTGTCATGGGATGAAGCCAATATAACTCGTATTCAGTGTCTTGAGATGAAGCCAATCTTCAATTGGTCTTTTTTATTTTTTTTGCAATGTTCACTAGCTTTTAATGATTTCTATACATTGACCTATATTTTATTATTCAACCGTGGTTCCAGCTTTTTATACTTTTGAAAATATTCTTCAATAATCTTGGATACAAACTGAATGATCTCATACTTCGCACTCTATCAGTGATTAGCAGCTTTCTATTGCCAACTCTGTTGCCAACTAGATTTGCCAACAGTGCCTCGCCACTGTGTTTAAGAAGAATTTCAACTGCCGCCTTCTGAACGCTGATCACGTCTCCAGTTTTGAACATCAACTAATAGTTGGTCTAATCTGTCCGCTTTTAATTGTTCTTGTGTATCGCCCACCAAAGATGCATAAGGACTTTATCTCACAATTTGGTTATCTTATTGCTAGCTTGTTGCCCAAATTTGACCAGGTCCTGATTCTTGGTGACTTTAACATTCATGTTTGCTGTCCCACGAAGCCTCTTGTGAGTGAATTTATGAACCTGGTTGAGTCCTTCAATCTGTCTCTACTCACCACTGGACCCACGCACAAGCTTGGCCATACACTAGACCTAGTGCTTTCGTCTGGTCTCCCAACTTGTAACACAGATATTATTGTTGCCTGCCTGTCTGATCATAGTGCTATTATATTCAATATATCTCTGCCTTTCTCTCCCTCAAAATCCCATTTCCCTGCTCGCTACTCCTGCTACGTTAACTCCACGATGGTCAGTAAGTTCTCTGAGGCTCTCATAGCCACCCCCGACATCTGCACTATTGAGGCGTCCACCCCCCATCTCAGTACCGACGACCTAATTTCTCTATTCAATAATACCTGCTCTTCCGTCCTGGATTCTGTTGCTCCTCTTAAAATGAAAAAGCCTAAGCCTAAAGGCGAGCCGTGACTCAATGATACCACCAGAGCCCTAAGAAGAGAGTGCAGAAAATCAGAACGGAAGTACAAATCTGATAAGCTTCAAATTTCCTTTGAACTCCTGAAAAGTAATCTTCACAAATACCAGGAAGCAGTAAAATCTGCAAGAACTAAATACTTTTGCAGCCTTATCTTCAAAAACGCGCAAAATTCCAAGGTCCTTTTTAGCACCATCACCTCCATCATTTGTCCTGCCACCAGCACCAGCCTAACTGGGTCCCCTGCTAAGTGCGAGGAATTTACCACATTTTTCACCAGCAAGGGAAAGAACATAAGAACGAATATTTCCCCTCCCACCCGTGACCTGGCTGTCTCATTGGTCTGCTCTTCAAAATTAGAATGTTTCCAACCCGTTACTCTACCCTCCCTTGTAAAACTGATCACCACTATGAAACCTACTACCTGCCCCCTCGACACTGTCCCCTCTGCCCTCCTAAAGGACGTCATTACAACAGCTGGTCCCAGCATCCTCGCCATCTTCAACAGCTCTCTGGCCACTGGCACTGTACCTACCTGCTTCAAGCATGCGGTGGTCCAACCACTCCTGAAAAAACCTAACCTCGACCCCACCTTGCCAAGCAACTACAGACCCATTTTAAAACTGCCTTTCCTCTCAAAAGCCCTTGAAAAGGTAATTTTAAGTCAACTTATACCTTACCTTCACCAAAACACTATCCTGGAAACTTTCCAATCAGGTTTCAGGGCTCACCATAGCACAGAGTCTGCCTTGTTGAAGGTACACAATGACCTACTGCTCACCGTTGACTCCGGCGACTGTGCAATTCTGCTCCTTCTCGACCTCAGCGCAGCATTTGATACTGTTTTTTTTTTTTTTAGTTTTATTTTATTAGAAGTAAGTACAATTGTATACAATCATATTTTCATAATACCTTTCATGTACAGCTTCTTATTTTTTAAATTTTTTGAAATAAAGAAGAAAAAGAAAAAAGTTAGATAATGAAAAATAGAAAAATGTGAGATATATAGTGTGTGAAAAATAAAAATAAAGAATGAAATAAGAAAGTTGAGACATAGAAAATAGAAGAGAGAGAATAAAAGAAAAGATGAGAAGAAAAGGAAATAGAAGGAGATCATTTATAATCTTGACCATCTGCAGTCACGGATTAGCTTTTACACCATACGTTTCCAAAAAGACGACAAATGGAGACCAACTCGTTATGAATTGGTCAAATTTATCTATTAGGAGGAATCGCATTTCCTCAAGATGTGCGGTGTCCAACATACTTGCAATCCACATTTTGAGCGTTGGTAGTGGTGTATTTTTCCAAAATTTCAATATTATTTTTTTTGCTATTATTAAACCATAATTAAAAATTGACTTTTGAGATTAATTCAATTTGTTCCCGTCTTCCATTACCCCAAATATAATCAATTCATTATTGGGTTCCATTTTTGTCTTAAATAGTTTTGTAAATATTTCAAAAATATCACTCCAAAATCCATGAAGTTTTATACAAGAAACAAAAGAGTGTGTTATAGTTGCTTCTTGGGTTAAACATTTATCGCAAATGGGCGATATATTTGGATAAAATTTATTTAATCTTGTTTTTGAGTAATATAATCTATGTAAAATTTTAAATTGGATTAGATTATGTCTTGCGTTAATCGAACACTTGTGAATGTATGTCAAATACTTTTCCCATGTAGCCTTCGTAATTTTTATCAATAATTCCCGTTCCCACTCTTCTCTAATTACCTCGGTCACAGGTAAATCTATATTTAAGATACTATTATATAAATATGCTATTAATTTTTGTGTATCAGCTTTTATATTCATTACTTCTTCTAGTAAATCAGGAGTTATTTTTTGATATCCCTGTATGTATGTCTTCAAAAAATTACAAATCTGAAAATATTTAAAATAATGAGTGTTTTTCAGTTTAAATTTTAATTGTAATTGTTGAAATGATAATAAATCTCCCATTTCATACATATCCCCGATCCTTTTAATTCATAAACTTTCCCATTGATTATATATTTTATCCATCATAGATGGTTTAAATAAAGGATTATTCGATATCGGTGTTAACAATGATAGGTTTCTTAATTTTAAGGATAGTTTTATTTGTTTCCATATTCTTATTGTATCTTGTATAATTGGGTTTTTCTTATATATTGTATTGTTCATTTTTTTCGGGGAGAAGAGGATTGTTCCTATATTACAAGGATAACAATCCTCTTTTTCCATTTTTATCCATTCTGTCTTGAGTTGAACTATCCAACCAGTAAATTATATTCTTAATATGTATTGCCCAATAGTAATACAAAAAAATAGGGAGTGAAAGTCCCCCGACATCTTTTGGTTTACATAAGTGTTCTTTTTTAATTCTATGTGATTTGTAATCCCAAACAAAATTAGTAATATTAGCGTTCAGTTTAGAAAAAAAATATTTTGGTACATATACTGGTATAGATTGAAATAGGTATAATAACTGTGGTAAGAAGCTCATTTTAATAGCATTTATTCTGCCTATTAATGATAAAGGGAGTGTTTTCCAAAATTTTATCATTATATTAAGTTTATTTATTAAGGGTATAAAATTAGCATTGAATAAAGCTTTATGTTTTCTAGTAATCTGTATACCCAGATATTTGAATTTTTCTGTTGCTATTTTAAAGGGGAATTTCAATAAGTGTGTGGATTCTTGAGGTTTTAACGTCATAATTTCACTTTTGTTCCAGTTTATTCTATATCCTGAAAAGGACCCAAATTCCTCTATTAAATTTAATAAATTTGGTATGCTCGTTTGTGAATTTGTTATATATAACAAAATATCGTCTGCATACAATGAAATTTTATTATTTGAGTCCCTAGTATTATAACCCTGAATATTCGGATGGCTTCTTATACTTTCAGCCAGAGGTTCTATCATAAGGGCAAATAGCAGGGGTGATAAAGCACATCCCTGCCTATTACCCCTTGATAATTGAAATTTTTGAGATAACATGCTGTTAGTTAATATTCTTGCCATCGGTTTATCATATAATAATTTCACCCATGCAATAAAATTCTCTCCCATATTAAATTTTTGTAATACTATGTATAAATACTGCCATTCTACCTGATCAAATGCTTTCTCTGCGTCCAAAGAAATAATTGCTAAGTCTTTTTCTTCCTTTTTATGTGAGTACATTATATTAAACAGGCGTCTCAAATTATTAAATGAATATCTTTTGGGTATAAACCCCGTTTGATCAGGGTTTATCAATTTACTAATATATTTGCTTAGTCTTCTAGCTAAAGTCTTTGCTAGAATTTTCTGGTCGGTATTTAAAAGTGATATAGCTCTATATGAGCCCGGTTCCTCTAGATCTTTATCTTTCTTTGGAATAAGCGTAATAGTTGATTCTGCTAATGTTTCAGGTAATTTATTTTCTTTAAAAACGTGAGTATATAAATTAAATAGATAGGGGGTCGTTATCTCATGAAACTTTTTATAAAATTCATTACTAAAACCATCTGGTCCCGGTGTCTTACCATTTTTCAGCAATTTTATTGTTTCACCTATTTCTTCGATTGTAATTTGCGCTCCTAGTTCTTCTTGTTCCAAAAGGTCAAGTTTTGGTAGATTACATTTATCTAAAAAATTTGTAATTTTACTATCTTCTGTTTTGGTTTTTGATGTGTATAAATTCTGATAAAATTGAACAAATCTTTTATTGATATCTTTAGGTAGTGTTAGTAATTCACCATTCTCGGATTTAATTTTATTTATAGTATTTTCCTTTTCCTGTTTTTTCAATTGACGCGCCAACAGCTTATGTGGTTTGTCACCAAACTCAAAATGTTCCTGTTTTGTAATTTGGAATAATCTTATTACTCTTGCCGAGAGAATTCGGTTAAGTTTAAATTTCAGTAGTATTAACTTATTATGTTTATCTATAGTGGGATCTTTAGCATTATCTAACTCTAACTGTCTTATTTCTTGTTCTAACAGCATCTGTTCTGTCTTATTCTTCTTATTTTGAAAAATTTCATATGAAATTATAATTCCTCTAATAAATGCTTTAAAAGTTTCCCATATTAAAGAAGGTGAGGTACATGGTGTATCATTTATCTCAAAAAATGATATCATTTGTTGTTTCAAATATTGATAACCTTGTAAGTCATTTAATATATATGTGTTAAACCTCCAAAAAAAAATCTTTCCCGGCATTCTTTCAAATTTTACTAAAAAAGTCAATGGAGAGTGATCAGAAATACTACTAATATGGTAAGTTGGGTTAATTATATATGGCATTAGTTTCCTATCCACTAAAAAATAATCAATTCTTGAGTATGTTTTATGTACCGAAGAGTAAAACGAGTATTCCCTTCCTGCTGGGTTAGCAGATCTCCATACATCTGTTATGTTAGTGTTTTTTATATATGTATTTAGAAATTCACTAGTCTTAGATTTTGTATTACTCCTGCTTTGTTTTGCTGATTTGTCTAAGTAAGGATCTAAAACACAGTTGAAATCCCCTCCTATTATGACATTTTGATAATTAAACTCCAGTATTATATCTATAATTTTCTCAAAAAATTGAGGGTTATCAAAATTCGGAGCGTAAATATTTACCATAGTTATTGGGGTAGCATAAATTTCTCCCGAAACTATAATATACCTTCCCTCTTTATCTGATATAGTATTCTTTAATTTGAACGGTATACCTTTTTGAATAAGAATAGCCGTACCTCTAGATTTAGAAGTAAATGACGAATAATATGTTTGGCCTATCCACTTCGCCTTTAATCTCATTTGTGTTTCCTGTTTCATGTGAGTTTCTTGCAAGTAGATTATGTCGCTTTTCAAAGATTTTAGGTGAGCAAAAATGTTACCCCTCTTTATTGGTTCATTGGCACCCCTTATATTCCAACTACAGAATGTGATTCCTCCATTCTTTATTTGCCTATCGTCCTGCATTGTATATCAAAGTGATGTTCTTGAAACATATGGTGCAAACAAATACCTCCGTGTTCTGGACGTTGGGTGGTCATTCCAAATTTTTAAGTTTACAATACATCTCCATCTCCAAAAGTGCCTTAGATAAAGCAAGAAAAGTTGTGATTTACAATTAATTAAGTGATTTTAAAAAAAAAGTGAAATTAAGGTATCTAAAAGCAGGTACCTTAAAGACAAATAGCCACCCAAGGTGGCGAAAGAATTATAGACTTCCGTTGATGTTATTTTACAGTGAGCCCCAATCCCTTATTAACACCTCGTAAAAAAAAAAACTACAAACCGTCTTGTTTATTCTTGTATAACTTTATCAAACTAGCGTTAGTAAAATGCCCCCCAAAAAAATAATTTTAAAAAAAAATTAGTAATAATAATAATAATAATAACAAAAATATGCAAAGATAAAATATTAAAGAGTTAAAAAAAGAAAGAAAAAATTAATATAATTAAACCCCAAATCCAAATATAAACCACAACCTATTCTCATTTCTATAAGTATTTGTACTGTACCAATTTATCTAGCCAGCTACCCTACAAGCAGGTACCGAGGGGTTAACCTCATTCCTGGATTTTTTCCAAGTTTATGTTGCGTTCCCACTCAAAAAGAAAGAAAGAAAATGTTAGTAATGTTATAGACATTTTGATTAATTACAATTTATAAGCAATGGTTTATTCATAATTATTCATATTTACCACACACACTCACATTAGTTTTGTTAAAGTTAGTTAGTTAATTGTAATTAGCATATAATAGTTAAATACTCATGTTATCTCGTTCTTTGTATGAGAGCTTTTCATTCAAGGTTAAACAATATTCTCCAATACATTCCAGACAGATAAGCTCAGTAACTGTCTGAGAAATCCGCCAGTTCCAGCTCCATCTTAGAAATTAAAAAATTCCATGTTCATTCCTTTAGTCGTCTTCTTCTTCTGTTTCCGAGGTTTTCCTCATAATATCTTTTGCATATTTAAATGCTTTTTCTGGGTCCGTAAATGAGCGCTCAATTTCCTTATATGTAATTTTCATTTTTGCAGGAAAAACAATACCATATCTGACTTTAGAAATACCCCTCAATATGTTTCTTGTCGGTGTAAACAGGTTCATTCTCTGGACAATCTCTGGAGGATAATCACGGAAAAATCGGATCTTCCCCACGATATATCAAATTTTCACCATGAACAATCTTCTTCAGTATAGTTTCCACTGAAGAAATATCAAGAAATTTCACAATTATCTGTCTTGGAGCAGCATTTATGCCTCTTGGGACACGTCCAACTCGTTGAACAGTATCTATTCTTAGTTCTCCCGGCAGTTTAAGAACCTCTTTGAGTAATTCAGTAACGTGTTTGAGATACATGTTCTTCTCGTCCTTCTCTTACTCCAACGATTCTCAAATTCTGCCTTCTTGCCCTTGCTTCCAAGTCCAAACATTTGTCAGTCATTCTTGCCAGCTTTTCTGCTTCATCTTTCTTTGATTTTTTCAGACTGTTTATTTCCATGATCATCTCTTTCATATCACTTTCCATCTCTTCCATTCTCTCGTCAATGTTGTCCATCTTAGCATTTACACCAGAAAGCTTCTTATTATAATCCTTTTCGACTCTAACAATTTCTGAGTTAAGTTTTTTATCAAACTCATTATGTTGCTTCTTCAGCTCCTTTAACTCATCACAGGCACCATCAATTTTATGAGAAAATATTTCCATATTATTCTCCATACTCTTAATTGTAGTAGTAATTTCTACAAACATTTCCTTTACCTCCAGCTCTTTCTTTCCTCCTTTTGTAGCCATTTCCAGCACAACTCCTTGGCTATCGGGCTCCTCCTCAGAACCTTCTTCAGTTGTTTGCAGATTATCCAACACACTTTTCAGCTGGAGGCTTATAGTGTTTTTTTTTGGTGCGCGTGAACAAGTCCTCTTGCTCATTTAAAAGTCCGTTATCTAATGTTGTTTTCCTTATGCAAACCAAGCAGCTCCGTTGAGTTATTTTTAACTTTAAAACGGCTTTTTGATAATTTTTACGGGAGTAAAGCTCACTGCAGCGTCCTCAATGTTCCATGACGCTACCGGAAGTCATCATTTGATACTGTTGACCACACCATCCTAATTGACCGTCTCCGGTATGGGGTTGGTATTGATGGCACTGCCCTGAGCTGGTTCATCTCCTACCTCAAAGGTAGGAGTTTCTCGACTAACATAGGCAACTCTTCCTCCTCCCCAGCTAATCTCTGCTGTGGGGTTCCACAAGGTTCCATCCTTGGCCCCATTCTCTTCTCCCTGTATATGCTCCCCTTAGGCCAAGTCATTGAAAGGCACGGCATTTCCTTCCATTGCTACGCAGACGATACACAACTCTATCTCCCCCTGAAGCCCAATAACCAATCAAATCTGCTTATCCTTACCCGCTGCCTCGAGGATATAAAGTGTTGGATGGCCCAGAACATCCTCCAACTAAACGAGAGTAAGTCTGAGGTCATCCTTCTCGGCCCCTCGTACTCAATCAAAATGATAGCAGGCAGCCTTGGAAGACTTACCCCACTACTCAAACCTCATGTCAAAAACCTTGGCGTGATATTTGACTCAGCACTGAAATTTGACAAACAAATCAATGCCATGGTAAAAGCTAGCTTCTTTCAGCTTCGGACGATAGCTAAAATAAAACAATTCCTCCAGTTTGCTGACCTCGAAAAGATCATCCACACATTCATCTCCTCCCGCCTAGATTACTGCAACTCCCTTTACACTGGCATCAGCGAATCTTCCCTGTCCCGCCTGCAACTGGTCCAAAACGCCCCAGCGAGACTCCTGACGGGCACCAGAAAAAGGGACCACATCACCCCGATCCTGGCCTCTCTCCACTGGCTCCCTGTGCGGTTCCGTATAAACTTCAAGATCCTCCTCCATGTCTACAAAGCCCTCAATGGGCTTGCCCCCACCTACATAAAAAGTCTTCTCACCCACCACCCCACCTCCAGCCCCTCAGATCGGCGGACTTGGGGTTGCTGAATATCCCATTGTGTAGGCATAAGCTCAGGGGCGACCGCGCCTTTGCGGTTGCAGCCCCATGACTGTGGAACAGCATCCCCTTTCCCATCAGAACTGCCCCCTCCATCGACTCTTTTAAGTCAAGACTAAAAACGTATCTATACTCCCAAGCCTTTCCTGACGTCCTCTGAGTGAGGGCTACATGTATGTAGTTTGTTTTGTTTATGCTATTCTTATAACAAATGTAAAGCACTTTGACCAACGAGAGTTGTTTTTTAAATGTGCTATATAAATAAATGTGACTTGACTTGACTTGACTAGATTATTGGCAATAAACTTAGATTTGCAGCCCTCACCTCTTTCATCCAAGTTATGTTTGAATTTCAATTAAAAAAGTAGACTATGTGGCCATGTAAACCTGCCCAAATATTCAATTAGATCATGGCTAATGATGTCGCCGACCCATTTATTTCAGTCGAGCTTCGTATTGCCCTTTCAATGTCCATTAAATCGATCTCCATCATTTACCTCCTAACAGGTTCCCTATCCAGGCTCTTTCATTGTCTGTAATTCCATTTGTTTCAATTTGTTTTTGTCCTTTTAGGATTGGTGTTGGGGTTTTAGCTCAGATTATGATGTATGTCAGATAGATCCTTCACAGATACACGAAAATGCTGTGGGCTCAGTGGGAATAGACATCAAAGTAAGAATGATCCAATCTCTTTCACTTGCTGCCAGGAGATCACTTGAAGGTGTGTACTGAACTCCACACATGCTGTACCTCTGAAATGGAAGAGAAGCTCAGCCAACAAAGCCAGCAAGAGTTCAGCAAAGAAGTGTTGGAGACGAGCAATGTGCTGCACTCAACCTTTGCTTCCAGATATAAGAAATTTGATGGTAAGTCTAAGGGAGAAATATAATTTAATGGGAATTTAATAATTGCTTGTGTATGTGATGTAAATAGTGGAGGGATTGATATATAATTGTTGTTTGCCACATTAATATTTATTGTATTGCCAATGGTATTTGGATTGTTGAAAGCTCTAAATGATAGAATAACATTTGTTTACACATGCACCATATATGGGAATTGTTCATGCTTAAGATCTGATAACAGTTGTGGAGACATGGTTGCAAGGTGACAAATTCATGCAGTGAATGGTCGTGGGATATTTGCCAGTTCAGGTGGTTTGGTGGAAGGCAAAAGGAGCTGGGAAAGCTGTTAATAAAGGATAATAAAGGATAATAAAGGATTTCAACATAATTGTATAAGGGGTAAGAGTGTTGTAAAGACAAGCCTGAAGGCTTTGTGTCTCAATGCAAGGAGCATTCGTAATAAGGTGGATGAGTTGAATGTGCAGATAGCTATTAATGACAATGATATAGTTGGGATCACGGAGACATGGCTCAAGGGTGACCAAGGCTGGGAGCTGAACATCCAAGGATATTCAATATTCAGGAGGGATAGACAGAAAGGAAAAGGAGGTGGGGTAGAGTTGCTGGTTAGAGAGGAGATTAACGCAATAGAAAGGAAGGACATTAGCTTGGAGGATGTGGAATCGATATGGGTAGAGGTGCGAAACACTAAGGGGCAGAAAACGCTAATGGGAGTTGTGTACAGACCACCTAACAGTAGTAGTGGAGTTGGGGATGGCATGAAACAGGAAATTAGAAATGCGTGCAACAAAGGTAAAACATTTATAATGGGTGACTTCAATCTACATATTGATTGGGTGAATCAAATTGGGAAGAGGATTTCTTGGAATGTATGCGGGATAGTTTTCTAAACCAACATGTAGAGGAACCAACGAGAGAGCAGGCTATTCTAGACTGGGTATTGAGTAATGAGGAAGGGTTAGTTAGCAGTCTTGTTGTGCGTGGCCCCTTGGGCAAGAGTGACCATAATATGGTTGAGTTCTTCATTAGGATGGAGAGTGACATAATTAATTCAGAAACGAGGGTTCTGAACTTAAAGAAAGGTAACTTTGAGGGTATGAGACGGGAATTGGCCAAGATAGACTGGCAATTGATTCTTAAAGGGTTGATGGTGGATCTGCAATGGAAGGCATTTAAAGACTGCATGGATGAACTACAACAATTGTTCATCCCAGTTTGGCAAAAGAATAAATCAGGAAGGTAGTGCATCCGTGGATAACAAGGGAAATCAGGGATAGTATCAAAACAAAAGATGAAGCATACAAATTAGCCAGAAAAAGCAGCCTACCAGAGGAGTGGGAGAAATTCAGCAGAGTCCAGCAGAGGAGGATAAAGGGCTTAATTAGGAAAGGGAAAATAGATTATGAAAGAAAACTGGCAGGGAACATAAAAACTGACTTCAAAAGTTTTTATAGATATGTGAAGAGAAAAAGATTAGTTAAAACAAATGTAGGTCCCTTGCAGTCAGAAACAGGTGAATTGATCATGGGGAACAAGGACATGGCAGACCAATTGAATAACTACTTTGGTTCTGTCTTCACTAAGGAAGACTTAAATAATCTGCCGGAAATAGCAGGGGACCGGGGGTCAAATGAGATGGAGGAACTGAGTGAAATCCAGGTTAGCCGGGAAGTGGTGTTAGGTAAATTGAATGGATTAAAGACCGATAAATCCCCAGGGCCAGATAAGCTGCATCCCAGAGTACTTAAGAAAGTAGCCCCAGAAATAGTGGATGCATTAGTGATAATTTTTCAAAACTCTTTAGATTCTGGAGTAGTTCCTGAGGATTGGAGGGTAGCTAATGTAACCCCACTTTTTAAAAAGGGAGGGAGAGAGAAAACGGGGAATTACAGACCAGTTAGTCTAACATCGGTAGTGGGAAACTGCTAGAGTCAGTTATTAAAGATGGGATAGCAGCACATTTGGAAAGTGGTGAAATCATTGGACAAAGTCAGCTTGGATTTATGAAAGGTAAATCATGTCTGACGAATCTTATAGAATTTTTCGAGGATGTAACTAGTAGAGTGGATAAGGGAGAACCAGTGGATGTGTTATATCTGGACTTTAAGAAGGCTTTCGACAAGGTCCCACATAAGAGATTAGTATACAAACTTAAAGCACACGGTATTGGGAGTTCAGTATTGATGTGGATAGAGAACTGGCTGGCAGACAGGAAGCAAAGAGTAGGAGTAAACGGGTCCTTTTCAGAATGGCAGGCAGTGACTAGTGGGGTACCGCAAGGCTCAGTGCTGGGACCCCAGCTATTTACAATATATATTAATGATTTGGACGAGGGAATGATTTGGACATCTCCAAGTTTGCGGATGACACAAAGCTGGGGGGCAGTGTTAGCTCTGAGGAAGATGCTAGGAGGCTGCAAGGTGACTTGGATAGGCTGGGTGAGTGGGCAAATGCATGGCAGATGCAGTATAATGTGGATAAATGTGAGGTTATCCACTTTGGTGGCAAAAACAGGAAAGTAGACTATTATCTGAATGGTGGCCGATTAGGAAAAGGGGAGATGCAACGAGACCTGGGTGTCATGGTACACCAGTCATTGAAAGTAGGCATGCAGGTGCAGCAGGCAGTGAAGAAAGCGAATGGTATGTTAGCATTCATAGCAAAAGGATTTGAGTATAGGAGCAGGGAGGTTCTACTGCAGTTGTACAGGGTCTTGGTGAGACCACACCTGGAGTATTGCCTACAGTTTTGGTCTCCTAATCTGAGGAAGGACATTCTTGCCATAGAGGGAATACAGAGAAGTTTCACCAGACTGATTCCTGGGATGTCAGGACTTTCAATGAAGAAAGACTGGATAGACTTGGCTTGTACTCGCTAGAATTTAGAAGATTGAGGGGGGATCTTATAGAAACTTACAAAATTCTTAAGGGGTTGGACAGGCTAGATGCAGGAAGATTGTTCCCGATGTTGGGGAAGTCCAGAACAAGGGGTCACAGTTTAAGGATGGAGGGGAAATCGTTTGGGACAGAGATGAGAAAAACATTTTTCACACAGTGGTGAATATCTGGAATTCTCTGCCACAGAATGTAGTTGAGGCCAGTTCATTGGCTATATTTAAGAGGGAGTTAGATTTGGCCCTTGTGGCTAAAGGGGTCAGGTGGAATGGAGAGAAGGCAGGTACAGGATACTGAGCTGGATGATCAGTCATGATCATATTGAATGGCGGTGCAGGCTCGAAGGGCCGAATGGCCTACTCCTGCACCTATTTTCTATGTTTCTATGACATCAGTGCAATGGTGATGAGTCATTGGCTCTGGAGCTCACAAAAGGGAGTCGGTTTAAGAGGAGATGGGAAATGTTATGTTTAAGTTGTGTAAAGGGCCCATTATAGAAATGGAAGAGAATAAATCGAGTGATAATGCAGACTTGTCAGAAACACACTGATCATTAATTTGGATTGGGTCTATTAAGTTGGTAAGGGCAGCCGTGAGGACAACTTCATGGATCTTATTTGAGAGATTTCTTTGAGCTGTGCATTGAGGACGCTACCAGGGACTAGGCTGCTTTAGATTGTGTACTATGTAATGAAAGAGAATTAATATTCACACGGTAAAGGATGCCTTGGGAAAGAATGACCGAATATGGTAGAATTTCAAGGTTGAAGGTGAGAAACTTGGATATGAACTTCGTGCCCATATAACCATATAACCATTACAGCACGGAAACAGGCCATCTTGGCCCTTCAAGTCCGTGCCGAACATTAAAAAAAAAAATTAAAAAATTACTTCCCCCTAGTCCCATCTACCTGCACTCAGACCATAACCATATACCCATCCAATCTATTTTTAAAGGATAAAATCGAACCAGCCTCCACCACTTCCACTGGAAGCTCATTCCACACAGCTACCACTCTCTGAGTAAAGAAGTTCCCCCTAATGTTACCCCTAAACTTCTGTCCCTTAATTCTCAAGTCATGTCCCCTTGTTTGAATCTTCCCTACTCTCAATGGAAAAAGCTTATCCACGTCAACTCTGTCTAACCAGCTCATAATTTTAAAGACCTCTATCAAGTCCCCTCTTAACCTTCTGCGCTCCAAAGAATAAAGACCTAACTTGTTCAACCTTTCTCTGTAACTTAGTTGCTGAAACTCAGGCAACATTCTAGTAAATCTCCTCTGTACTCTCTCTATTTTGTTGACATCCTTTCTATAATTAGGCGACCAAAATTGTACTCCATACTCCAGAATTGGCCTCACCAATGCCGTGTACAATTTTAACATTACATCCCAACTTCTATATTCAATGCTCTGATTTATAAAGGCCAGCACACCAAAAGCTTTCTTTACCACCCTATCTACATGAGATTCCGCCTTCAGGGAACTATGCACAGTTATTCCTAGATCCCTCTGTTCAACTGCATTCCTCAATTCTCTACCACCTAAAACTAAATAAAGGCAGTTATAATGGTATGAAGGTTGAATTGGCTAAATTATTCTCAATGTAGACTGAATAGTGGCAGACATTTAAGAAGAACTCAGCAGTCAAGCATCATTTAAGTAGGCAAAGGGATAGTTGGCATTTCGGGTTGAGACCGTTACTGAGATTGTAACGGCAAGATAGCCTGTATGTAGAAGTGAGAGTAGTGGGTCAGACAGAGGCGGGTACGTGATAGGTGGAACTATTAATGAAGTGTTGATGGGAACAAAGGTTATCCTATCCTATACCAGCCTCTGTCTCAACTCTCATCCTGCCCACCTAGGATATGAAGAGGCGGAACGAGAACAAAGCCTGGCAGTAAGTATAAAAGGGAATCTGCAAATTCGTCAGGCATGTGACCAGGAAAATTATTGCAAGAAGAGATGGGATGAATTAGAGACCAAAAGGAAAATCTAATCAGAGGCAGATAGGCTGTAGGCCGAGCATCGAAAATGTGTCTAGAATTTAACTTTCGTGACCCATGTCGCGGAACTACATGAAATTTTGTACAGATTTTGTACAGATTTAGATAAAACTAGACCAAGTGCAGACCCGTTGTGTTTGTTCCCCCAAAGTGTGGTTGCGGGGGAGGGGGGGGCGTCGGCATGCGGCGTCACACACACTAAGGGGGTGGAGGGGAGGAGGAGATTAGATTAGACATCTGTGAGATGGCGCTGTGACTCATGCAGAAGTTTGATTTTAGTGGGAACACGTGAAGGTTCCAATCTCCCTCACCTGTCCCATTGTGATGTCATATATGTAAATGAGATCCATTGTGATTGGACATCTGTGAGGTGGCACTTTGGCTCATGCAGCAGTTTGATTTTAATTTTTTTTGATGTTTTGTAAACAATTTTATTCAAAATCTGGGGAAATAATTGACGAAATCTAGAGAGGAGTGGATTTTTGATCTCATAAGTTAAATCCCTACCGATATGGTAAAAATATCCGCGTTTTTGCGTCTGGTTTTCGAGGAGATACGTTTCACATGCAAAATAACGCACGCACACACACACACACACACACACACACACACACACACACACACACACACAAGTATCCTAGACCAAGTGCAGACCCGTTGGGTCTGTTCCCACAATGTGTGGTTGCGGGGGAGGGGGGGCTGTGGGGGGCGGCATGCGGCGTCACACACACTAACTACCCCCCCGCACACACGCCAACTGCCCCCCTTGATATATTAATATGATTAATTTGCTCCTTTTACCCCATAACCACCCTATCCACTGACGCATAGCCCCCAACTCGCAGGCGCGTCTAGAGAGGGGGGGGGGTAGAGAGTGAGGGCAGAGAGAGAATGGGGAGAGACAGAGAGAAAGGGGCAGAGACAGAGAGGGGGGTGGAGGGGAGGAGGAGAGGGAGGGTGGGCGAGGGGGGTGAGGGTGGGGGAGGAGGAGTGAGAGATGGGAGGAGAAAGAGGGGCGGAGGGAGGGGAAGGGGGTTTAGGGGAGGGAGGGTGGGGGAGGGCAGGGGGTGGGGAGAGGAAGGGGGAGAGAGAGAGGGAGGGGGGGGAGAGAGATGGGGAGAGGGGGAAGAGAGAGAGAGCGAAATCAACCGTGCGTCACGCATTCAGAATGTTCTGGAAATGAAGTGTCCAGTCCCCCGTCCCCACCCCCCCCCCCCAAGGCCAGGTGCAAAGGCATTGTGAGCTCACAGGGCGGGGCCAGGTGGGGGGGATGGGGCAGGGCCGGGCGGGGCCTGGAGGCAGTTGGGCCAGGTGCAAAGGCATTGTGAGGTCAGCAGCTGGGCAACCTTAATATTTTTTTAAATGTCAGGGAGGGGGAGAGGTCTCCCACCCTTGTCCCATTGTGATGTGATTGTACATCTGTGAGATGGCACTGACTCATGCAGCAGTTTGATTTTAGTGGAACCACGTGAAGGTTCCAATCTCCCATCCCTGTCCCATTGTGATGTCATATATGTAAATGAGATCATTGTGATTGGATCTGTGAGGTGGCCCTGTGAGTCATGCAGAAGTTTGATTTAATTTTTTTTGATGTTTTGTGAACAATTTAATTCAAAATCCGGGGAAATAGAGAGCCAAATCTAGAGAGGAGTGGATTTCTGAACTCATAAGTTAATTCCCTACCGAAATTGTAAAAATCTCCGCGTTTTTGCGTCTGGTTTTCGAGGAGATACGTTTCACATGCCAAATAACACACACACATCCACACACACACATACACTATTTAAACCATATTATTATACCATCTATATCTGTCTGTCTGTCTGTCTGTCTGTCTGTCTGTCTGTCTGTCTGTCTGTCTGTCTGTCTGTCTGTCTGTTTGTCTGTCTGTCTATCTTGTGAATATGACTGTAATCATATCTAATTATATATAATTATATTATACAAAAGTAAAATAATAAATATAATAGTGAGTGTGTTTTTTGAATGAGACTGCCACAGTGGTCTGGCTCCTGAACCAGCCTAATTAATGGGTGAGGGCAGTTCCTGTGGGTTCCCCCGTTTACTGAACCCCACTGACTGCCAGTGTGCAGAGTGGGGGGTCACGGCCATTGTGGGACTGGGGCAGTGCCAGGCTGGGGGAAGGCTAAGGCATCTTCCACTGACGAGAAAATGTCAAACCCTAACCCTAACTCGGCCTCCTTCCAAAGCTGCCCACGGCTGGAGCTGGAGCCGCTTTGGGACCGGCTGCGGGCTCCGTACGTGTGGCCCCGCAGCGTGTCCACCTCAGCCAGCATGCTCTTCTGGATCATCGTGGTGATGAAGGTGGGGAGCAGCACTGCCCTGCACGCCGCCCGGGCCGCCTTCAGAACCTCCATAGGGCTGGCTCCGTCAGACCGCCCGCATGCTCGCTGCAACACCGGCCTACCGACAGTCCGACCGACCACTCGCAGCACCCACCGGCCGTCCGACCACGCGCAGCACCCACCGGTCATCCGACCACTCGCAGCACCCACCGCCGTCCGACCACGCGCAGCACCCACCGGTCATCCGACCACTCGCAGCACCCACCGCCGTCCGACCACTCGCAGCAGCCACCGCCGTCCGACCACTCGCAGCACCCACCGGTGGCCCGGCCCGACTGACCACTCTCAGCACCCACCGGCGGCCCAGCCCGACCGATCCTCCACAGCATCCATCGGCCTACCGACAGCCCGAACGACTGACCGACTGACCCTAATCTTAATCCTAACCCTATCTCTACATTTGTTATTTATCGTTTTTATTTAGCAGTTCACATTATAACTTTATAAAGATAAATCAATTGAAAAACAAAATTATTAGCAAGGTTAGCATTACCTTTACTCCTTGGAAACCTTGTTATTGTTTTGATGTAATTTGGAGACAGTCATGATCCCAGGGTCCTCACTGCCTAGCGACCTTAAAACAAAGCGCGGGATTGGTCAATTTGCTCAATGTCAAACGTGCATTGATTGGACAATTACTACTCGGAAAATTGGAGGTTTTTCTCATTTAAAAAAAAAAAAGTGCAGTTTTTGGTCTTGACGAGTTACAGGTATGATTTATATAATATTTTTACACAATAAGTTAAAAATTCAGGTAGTTCCGTGAGTTGAGTCATGAACTTGAACGAAAAAGCTCCTCGGCCCACAGCCTAAGATGCCTCGCCTTAGGTGGTAATTGAGTACCTCTGATCCTGATGAAGGAACTTCAGCCTGAAACATTAAAACTTGTTTTTCTTTCAATGCTGAGAGTCATATAGCACGAAACAGGTCTTTCAGTTTCCCATGCCGACCAAGATGCCCCATATCCCATTGGCCCATATCCCTCTAAACCTTTCCCATCCATGTACCTGTCCAAATGTCTTTTAAATATTGTTGTAGTACCTGCCTCTAACTACCACCTCTGGAAGCTTGTTCCATATAACCACAACCCTCTGTGAAATAGTTGACCCTCGGGTTCCTATTTACTCTTTCTTCTCTCGCCTTACAACACTTAGTGTTTTTTATGTAAGATTCCAAAATATGTAGTTTTTGATTTTCATTGTCTTTACGTTAGTCTTCATCGAGCAAGAAGATTGTGTAAGTCTGAACAAATGGGAGATGAAATTGAAGTTCTGGGTGGGCTAAAAACTATTGAGTAATTGCAAGTAGGGGTCAAAGTGAATAGAGGACGTGGTTCTGATGAGATGCATTTTTTGTCATATCTGGATGGGGAAAGTTTTAATGTGACTTTGTTGGAATATTGAATGTTTCAGAGGCAGATGAGGTGAAGACAAATTCATTGGTGATTTTCAATTGCAAATTTTTTGCCACCATAGATTTAACCAATATTGGTTAAATATTCTCCAATTCCATGGAGAAAACGTGTGAAGAGTAGTCATGATCCGGTGAAGAGCTGATGGAGAGGTGAAGGCTAAGTGGATTCCAGTATTGCAACTATTCAATGTTTTTATAATAACATGTAAAAGGGAAGGAAAAAGGAACGTGTCATTGTTTACAAATTCTGATAAATCTACCTACTTAACTGTTTAACCTACTTAAGTCTACCTACTTTTGTTATAATGGCCGTGAATGTTAAGACTTGAAGTCTGCTTGCTTTAATCAATAATCATCAAATAATAGATGCTAACAAAACTAATTCATTCGTTTCCACAGAATTTTTCAAGGAATTAGTAAATAATGCTGAAAAATCCTTAAATGATATGTTTGTACATACTTACGGCATGGTTTATAAGAAAAACGCAGACGTGTTCCAGGACCTATTTAAAGAGTTGAAGAAATACTACATGGCTGGAAATCTAAACTTGGAAGACATGTTGAATGACTTCTGGGCTCGTCTTTTGGAGCGGATGTTTCGGTTGATAAACCCTCAATACCATTTCACGGAAGAGTATCTGGATTGCATTAGCAAATATACTGAGCAGCTGAAGCCATTTGGAGACGTGCCACGCAAGCTGAAACTCCAAGTGACAAGGGCATTTATTGCTGCTCGAACATTTGCACAAGGCCTTAGAGTTGCAAGAGAGGTCGTGAGCAAAGTATCCACAGTAAGTAAATTGTTTCTTTATCCAAAATCTCTTCATTTTGGTATTGTTTATGAAATAAGAATCACATCCAGACTGATATTTATCACTTCACACTCAAACCGCATTACAGGTACACTTTCCATGGACATGCAAATTTCCCCACAAAACTGCATTTTCAACTTTCATGTTTTCAAACTATAATTTAACAGTTCAACAATTGACGCAGTCTATTTTGCATTGCTTCGCTTCATTTACAATTACTGCATCGAGTGGTTGCTTTACTGTTTAAAAAATTATTTCAATGCCAGGTATGGTGATAGTGGTATTAATACAGGCCAGAGACGGTGGTGTAACTGAGTGAAATAGGGATGTTATTGCAGGATGCAACTTGGCTGGTTGAGAACCTTTTGGCAAAATAACTTAGACCACAAATAACCCAATCTTCCATTATGTCTGCCCCCTTGCTTTCTCAAAACAAAATTAACTAATCATCCTTACAACTGAATATTTTTGCATATTCACTTGAGATGCAACCATGCCATGATGAATCATTCAACATACTCTTTACATTTTTATTTGCAAAGATGAATATTTAGATTTGTAAGCAGCTGTGTATTTGAATGAATGCAAGATCTGTGGTCGAGTAAAGCTACTACTCAGTGGATCACGCAGCATCTCCGGAGAAAAGGAATAGGTGATGTTTCAGGTCGAGACCCTTCTTCAGACTGAGAGTCGGGAGAAAGGGAAACGAGAGATATAAACAGTGATAAAGAGATATAAAACAAATGAAAGAAAGATAAGCAAAAAGTAACGATGATCATGAAAAGGTGGAGCCAACAATGGTCCATTGTTGGCTGTGGGATTCGTGATAACGTGTAATACAGACTGAAACTCAACAGGACGCAATGAAACTAGTATGATGACTAGGGTGGGGAAGGACAGAGAGTGAAGGGATGCAAGGGTTACTTGAAGTTAGAGAAATCAATATTCATACCGCTGGATTGTAAGCTGCCCGAGGGAAATATGAGGTGCTGTTCCTCCAACATGCATTTGGCCTCACTCTGACAATAGAGGAGGCCCAGACTAGAAAGGTCAGTATGGGAATGGCAAGGGGAGTTAAAGTGTTTGGCAACCAGGAGATCTCGCAGGCCAAGGTGGTAGAGTACACAGCCTTAACCATCTTATTTTCTTGTCATGGTCAAATGAAAACAACACCCTGAATGAATGATATCTTTTATTTCGAACGATTAAAAAAAGAAGGAAAGAAAAGATGAAAATGAATAATAAATAAAGGAAAATTATATATATACATATATATATACATAAATACATACACATACATACATATACATGTACATATATACATACATACATATACACATATACACACATACACATATACATAACATATATGTACATGCATAAATTAAAAAATCAAAAGCCAATTTCAACATAATACACATTAGACTCGTTCGAAAAGGGATAGGAAGAAGCCTATGCATGTCAAGTCCTACCCCCATTCTTCACCATTAACAAATGCAAAATTCAATAAAATAAACTTAACAGACAATTCAAATAAAACTACTCCAATCAAGCTATTAAGAAAAAAGAACAAAAAAAGAAAAGAACAAAAAGAACAAGCACCATTAACATCTGTGAGATTTACATTCTCCTTCCTCATTACTGTACTTTTCCAAAAGATATATCTTTTGTACATTTTTTTAAATTGCATTATATTCATACTTTGTTTAATCGTTTCGTCAAGACCATTCCACAAAACCACCCCACAAATGGAAATACACATACTTTTTAAATTGGTCTGAGCATAATGCTGTTTCAAATTTAGTTTCCCTCTAAAGTTATAACCCCCCTCTCTGTCTTTGAACCTAATGGGCATGTCCCACTTAGGTGATTTTTTGGGCGACTACAGGCGACTGCCGCATAATTCTCAACATGTTGAAATTTTTTAGACGACAGTGGAGAGAATTTTTGCTGTCGTAGGTGTTGTCGCCAGGTGTTGTTAAGGTTCATTTTCTTAAAACAGACAACTTAAAATAAGTTGGGTAAAACCAATACAACTTTAATGATCATTTAGCTAGAGAGTGTTAGGAGATACAAAGTCAAGCATACAGCAGATACTTAACTCCTCCCAGGCTATCACTCTAATGAATGAAGACATACAGCATCTTTTTATACTGTTTTGGAAACATAGTCACATGTTCATACAGAATGGCAGCAATGACGTCTAACATATCAATCACAGCTCTACCCATTCACAGCATGCTTGTCATTAATACAATACTTCTCATGCTATGATTATATCGATCACAAACTTTAGTTACGAAACCCCAAATAACAGGAAGTTAGTCAAAGGTCTATCATCTGCAATACCTTCTTAAACAATGTAAGGATCCTTATCAGTTGCCCACAGAAGTTTCTGCTAGCAGAGAATACCAATTTCTCAGGAAGCTCATCCTCTCCCAAGGCTTGTGTTTACAGAAGCCAGAACCTTCTCAGCAAGTACATCCCCTCTCACCATTGTCAATATCTTTTGCTTGGGCACAACAGGAAGCAGCTTGGATGCAGTTTGAATGCTGGCCTCCAATTTCCTGATTACCCAGCCCTTCTACAGAACCCAATTTTCAAAGCTTTCATTTACTCAGAACCCAAAAACCCAAATTAATCTTTACTTAATAAAATACATAAAATATTCCATTATTTTTTTATTTTTTTTTAAAATATTTTTTATTATTGGAGATAAGTACACAACCTATTTACATCATTACAGTCTAACATTTTTAAATTGATAATATTGTCAATTATTATTATATTGTCTCCAATACCTTTTGCCTTTTTTTTTAAACTAGATAGAACTAAAGAGATAGATGAAGTAAAGAAAGAAAAGAAAGAGAAGAAGAATAAATTTTTTTTTTTAAAAACAAAGGAAAAAAAAAAAAAGGAGAAAAATAGTTAAAGAAGAATGGAAAAATTTATTGAAATAAAAAACTTCATTCGAGATATATTCGTACATTTCAAAGTATAGCATTTCATCCATTCTTTAGCCCGAGTGCTAGTCAGGTTCCTGTGCTGAACTATTCTGACCCTTTAAGTAATCAATAAAAGGAGACCATGTTCCTACGAATAATTCCTGTTTGTCCAACAGGGAAAATCTGATTCTTTCCACGTTTAAGGTCTCCGTCATTTCTATAATCCACATTTTGATTGTGGGGGCCGTAGGGCCTTTCCAAAATTTTAGAATTAATTTTTTTCCTGTTATTAAACTATAATCAATAAAGTTTCTTTGTGTTGTTCTAAATGTTTGATTTAATTCTAATATTCCGAGTATTATTAATTTTGGATCTGGGTCCAATTGTGTGCCGGTTACTTTAGATATTATACTGAAAATATTTACCCAGAATTTTTTAATTTTTATACAGTTTGCAAACATATGAGATAATGTAGCTTCTAAATGTTGACATTTATCACATATAGGTGAGATATGTTGAAAAATTTTATGTAGTTTTGTTTTTGAATAATGTAACCTATGTATTACTTTAAATTGTATTAGAGAATGTCTGGCGTTTAGTGAGCACTGATGTATGTGTTGCAAACTTTCTTCCCAAGTATCTTTCGTTATTACTTGATTTAATTCTTTTTCCCATATTTGTCTGTGTAATTCCGTCGAAGGAATGTCACTGTCTAATAAGATATTATATATATAAGATATTAATTTTTCTGTATTAGGATGTTTGTTCCAACATTCATCAAGAATTTCTGAATTTCTAATTCGAAAATTTTGAGAGTTCGATTTTACATAATCTCTAAGTTGAAGATATCTGAAATAATCATTTCCTCGAAGTCCATAAGTCTGTTGCAACTCCTGAAATGTCAGAAAGGTGCCTTCCTTATAAAGTTGTCCCATATTTTTAATTCCATAATTCTTCCATTGTGTAAAACCCCCGTCCAACCATGACGGCTTAAACAAAGGGTTATTCACAATTGGAAGAAAAAGTGATAAATTATCTAATTTTAATGTCTTTTTTAATTGTTTCCAAATTCGTATAGCACTAAATATTATAGGGTTTTCCCTATAAATTTTTTTGTTTAATTTAATATTCCATTATTAACTAGGATATTATCATTCCCTCCTATTATCATATAATTGATAACACTACAGTCCTTGGTTAGTACATAGTAAAGGCTTCAGACATTTCAATACATAAATAAATACAAACAGCAGTACAATGGATCCATTGTGAATTATCATTTCCCATATTCCTCCAAACATACTAAATGGCCACCATTCTCCACTTTTATTAAAGTTATGCATCTCTTCTCCAACCTCTGTAATCTTTTTAATTTCTTTGGTGATATGTGCTGCTAAATCTGCAATCTTAGAGGATTCATCGAGAATGTAAGTGCACCCTATAATAAATAGCACAAGTCCTTCCTATTATCCTATAGGGATATACGACAAAGTGCATCCATTTCAACCATAATGGATGAAAGGGCCTTTTACTTCTAGGTAAAGACATCCACCATTTAATTAAACAATTTCTCCAATCCAGGGGACACATTAATCAATTCCCGTGATGAACAGGCTGTCCCATACAGTGGGAAAGTAATCATCCAGAATTGCTCTGACTCTGATATACTTCACTTAGCCCTCATCGGGAATATACAATTCAGTTAGATGTTACACAGCTCTCACGTGAGGGACAACAAAGGCCAAATAACAGCATCCCCTTCAGTTGTAGGTTGACCTAATCAACCTTTCCCAGTTCTTCTCATCCCCAGGTACATACCAGGTAACCATGGGTATGCCCAGAATCCACATACATAATACGTCCCATTTATTGGACTCAGCGGCCAATAGCACCAACCTTGGTGCAGGTGCTGTTCCTCAAGTATACTCCATCGCTTCTTCTGTCACAATAACAGGTAGTATTAACTGGGCTCTGGGGCAATTCACTAATTTAAGCCATGGTATTTTTCCCAAACCCTGGTCTCATTTACCTTCCATCCTGTCTTAAAAGAGGCCTCATACCATCCTTTAAATATGGGTCCTTTACTTTGCCATTCTGAAGCACCCATTAGTTGCTTTTTTATTGCGAAAATAGTGCAAGGCCAGAATCTCAGTAAGGTTAAGGAGTATTGTTATGAGAGGTATTCCTTCCGCACCATTATATGGGATGTGCGTACACAACCAGCATACATTTATTATTACGAAGGGCAAATTCCAAACTCATAAATAAAAACAGATTATTTCCCCAAGTCCAGTCTATATGGGCCAACCCCAGAATATAAAAGAGGGTCAATAACCCCATTGTCCTTTCTTGGTTCTCCGAACTGTTTAAAGTCAATCAGATGATTCTGCAATTGATGTTGTTGGTAGCATCTGCTACAGTCCCTTTGAACATAATCCCAATTTCTTCTGATCCCAGTACCATATCAGTACGTAGTCTGATAGTATGGACTCGTCCCTGTGTTCAACGGATAAGTGGCTTCTGTGACTCTTATACCTGGGAATGCAGACCTGGCAAGGCAGCTGGGCAACCTTAATATTTTTTTAAATGTCAGGGAGGGGGAGAGGTCTCCCACCCTTGTCCCATTGTGATGTGATTGTACATCTGTGAGATGGCACTGACTCATGCAGCAGTTTGATTTTAGTGGAACCACGTGAAGGTTCCAATCTCCCATCCCTGTCCCATTGTGATGTCATATATGTAAATGAGATCATTGTGATTGGATCTGTGAGGTGGCCCTGTGAGTCATGCAGAAGTTTGATTTAATTTTTTTTGATGTTTTGTGAACAATTTAATTCAAAATCCGGGGAAATAGAGAGCCAAATCTAGAGAGGAGTGGATTTCTGAACTCATAAGTTAATTCCCTACCGAAATTGTAAAAATCTCCGCGTTTTTGCGTCTGGTTTTCGAGGAGATACGTTTCACATGCCAAATAACACACACACATCCACACACACACATACACTATTTAAACCATATTATTATACCATCTATATCTGTCTGTCTGTCTGTCTGTCTGTCTGTCTGTCTGTCTGTCTGTCTGTCTGTCTGTCTGTCTGTCTGTTTGTCTGTCTGTCTATCTTGTGAATATGACTGTAATCATATCTAATTATATATAATTATATTATACAAAAGTAAAATAATAAATATAATAGTGAGTGTGTTTTTTGAATGAGACTGCCACAGTGGTCTGGCTCCTGAACCAGCCTAATTAATGGGTGAGGGCAGTTCCTGTGGGTTCCCCCGTTTACTGAACCCCACTGACTGCCAGTGTGCAGAGTGGGGGGTCACGGCCATTGTGGGACTGGGGCAGTGCCAGGCTGGGGGAAGGCTAAGGCATCTTCCACTGACGAGAAAATGTCAAACCCTAACCCTAACTCGGCCTCCTTCCAAAGCTGCCCACGGCTGGAGCTGGAGCCGCTTTGGGACCGGCTGCGGGCTCCGTACGTGTGGCCCCGCAGCGTGTCCACCTCAGCCAGCATGCTCTTCTGGATCATCGTGGTGATGAAGGTGGGGAGCAGCACTGCCCTGCACGCCGCCCGGGCCGCCTTCAGAACCTCCATAGGGCTGGCTCCGTCAGACCGCCCGCATGCTCGCTGCAACACCGGCCTACCGACAGTCCGACCGACCACTCGCAGCACCCACCGGCCGTCCGACCACGCGCAGCACCCACCGGTCATCCGACCACTCGCAGCACCCACCGCCGTCCGACCACGCGCAGCACCCACCGGTCATCCGACCACTCGCAGCACCCACCGCCGTCCGACCACTCGCAGCAGCCACCGCCGTCCGACCACTCGCAGCACCCACCGGTGGCCCGGCCCGACTGACTGAACATAATCCCAATTTCTTCTGATCCCAGTACCATATCAGTACGTAGTCTGATAGTATGGACTCGTCCCTGTGTTCAACGGATAAGTGGCTTCTGTGACTCTTATACCTGGGAATGCAGACCTGGCAAGGCATGGGTTAATTGCTGTGCATACGTAATTAATTCATCGCTGAGAACCTGTAGGTAAGTCCATAATTTCGCAGCTTATCCTGTTATCAATTCGAAAGGTTTTAACCCTGTCTCTCTAGCTGGGGTTGTTCTGAATCATCAAAATAGCTGAATACCTTAACCCATTCCTGTCCAGTCTCAGTCAAGACTTCACTTAAACTTTTTAGTGTCCTATTCATTCCCTCCACTAATCCCAAACTCTGCAATTAGTGGAAGATATGAAATCGCTCTTTAACTACTGACAAGGCAGAGTCCCTTTCATCACCTTTCCTGTGAAACATTTACCCTGATCACTCTAAAGAGGGACCCCTTACCTAAATATTATCTCTTTGATTCCTTATCACAATTCTAGCTGTTCTATCTTAGCATGGAAATACCGTTACCCAGTAGGTAAAGCAATCAATCAGTGCTATTATGGCTAGAGGAAGGGTCCTGTGAAATTTATCTATCCATGTTGATCTGCAGGCTACACTCATTTTCCATTTGGCACTGCAATTATCTCAACATTTACTCCCCATAATGATTTCTCTTAAACTACGGTCTGATGTAATCAACTAGCACAAAATACGGCTTCCTTCCACGTATTTAAGACAGGAGACAGGAAACCTGGCTCCTCATTTGCATTCTAAGAGACAAAAAAATATTTATTTTCACCACATTAGAAAGAACATTATTTAAGATATTCTTAATGTACTTTGTACATTTATGTACTCTTGTACTTTTCATTCTTTACAGGCACTTTGCCCCTGGCTATCTTCAGCCAAATAATAACGTGCTGTTTTTTTTTAAACCAGCACGTTAGCTTCATTATTCAACTACAAGGACACCCAAATCGCCGTGCAGAGTTACATTCCAAAATTTAGATACTCTTATTTTCTATTCTTCCTCCCTAAATGAAAAAAATATATATATTCCTACATTATGCTCCAACTGCCAAATTCTGTCTCAGTCAACCTACACCCTGCAATTTTATGTCATCACCACTTACTAACCAATTTGACTATAAAAGTCTTGCTCCTTTTTAAAAATCCAAATTAATAACATGGATGATCTATAACTGATATGCTAGCACTCGCTCTTTTGGCACAAGTGGCATTCGGGAAACGTGAAACCAGTCCCTTTAAAAATAAGGGGTAGGCCATTTAGGACTGAGATATTGTCTCCTTTTTTTCCTCAATTCAAAAGATTAAAAAATAAGAAGAAAACACTTAAAACACCAATAAGACAAAACAAACAACCTACATTTTTTCATCTCTCCTCTATTGAAAGTTAAGAGAAAATAAAGAATGAACTTAATTTCCATAGGTTGCTAACACGTTTGCAAAGACCAAAGGAATTAAAAATAACCTTGTGTCTCCACCTCCACACAGCTACTGACTTCTTAAAGAGACACACTCTACATAAAAGAGCAAGCTCATTCAATGATATCCTATTTCATCTGAAGTGCAGGATCCAACGGTTCCACATACACGTAACAATCTTTAAACTTACTTATTTTATACCTTTTTTCCTGTGACATTCACTCACAAGTTGCCACACATACAATATGCTACATCTCACAGATATTCACACTTTAAACAATAAAATTATCACTCAAAAGTAAAACAGTAATACACACCTCAAGGAAATCATTCTCTCGTAAAACGTTGATAACACCCAAATAAGTTCATAAGCTTGCCTCCAATTTCACAAATTTACTAAATTAGCATGGAATTTTCACTAAGGAAAATGGGCATCACAATTAGGTTTTTAAATTGCACGGTGTATCTCTATTGTTTTTCCTTCTCACCAGCATGCATAAGGGAGTGCATATAAAATAAAATAACAGACAGAAAAACATCAATTACACAAATTTGTCCAAAAGGGATGTGATCCAGAGTCCCGTAGTGGAATCAATGGCACTGCCCTTTCGTTTCAATAATTATTTTTCCTATTCAAAGGCGTCCCGTTGCAATTTCTAAACCTTCCCTTGTCTGACAAGTCTGTTCTGTTTACTAGAATCTTTAATTCTTTTTGGATCAGAATTTACAAGCTGCCATGTGAGCAGTACTATTAGCTCAGGCATTCCCCTGGGAGACTTTGTCATGGCCACTCATATGGGTATTGCACTTAATAATGGCTGGGTGGACTGGGAAGGTTGAGGCTAGTGTAGTTGTCAGCGTTGTCTTTAAGTTGTGAAAATCGTCTTCTTGTTGGAAAGAGAGTTAAAATGAATAAGAATTAACCAAGCCCACAAAAAGCTTCATCTGCTAGGAATGGGCAGGCCGGTATGATTCACAATGGGATGGTCCAATTCCCAGTCAATCAGAATCCTGGGCACTGTGATTGGACCAGATTGATCCAGATTGTGATTAGTCAGACTTCCTATCAATCAGGATCTTGCCACACCCCACAACCATTGGGTCACTCACAAACTCTCCTCTCTGTCTTTCTCTCCAGCAGAGACGAGCTCTGTGCCAAAATTGATTCAAAGTTCGAAGGCAAGTTTGTTTTAAACGGTATAGGCTGTTGGCTTGTGAGTTAAAGTTTTTAAGCAGCCTCAATTCTCATGCTTTTTTCTCTTCCAATCTTTAATTTATCTGCTGTTTTCTCTCTCTGGTCATCTGCGTTGTTTAACTCTCTCACTGCTGAATTCAATTACTGCTTCTTCCTCTGCTG
>CM075983.1:58421533-58458400 GCA_038087875.1 Malacoraja senta | reverse complement strand
GAAATAAGTGAAATATTGTGGCATCAGCTGATAGTCAGACCACTTACGGTTGGAACGGAAATAACCAATCTACATCTTTCCTTGTAGAATCAAAATAAAGCCTAGATATGTGGAAACATGGTGGCTGAACAATACAGCAGCCGAAACGTTAATAACGCATATGGGGAAGTATAGGTAGTTACGCAAAATCGCTGTATCTAATGGGTGGCCTGCTGACCCGTCCTGCACGTGTGCTGTACGAATCCGCATCTCCTCCTTTCACCGGTGAAGTGACCGGGGAGGGAACCGGGGATGTGACCGGGGACCCGCCGGGTGGAGGTAGTGAAATAGGCGAGCTAGGCGCTGAACGGCGTGGGGAGGCCGCGGGAGACACAGTTTCTGATAGTGGAGCATTCGGACCGGTAGTGGGAGGGTATACAAAACACGAAACCTCTGGATGCGGAGCCGCAGGACGCGGTTCCTTCACTGGAAGATGTTGACGGTTGCGTCTGTAAATGGCCCCGTCCGCGCTAACCAGGTAGGAGCGCAGTTCTTTGGCAGGGCTGTGGATGTGACCCAGACGGCCATAGCTGGGGTCCAGGCAGGGCAGCATGGGTTTGGCGAGAAATCAGATGGTGGGCGGGGAACCCAGTATGGGATCCCTGGTAATGTTCCTTAAATTGAGCAGGTCAAGGTAGACGTCTAATTTAGCAAGGTAAGAACGCTCCGTTAGTTGTTTTGCGCTTCGGACGGCTCGTTCGGCAAGACCGTTGGACTGCGGAAAGTCAGGGCTGCTGGTGATAGGTCGAAAGTGCCATAGTTGTGCAAAGTTTTTGAAAAGCTGGCGGGTGAACTGTCTGCCGTTGTCGGATAGATGACGTGCAGGGAAACCGTGCACGGAGAAATGGCATTGCAACTTCTGGATAACTGCTTCAGATGTGATGGTTTGGAGTAGATCAATGTCAAACCAGCCTGAATAAGAGTCGACAAGAACCAGATAGTGTGTCCCATGCCATTCGAATATGTCGGTGGCTACCGTGGACCACGGTAGAGGAGGAACCGGGTGCGGCAGTAAGGGCTGCCTCTGCTGGTGTGGCGTCAGGCTTTTGTAGATGGTGCAGACTTCAGTTTTGTCAAGTATATAATTGGTCATATGAGGCCAGTAAAACATGCTCTGTGCCCGTTGTAAGGTGGCCTCCACACTGGGATGGCCCCGTCGAAGTAATTGTCCCGGAGGACAACTGCCTTGTGGCCCTTGACTATAATCCTGTCCTGTAACACCAGTTCCTCGCGAACCAGGAAGTATGGGCAGATCGCGAGCGGGGTGCTGTGTTGTTTTCCGGCCAGCCATGCCGGATGACTGCAGACAGCAATTGTAAAGTCTCGTTAGCAGCTGCTTAGGCAATCAGTGGGAAAATACGATACCTTCATTACTGAGAACTGGTCCTGTTCAGAGAGTTGTTCTCTGGTTTTGCGTGGGGCCCTTGATAGCGTGTCAGCTTTGTCCTTGCCTTTTTTGTAGACAACGTTGAAATCAAAACGCTGCAGCTGCATCATCATCTGTGCAGGCGAGAATGGGTTTGTTCAAGATGGTGACCAGCAGCTGGTGGTTCCGATTTCTATAATCACAGACTTCCCAAAAATTAAGTCTTTGAATTTCGTGCAGGCGAAAACCACTGCAAGCAATTCTTTTTCAATCTGGGCGTAACGTGTTCAGTATCGGTTAGTGTGCGAGAGACATATGAAACAGCTTGCAGTCGCCATCGGCAGTGGTCTGCAGGGCAAGCAACGCCAAGTCCGTACTGGGACGCATCACATGTGAGCCTTAGTGGTAACTCCAAAGCGAAATAGGCGAGGGTAAATGCAACTTAAGGATATCAAAAGCTGTTTGGTGCTGCGGATACCAGGACCATGCAGTGTCTTTGTGTGTCAGCTCCCGCAGGGGGGCAGATGTGTCGCTGAGGTTGGGAATAAATTTCCCCAGGTAGTTGACCATTCCAAGGAACCTTTGTAGACTCGTAACGTCAGTAGGAACCGGCATCTCGTTGATAGCAGCAGTTTTTGATGGGTCTGGTCTGAGACCGTCACTTGTGAAAACATGTCCGATGTAGGTAAATTCCGGGACTCGAAACTTGCACTTCAGGGGATTGAGTTTGAGCTGAATGTCTTTGGCACTAGTCCAACACACTCTTCAGATTGGTGTCATGCTCAGCCAGGTCGCACCCGTAGATGAGAATGTCATCAATAATGATGGTGCATGGATACCCCCCAAACAGTTGTCCATCGTGCGCTGAAAAACCTCGCTGGTAGAGTTGATGCCAAAGGGCATTCTCAGGAATTTGTAACGGCCTAAGGGGGTACCGAACGTAGTAAGGTTGGACGAGTCTGGATCCAGCGGAATCTGCCAAAACAAGCTTTTGGCATCCAGAACGGAGAACACGGATTCGTTGCTTATTTGAGCAGCAACTTCCTCTACCGTTCGTATAGCAGGGCTCTTGCTTAACCTTTTTTTCCCTGTTGCCAGCAGGGCAACCTAGGCAGCTTTTTAGGTTGCCAAATGACAGTTTAGGTGGTAATTTAAGATGGCTCGCATGACACGTGCGATAATGTGCTCGGACGAAGTGCGTAGTTACCAGTCAGAATTATAGTCGATGAAGCATTCACATATTATTTCTGCTTCAAATAAAGTCACAAACTAAACATTCACCAATAAAGACATGATATATACCACAATTACATGCAGCAAAATTACAATACAGTATCTCATCTCTTTTTACATGTTGCAATGAATGCAATTTCTATTTCTTTTCACTTCCAAACAAAATTCTGGTTGGATTATTCAGCGTATGATCAACCTCGGTGAGACCAAGTGCAGGCTTGGCAATCGCTTCGCACAACACCTACGCTCAGTTCGCAATAACCAACCTGATCTCCCGGTGGCTCAGCACTTCAGCCCCATTCCGAATCCGATCTTTCTGTCCTGGGCCTCCTCCATGGCCAGAGTGAGGCCCACCGCAAATTGGAGGAACAGCACCTCATATTTTGCTTGGGCAGTTTACACCCCAGCGGTATGAAAATTGACTTCTCCAATTTCAGGTAGTCCCTTCTTTCTCCTGCGCTTCCCAGCTCTCCCTCAGCCCACTGTCTCCGCCTCTTTCTTTCTTCTTCCCACCCCCCCTCCCCCGCACCCTAACATCAGTCTGAAGAAGGGTCTCGACCCGAAACGTCGCCTATTTCCTTCGCTCCATAGATGCTGCCTCACCCGCTGAGTTTCTCCAGCATTTTTGTCTTCCCATTCACACAAGTTCTGTTATCCCACTTTCCTCAACCAATCTCTACACATTAGGGGCAATTTCAGAGAGACAAGTTAAGCAACAAAGCCAATGCGCCTTTGGGATGTGGGAAGAAACCTACATGCTTGCAGGGAGAATGTGCAAATTCAACACAGACAGTGCCCGAGGACAGGATCGAACACAGATCTCTGGCGTGTGAGGCAGCAAGTCCACCAGCTGTGCCACTATATTTTATTTTCCAACACACAAAAAATTATACGTTAATAACTTTGATTACTAAAAAACAAGAAACTATCAATTTTCAGTCTTAAATCTCTAAGTGACGCTATGTCCCCCTTTACAGCTACTGTATGTTTTAATTCAGTTCAAGACTATGGGGCAGTACATTGGCCATAAAGTTGCTGCCTAAAATTGCCAGAGACCCGTAATTGATCCTGAATATGGGTGCTGTCTGTATGGAGTTTGCTCCTTTTCCCTTTGATCGCATGGGTTTTCTCCGGGTGCTCTTGTTTCCTTCCACATTCCAAAGGTGTGCAGGAACCTTTTTCAGACCTAACCCAAAATGTAATATTTCCCTTGTGTCCAGAGATTCTGTCTGACCTGTTGAGTTACTCCATCTTTTTGTGTCTATCTTCAGTTTAAACCAGCATCTGCAGTTCCTTCCTACACACACGATACTATACAATAGACTTTATTAATCCCAGGAGGGAAATTGTGTGTGTATAGTTATATATTTATATATAAATATACACTGTTTTATTTTCTCGTTTATATCATTGTTTACAGAGTACTATGTTTACATATTCTGTTGTGCTGCTGCATGTAAGGATTTCATTGGGACGTAAGAGAATAAAACACTCTTGACTTGTGTCGCTAATGTGTGGGATAGAACTAGTGTGCGGGTGATCGGTGGTTGGCGTGGACTCGGTGGGCCGAAGGGTCTGTTTCCATGCTGTATCTTTAAATTAAACTATGAACACTAAAACCAGAGGAAATCTGAAGATGGGTCTCTACCCGAAACGTCACCCAATTTCTTCTATCCAGAGATGCCAGGCTGCTCCATGGAGTTCCCCTGCACCATTAAAGCATGGAATAGTCTTCACCCTACTATAGGTACCCAACCAGACGCAATTAAATTTAAGGTAGCTCTTTTTTTCCCCCAAGAACCCTTTTTTGTTTAAGTCCAAGTCAAGAGAGTTTTATTGTCATGTGTCCCAGATAGGACAATGAAATTCTTCTTATTTTTCAGAGTTTGGAGTTTGGTGGTGGTGGGTCCACTCCTGTTTAAATTCCATTTCGAATATTTTTGGAGGACCAGGAAACCAAGAAGCAAGAGTTACTCTAATAATAATAATTCATTTATTTGCTGCCGTCTTTCTAACACCCAAGGACACCTTACAAGACATAAAATCACAAAAATACAAAACACATAGTCAGAATAAATTAAATATAATACACCACAATACACAAATCAAGGACAGAATTCAATTACAAAAGCACAAAAAGAAAATCAGAAACACAATTTGAGGGAGTTACTCCAGCTCCAGCGAGTGATTCTGCGTTGGTTTTCAGCGGCGAGGCGGCGACCGGACAGCAATGGCGGCCAGATCTCCCACAATGCAAAGAGAGGGAGAAAGTGGCCGACGCAGTGGCTGTGTGCATGTGCAGGGGGGCACATGCGCACAATCAAGGCCGATGATGTGCTGGCCAAAGATCCTTGCTATAGGACCTGGCCGTGGCAGTGCGCATGTGCAGGGGGGAGGATGTGCAGGCCGCGGCAGTGCGCATGTGTAAGGCGGCCTGCTGTGCCGGCGGATGAGAAGCGGCCGGATACGGATGGCGGGCGGAGATGGAGAGTGACACAGAGAGAGAGAGAGAGAGAAAGATAGAGGGGGGGCCCGCTCAGAATTAAACGATAGGTGTCCCGGGTGCTTGCCAAGCCGGGCAAAATGGCATGGCTTTTAGGTTGCCCGGCGGGGCTGTGGGTTGCTAATGGCTACTGGGCAACCGCTAATTTTGAGCCCTGCATAGGGTAATGCAGGCGTTTGATAGCTGTGTTGCGATCCCTGGGGTTGATGCAGATACGGATTTCCTTCTTGTTTTTCTTCATTGCAACCACCATGGTGGAAACCCAGTCAGATGGGTCAGTAACCTGAGCAATGATACCCAGGGAGACCATCCGCTTGAGCTCATTGTGCACTCTGTCGCGCATGGCGTGCGGAACATGATGTGGTGCTCGAACCACAGGAGTGACTTTGGGATCAACGGCGATGTTGTACTTGAGGGGCAGCTTGCCAAGCTCATCATAAAACAGTTCTCTATATTGAGAGAGTATT
The DNA here is from genome assembly GCA_038087875.1 of Malacoraja senta. NCBI lineage: Eukaryota > Metazoa > Chordata > Chondrichthyes > Rajiformes > Rajidae > Malacoraja > Malacoraja senta. Next base: position 58,452,792 of record CM075983.1, on the reverse strand, counting down.
TGCTGAGTGGAGCCCTCAGCGAGAAAGAGTTGATGGACAGCGCAGCCAAAGTAGACTAGGCCTAGATCGTGGCATGCATTGATACCAAGCAGAGTTTCAGAATCCCCCTTGACGATATAAAACTTCAGGGTATGAGACTGCGAGTCTATGATGTTTGTCCAAGCTGGTGTAGAACATCACCCCCGTAGGCCCGAAGCATGGCCGAGGCATTTTCAACATGTTCGGCATTATGTATTTTTAAAAAACTCAGATAACAAGATGACATTACATTTCGCGCCGGCATCAATCTTTGCGATCACAGGCTTGTTATTCACAAACATGGTTACCTCAGGGTCACGTTGTTCGTTAGAGGAAGGGAGTGGATGGCTGAACTGTTATCTTCACTTGCAGAGAGCTGAGCGGAAGATGGCTCCTCAAGCTCCTGGCTTTCGTTATCAGCAAGCTCACGTTGTAACAGGTGCAAATTCGTCATTGGGACGGATTGAGTCGCACGGGAACGGCAACATTTTGCAAAGTGGTTACATTTCTTGCAGAAATTACAAATTTTGCCATAAGCAATACAGAACTCCCGACCCGGAGCATGAGAATAGTTACAATTCGGACATCGAGCAGCAGACCTCTGCTGCCAGGCAGGGGAAGGCTGCAGACGCTTGTTATGACAGGAGGTGCCTGTAAGGTTAACACTATACTGGGATGGCTGCCCAGAGATCACAGACTTAGTGTGAGAAGCCTTTATCTCAGCAATCCTATAGGCGGGGTTGGCTTGATTTAGAGTCAGTTCAGTGTAACGACATGCTCTGTCAACTGTGGGACCTTATATAGACAGGTGTGTGCCTTTCCAAATCATGTCCAATCAATTTAATTTACCACTGGTGGACTCCAATCAAGTTGTAGAAACATCTCAAGGATAATCAATGGAAACAGGATGAACCTAAGCTCAATTTTGAGTGTCATAGCAAAGGGTCTGACCCTTATGTAAATGTGATATTTCAGTTATTTCTTTTAAATTACTTTGCAAACATTTCTAAACACCTGTTTTCACTTCTTCATTCTGGGGTATAGTGTGTAGATTGATGATTAAAAAAATGAATATAATCCATTTTAAAATGTGGAAAAATTGAAGGGGTCTGAATACTTTCTGAATGCACTGTGTAACTAGTAATGTAGATAGATATAGAACAATGAATGAAGGGTATGTAAAAAAGTAATAATGATATAGGAAACAGACTATTAGCTGGGTGCTAGGTGTGGGAAAGGGACCTGGTGCAAGTTGGGTGGGGGAGGGAAGGAGAGAGAGGGTGTGCAGGGGTTACTTGAAGTTAGAGAAATCAATAGTCATACCACTAGGTTGTAAGCTGCCCAAGTGAAATATGAGTTGCTGTTCCTCCAATTTGCGATTAGCCAATTTGCAACATGCAATTTGCGACATTTTCATCACCTCCAACGGATTCCACCACGAGTCACATCTTCCTATCTCCACCCCTTTCCACCTTCCGTAGAGACCGCTCCCTCTGTAACTCCCTGATTAACTCATCCTTCCCACACAAACTCCAGGTACCATCCCCTGCAACCACAGGAGATGCAACACCTGTCCCTATACCTCCTCCCTCGACTCTGTCCAGGGATCCCCACAGTCCTTTCAGGTTAGGCACCTCCTCCAACCGCATCTACTGCATCCATTTGTTAAGGTTCATTTCTTAAAACAGACAACTCACAATGGGTTAGGTAAACCAACACAAGCTTTACTGATCATCAGCCGGCGAGAATGTCAGGGATACAGAGTCAAGTATGCAACAGACACTTAACGCTCCCTGAGCTACCACTCTAATGAACAAAGACATACAGCATCTTTTATAGTATTTTGGAAACATAGTCACATGTTTATACAGAGTTGCAGCAATGACTTAACACAAATCAATCACAGGCTGTACCCATTCAAAGTATACTTGTCACTAATACAATAGTTGTCCTACTCTGGTTAAACCAATCACAAAGTGTTGATCACAAAACTTCTAAATAACAGAAACTTAGTCAAAAGCTCAACATTTGCAATTTTGTCTTAACAATGTAAGGATCAATATCAGTTACCCACAGAAGCTTTCTGATTACAGAAATGTTCAAGTCCCCTGGAAACACATCCTCTCCCACTATTGTTAATGGTCAGGATCAGGAAGCACTATCAGATGAGCTTGGCATGCAGGATTCCTGATTACCCAGCTCCTCCAGTATAGTATAGAATTATAAAACTTCAGTTTATTCAGAACCCAAAAAAGTCAAGTTAATCTTTTACATAATAAAATATTTTACATTACAATTTATTACATAACCAGGATATTCTCATTCCCTCCTTTTTTTAATCAATTTTAATGATAACACAGTAAAGGCTTCAGGCATTTCAGTACATAGATTAATACAACAATCAACAGTACAATAGATCCATAGTGAATTATCATTCCCCATATTCCTCCAAACATGCTAAATGGCCACCATTCTCCACCTTTATTGAAGCTATGCATCTCTTCCCCTACCTCTGTAATCTTCTTTATTTCTATGGTGATATGTGCTGCTAAATCTGTAATGTTAGAGGATTGATCTGAGACATAGGTGCAGCATTCCTGCCCTACTATAGCACAGGTCCTTCCAGTTATTCTGCAGGGCTATAGGACAAAGTGCAACCATTTCAGCCATCATGGATGAGAGGGCCTTTTGCTTGTAGGTAAAGGCATCCGCAGTTTCATTAACCAATTTCTCCGATACAGAGGTCATATTAATCAATTCCCGTGATAGACGGGCTGTCCCGTAAAGTGGGAAGGCAATCATCCAGAATCGCTCTGACTCCGATATACTTCGCTTAGCCCTCATGGGGATATACAATTCAGTTAGATGTTACATAGCTCACATGTGAGGGCCGACAAAGGGCAAATAACAGCATCCCCTTCAGTTGTAGGTTGGCCTGATCAAACTTTCCCAGTTCTTCTCATCCCCAGGTACATACCAGGTAACCATGGATATGCCCAGAATCCACATACAAAATACGTCCCATTTATTGGACGCAGCGGCCACTAGTACTAACCTTGGTGCAGGTGCTGTTTCTTAAGTATACCCCGTTGCCTCTTTTGTCACAATAACAGGTGGTATTAACTGGGCTGTGAAGGCAATCCACTAATTTAAGCCGTGGTTTTTCCCAAATCCTGGTCTCATTTACCTTCCATCCTGGCTTAAAAGAAGGGGTATACCATCCTTTAAATATGGGTTAGTCCTTGAATTTGCTGTTCTGAAGGCACCCACCAGTTGTTGTTTTATTGCGAAAACGGTGTAAGGCCAGAATCTCAGTAAGGTTAAGGGGTATTGTTAAGCATAAACAGAAACAAACTATTTCCCCAAGTCCAGTCCATCTGGGCCAACCCCAGAATAAAAAGGAGGGTCAATAGCCCCATTGTCCTTTCTCTGATCCGTTTACAGTCAATCGGATGTATCCTCTTCACGGCAGTTGATGTTGTTGGTAGCACCTGGTACAGTCCCTTTCAACACAGTCCCAATTTCTTTTGATCCCAATATCATATCAGTACGTTGTCTAATAGTATGAACCTGTGTTCAACGGGTAGTGGCTTCTGTGACTCTCATACCTGGGAATGCAGACCTGGCAAGGCATGGGTTAATTGCTGTGCATACGTAATTAATTCATCACTGAGGACCTGTAGGTAAGTTCATAGCTTGTCCTGTTATCAATTCAAAAGGTGTTACCCCTGTCTCTCTAGCTGGGGTTGTTTTGAACCATCAAAATGGCTGGGAATACCATAACCCATTCCTGTCCAGTCTCAATCAAGGCTTTACTTAAACTCTTTAGTGTCCTATTTATTCCCTCCACTAATTCAGAACTATGCAATTGGTGGGAGATATGAAATCACTCTTTAACTACTGACAAGGCAGAGCCTCCTTCATCACCTTCCCTGTGAAACATGTTCCCTGATCAGAGTCTATCTGAAGAGGGACCCCCACCTAAATATTATCTCTTTAACTCCTTATCACAATTCTAGCTGTCCTATCTTGGCATAGGAATACCATTACCCAATAGGTAAAGTGATCAATCAGTACTAAATAGTACCCTATATTTTATGACTAGAGCAAGGATCCTGTGAAATCTATCTTATCTATGTTGATCTGCAGGCTGTACATATTTTCCATTTGGCACGGCAACTATCTCATACTGCCCTTAACTTCCCTGTGTCTAAGTCACACGATGGGGAGAGTGTAAAACTATAATCCCCCTCAATGTGTTGGGCTCTAAGATTTCCACTACCCATGTTACGTATTCATGAAGCATATCAGTGCAGCCCAGCTACCACTGGACTTTGCCTTCAGTTGTCCAAATATGTTTCTCCTCCCCAATCTACTTTATCTCTCAACATTGTACCTCCCATAGTGAGTTCCCTCAAACCCCCTTTTGTAAGCTACAGTCTGATGCAATCAACTAGCACAATACTGCATGGACCCTCATTTGTCTTTTACAAAACACATGTTACAAGCATCCACACATTTACTTGCCTGAAGACAGGAAACCTGGCTGCTCATTTGCATTCTAAAAGACAAACACTGTGTTTACATCAAAACAATTTCCCAAAAGAACTCAAAAACTCAAAATCAGTAATCCATAACTCTTCACCAATATCTTCTAAACCCTTTAAAAATAGATGATTATTAAAAAAAAAATTTAAAAATTATTCCCAATTAAAAAAATATTTCCAAATTGTTCCAATCCATCTCCCCAAATTCACAATTTCAAATTCCTAGTATAAATGTATACCAATAACAATTTTCCCAAATTAACATTTTTTTCCTGAGATATTGGCTTCTCCAATCTCATGTAACACATGGCCAGTATGGCATCCAGGTCTCCTTTTGAACTCAATTGAAAAGAAATAGGAAGAAAACAACCTTAAAACACCTTCTTCTTGCGAATGAAACATAAACCAAAGGAATAGTTAGATCTCAAGCCAGGTGTTGAGCAGCCAGGTTGTTGTCTCCTTAAAACACCAATAAGACAAAACAACCTGCATTTTTTCATCTCCTGTTGAAAGTTAAGAGAAAACAAAGAATAAACTTAATTTTCATAGATTGCTAACGCATTTGCAAAGAACAAAGGAAAAGAAAGTAACTGTGTGTGACCCCCATACATTTATTGACTTCTTAAAGAGACACACACTACCTCTTAAAACACGCGAGACTCTACAAGGATTTATTACGTAAAAGAGCAAAAGCTCATTCAATGACATCCTATTTCATCTTAATTATAGGATTAATTCAACATTCACCCAGAACTGGTTCCACAAACACGTAACAATCTTTAAACTTACTTTATACCTTTTTTCTTCTGTGACATTCACTCACAGGTTGCCACACCGCATGCAATACGCTGAATCTCACAGATATTCACACATTTTAAAACAAAATTCTCACTCAAAAGTAAAACAGTTATACACACCTCAAGGAAATCATTCTAACTCTTAAAACTTTGATACACCCAAATACGTTCATAAGCTTGCCCAACATTTACTGAATTAACAGTCTTAGAATAAAGGGGAGGTCATTTAAGACTGAAGTGAGTTGTGAATTTATGGAATTCCCTGCCACAGAGGGCAGTGGAGGCCAAATCACTGGATGGATTTAAGAGAGAGTTAGATAGAGCTCTGGGGGCTAGTGGAGTCAAGGGATATGGGGAGAGGGCGGGCACGGGTTATTGATGGGGGATGATCAGCCATGATCACAGTGAATGGCGGTGCTGGCTCGAAGGGCCGAATGGCCTCCTCCTGCACCTAGTTTCTATGTTTCTATGTTTCTAACATGGAATTTTCACAAAGGAAAATGGACATCACAATTTGGTTTAGAAATTTTAAGGTGTATCTCCATTGATTTTCCTTCTTACCAGCATGCGTAAGGGAGTGAATATATGTTAGCAAGACTGGTAAAAATGCATCAGGTACACAAACTTGTCCAAGAGGGGTGAGCCAGAGTCCCGTGATGGAATCTATGGCACAGCCCTCTCGTTTCCATAGTTGTTGCGCATCAGAGGCGTCCCTCTGTAATTCCTAAGCCTCCCTCATGTCTGACAAGACCGTTCTGTCTGCTCGAATCTTTGGTTCTGTGGGGACCAATGTGCAAAATTCGCAAGTTAGGGGATTCCCCTGGGAGACTTTGTCATGGCCACTCGTATGGGCGTTGCACTTAATAATGGCCAGGTGGACTGGGAGGGCTGAGGCTTGCAGTGTGGCTAGTGTAGCAGCAGGCGTTGTCTTTAAGTTGTGAAAGTCGTCTTCTTGTTGGAGTGAGAGAGTTAAAATGAAAAAGATTAACCAATCCCCGAAAAGCCCTCATCTGCTAGGAATGGGCGGGCTGGTATGATTCACAATGGGATGATCCAATTCCCTGTCAGTCAGGATCCTGGGCACTGTGATTGGACAGTGATCCAGATTGTGATTGGTCAGATTCCCTGTCATTCAGGGTCTTGCCACACCCCACACCCGTCTGTCACTCACCAACTCTCCTCTGTCTCTCCAGCAGAGGCGAGCTTTGTGCGAAAAGTTATTAAACGTTCGAAGGCAAGTTTGTTTTAAACGGTGTTGGCTGTGATTTAAAGTTCTTGAGCTGCCTCGATTTCACATGCTTTTTTCCCTTTTCCAATCTTCTTTAATTTATCTGCTGTTTCTCTCTGGTACTCTGCGTTGTTTAACTCTCTCACTGCTGGATTCAATTGCTGCTCCTTCCTTTTCTGCCTTAGCCCTTTCCCTGTAGGGATGTTGGAGCCTCCCCCCTCCCTGCGGGATCTTATATGGAGGAGGTGGTCTAAACTATTCCCGTCTTTGTTCCTTCATCCCCCTCTTCTATAAACAGGGTCGCCACTCCAGACAAGGGGTCTCTAGTGGACTTACCGGTACCGGGTTTGTTCTAAACCACTAATTGCTTGTTTTCTGAACTCTTCTTATCAGCGCTTTCTCTACCTTGACCCTTTTCACTTGTTCCTCTGCCCACTGGCATATTACTTTTAAGATTCAAATAACAGGTGTTGCACAGGCGTTCCCCGTCACTTTTGTCCAAATTGTTACCCATTATTACCGTGTCTTTTAACACTTACTTAATTGCGAACGACAGGCTTTCTACCTGCGGAGCCAATCACCGATTACTTTCCTAGTAGCAAAATACGGGTGTTCACCCGTCACTTTTATCCAGATTATTCCCTATAGCCGCGAGTCTCTCTCAGCTCGACTACTTTGTGAAGACAAACTTTTTTAGTTTGCGGAGCTAATTGCCGAGTTCTTTCCTTGTAGCAAAATACCTTACCAACTACTCTCCTAGTAGCAAAATCTCTTACCGACTACTTTCCTAGTAGCAAATTACACATTTGCGACAAGCCTTTTTAGTTTGCCATGCCCACTCGCCGACTACTCTCTTGGGAGCAAAAACATACTAATTTATGACAAACCATTTATGACAAACCATTCTGCTCCATCCAATTGCCAACTACTTTCCCAGTAGCAAAAATCTCTATACAGCTGGTCTTACCTTTGTTGTCAGCTTCTAAGGATTTTGGCAGGGACACCAGATCAACCTTCTGACGGGGACCTAAGTTTTCCCGGGAGCTTCTTCGGGAGTTCAGTCTCAAGGGGTCCGACTAGTGCACTTTTATTTCTCCCCATCCGATCACGGTCAAACTGTGGCATCTTACTCAATCGTTTGTTGATGGTCCCAGCGAAATCCTGCCGACTATACACCAATGTTAAGGTTAATTTCTTAAAACACACAACTCACAATGGGTTAGGTAAACCAACACAAGCTTTACTGATCATCAGCTGTCAGGGATACAGAGTCAAGTATGCAACAGACACTTAACTCTCCCTGAGCCACCACTCAAATTAATGAAGACATACAGCATCTTTTATAGTATTTTAGAAATGTTTTGCTGAACACCTTCGCTCAGACTGTCTGGACCTACCTGAGCTCCCGGTTGCTAAACACTTTAATTCCCCTTCCCATTCCCACACTGACCTTTCTGTCCTAGGCCTCCTCTATTGTCAGAGTGAGGCTAATCATAAATTGGAGGAACAACATCTCATATTTCGCTTGGGCAGCTTACAACAGTGGTATGAATTATGATTTCTCTAACTTCAAGTAACCCCTGACACCCCCACCTAAGTCGCACTAGGTTCCAGTTCTCGCCTAGCAAACCGCTGACAATGGCCTGTTTCCTTTATCATCGTTATTTTTTTGCATATCTTTCTATTTATATATCTCGTTTCCATTTCTCCAGACTCAGTCTGAAGAAGCGTCTCAACCATTCCTTCTCTCCAGAGATGTTGCCCGACCCACTGAGTTAATCCAGCATTTTGGTAAAGAAGTCTTTCAGTACAGTGGCCTTCATCATTGAGTATTGTGTATGGAAATTGAGGTGTAGGAAAGAACTGCAGATGCTGGTTTAAATCGAAGGTAGACACAAAATGCTGGAGTACCTCAGCGGGACAGGCCGCATCTCTGGAGACCCTTCTTCAGACTGAGATACGATACGATATTACTTTATTGTCAGAGCAAGTCTGAAATTTGTTTTGCATCGCAGCAGGTCCATTTACAGCATCACAGAAAAGACAAAAGAGACGAGAGAAGACAAGCATTAAGACATCAACACAGGACCCAAAAATACACATTCAACATAACATTACAATAACAGAAGACAACATTTAAGCCCCATCAGCGTGCATTTGATCTGGGATTAAGCGCCGTATTTAGTTCGAGGATTGACTGGTGCACAAAAGAGTGCTTCAGTCTTACCTTATTAAATTTGGAACCCTATATCTCCGATTTGATGGTAACAAATTGTACTCACTGTTAAGAACGTGGTTGGGGTCAGAAGAAATGTTGACCATCCTTAGTATGTTTTTATGGTAGAATGATTCATACAATTTCTGAAGTGGTTAACCTACAATTTTTGAGCAGATTTTTAATCGTTGGAGCAGTTGTGGCGGTCCATGGGGGTTAGGCCACTCCTTGGGTCATCCCCCTCAGCTATTGAGGGACAGGGGCGTTGGTCTGCCACGGGGTTTCCAGAGGCCCGTCTCGGGGATGGGTGTGTTCTCGCTGTGTCATTAAAAACAACTGTTTGAACCTGCCTGACGTCTGGCCTTTTCCTGACCTCGTCCAGGCTGCTACAACTGGTGACCTCGTCATTCATCACACATCGTGATGGATAACAATGCCGTTGCACTTAAACTCCCTATTCTGTGGACCGAAGAGCCTGACATCTGGTTCCAGCAGGCAGAGGCACAATTTGCTGTGCGAGGGGTAACTTGACGAAACAAAATACTTTTACATGGTCAACACGCTTGACCAAGCAACTACGAGGCGAGTTAAGCCTTACCTCAGAAAGGTAACTAACAAATATAGGGGCCTTAAGGAACTCCTTATCAGGAGGTTTGGCCTTAGTGAATCTGAGCTGGCTGCTCGGATTCTCCGAATGGACGGCCTGGGCAACCGCCAGTCGTCTGTCCACCTGGAAGACATGCTCGCCCTAATGGTGGACCACGAACCTTGTTTCCTATTTAATTCGCTTACCTGCAGCAGCTCCCGCCCGACATCCGCCTGCGCTCGCCAGGGATCCCTTCACCGACACGCAGGCGCTGGCCGAGCACGCCGACCAGCTGTGGATGTCCCGCCAGCAGGACCTGGAAGCGCTGGCTGTCCTTCCCGCGGGGTCGGCAGGCTCGGGGCCGCTATCGACCGCGTCTCCGCTGCTCCCAGTCAGTCCCCGCGGGAAAAATCCTGCCACCATCGGGCATTCCACTGCAGGCGCGTCTTTCCAGCACGGCCCGCCTGCAGTTCCACTCAACGCCAGCAGAGGTCGCTGGTGTTCAACCCAGCCAAATTCGCCTGCAGTTCCACCAGACGCCAGCAGAGGGGGTTGGTGCTATTACCATCGTCGCTGGGAAACTGCAGCAAGGCAATGTCGCCCACCCTGTTCTTTCCCGGGAAACGAAGGGGCCGGTCGTCAGTGATTCCTTCGGCGGCTGGCCATATTCATCGCGTCTTCGCCTGGGATAGCCGCACTGGGGGTCGATTCCTCGTGGACACTGGTGCGGAAGTGAGTGTTCTGCCTCCCTCCATCGCTGACCCTCCTCACCGCGGCGCCTACGGAGTTCACACCATGTCCCTCAACTTTGGCCGCAGCTGCTTTTCGTGGGAGTTCGTCATCGCCCACGTTTCCCAGCCGCTGCTGGGCGCCGACTTCCTTCGAGCCCATTCACTGCTCGTGGATGTCAAGCGGCGGTGCCTGGTGCACTTCGTCACGCTGGAGCCGGTCTTCCTCCACATTGGTGATCCCGTATCACGCCCGGATGGCCCTCTGTCGTCCGTGGATGCGACTTTCGCGCGCATCCTGGCGGATTTTCCGGACATCCTCGAACCCCATTTCTGCTCCTCCACCCCCAAGCACGGGGTGGAGCATCATATTCCTACTACTGGCCCGCCTGTGCACGCCCGGGCGCGTCGTCCCGCGCCAGACAAGCTTTGTCTGGCTCAGGAGGAGTTCCGCCTGATGGAGGCAATGGGCATCGTGCGCCTCTCCGATAGCCCATGGGCGTCACCGCTCCACATGGTCCCTAAAGCTGAAGGGGGCTGGCGCCCGTGGGGATTACCGTCGCCTGAATGATGCGACCGTCGCCGACAGGTACCCGGTCCCACACATTCAGGACTTCAATGCCCATCTGGCCAGAGCATCGGTGTTCTCCAGGTTGGACCTCTTGCGAGGGTACAACCAAATTCCGGTCCACCCCGACGATATCCCCAAGACAGCCATTGTTAAGCCATTTGGACTGTTTGAATTTGTACGGATGCCGTTTGGTTTGAAGAACGCTGCGCAGGACTCTCAGTGGCTTATGGACTGTGTGTGCCGTGGCCAGGACATCGTATTCGTGTACTTGGATGACATACTCATGGCCAGTCGCTCGCGGCAGGAGCCCTGCATTCACCTCCGTCAGCTGTGTCAGCGCCTCAGCGATTTTAGTTTGTCCATCACTCGTCCAAGTGCCGTTTTGAGGTGACGGCTATCGACTTCCTCCACAGGGGGTGGTGCCTCTGCCGGCCAGGGTGGACGCTGTCCGCAGGTTCCCCCGTCCGACCACAGTTAAGGGCCTACAGGAATTCGTGGGGGTGGTCAACTTTCATCACCATTTCTTGCCGGAAGCTGCCGCAATCATGCGTCCGCTTTTCCACCTGATTGCTGGTCATCGCGGGGAGGTTGAGTGGTCCGACGAAGCAACAGCGGCTTTCGAGAGGGCTAAGGAGGCACTGGCTGGGGCCACGATGCTCGTCCACCCACGAGAGGATGCCCAGGTGGAGGCTTCTGAGGTTGCGGTTGGGGCAGTGTTGGAGCAGCTCGTTGACAGATGCTGGCGGCCACTCGCCTTCTTCAGCAGGCATCTCAGTGGTGCTCAGCGCCGTTACAGCGGCTTTCGACCGCGAGGTCCTTGCCCTGTATGTCGCCGTACGCAACTTCCGCTACTTCCTTTTTTTTAATCAAAAAATGTATTCAATAATTAAAAAATAATATTGACACTACAATAAAACAAGCAGAACCCACCGCCATAATACAATGCAAACATATATCCATAATAATCTACTATACAACTATGTTACAATCCTTATTGAGGATACATTCAACACCCTGCGGAGCCCAGCGGTCCCGGAACTCCCTCAGGGTGCCCGTGGACAGGGTGTATTCCCTTTCTAACCTCACCCGGGCACGGATGTAACCCCGGAAGGGGCAGGCAGCCGGCTCGGGAAAGCCCTCCACCGCCTGGCGCCTTGACTCGCGGATGGCCAGCTTGGCCAGGCCCAGGAGCAACCCAACCAGGACATCTTCAGCCCTACCCTCTCCCCTACGCACAGGGTGTCCAAAGATGAGGATGGTGTGTGAAAAATGCAGCCAGAAGGCAAGGAGCAGCCCCTTTAGGTATTCAAACAGTGGCTGCAGCCTCACGCACTCCATGTACACAGACTCTTCCAGCCCGCAAAAGTGGCAGGCGGCTGGCGAGTCTGTGAACCGCGAGAGAAACAGGTCGCAGGGAACACCTCGGTGCAATACCCTCCACCCCAGGTCCCCAATGTAGAGGGGGAGAATTCCTGCGTAGAGGGACTTTCGCTACTTCCTGGAGGGGAGGCCTTTTACTGCATTTACGGATCACAAGCTGCTAACCTTCGCGTACGCCAAGGTTTCAGACCCGTGGTCTGCCCGGCAGCAGAGGCAGTTGGCGCATGTGTCCGAGTACACCACCTCCATCCGTTTCGTTGAGGGCAAATACAACAGGGTGGCCGACGGGTTCTGCGGTTCTCCAAGTCGCTGAGGGTATTTATTATTCCGCCCAGGCAGCCGCACAGCTGGTCGACGAGGAGATGGCCGCCTATCGTACGACAGTTTCGGGCCTGCAGTTGGAGGACGTTGTCTGTGGTCCTGGGGGCGCAACACTGCCGTGCGATGTCTCCACTGGACTTCCGCGACCCATCGTCCCCGTCGCCTGGCGGCGCAGGGTGTTTGAGGTGCTCTACAGACTTGCGCATCCCTCCATCCGGGTGACAACGGCCCTGGTAGCCTCCCGCTTCATGTGGCACGGGCTGCGGAAGGAGGTTGGACATTGGGCGCGCACCTGCATCCCGTGCCAGACCACCAAAGTTCACCATCCCTCGGCAGCGGTTCGACCACATTCACGTGGTCATCGTGGGGCCGCTGCCGCCGTCCCGGGGCATGACGTATCTCTTCACCGTCGTGGACCGCTTCACACGGTGGCCTGAAGCCATTCCGCCACCTGATTCCTCAACGGCCACTTGTGCTCGAGCCTTGGTGGCGAACTGGATCACCCGGTTCGGTGTGCCACTGGACATAACATCCGACCGGGGGCCTCAGTTCACATCGGAACTGTGGTCGGCCATGGCACGCCTCCTGGGGGTTCGCCTACACCACATGATGGCGTATCATCCGCAGGTGAACGGACTGGTGGAGCGGTTTCACCGCCAACTCAAGGATGCCCTGAAGGCACGGCTGAATGATCCGGACTGGGTGGACACTCTCCCGTGGGTTTTGCTGAGGATCTGCACTGCACCCAAGGAGGACTCCTCCTCCGCCGAGTTGGTGTATGGTTCTCCGTTGACGGTGCCCGGGGAGTTCATTCCGCCGGCACGGGGTCAGGTGGAGCAGCCTTCGGACGCTCTGTAATGTCTTCGGAAGACGGTGGGCAAGACGGTCCGCACGTTCCTTCTGTCCTGGAGGACTGCCAGTTCCTTTTCCTGCGCAGGGATGCTCAGCGGACACCCCTGCAGCGGCCAAACGAGGGTCCCTTCTGAGTCCTAGAGCATGGCTCATCTACATTCGTCCTGGACATGGGGGGTCGGCATGAGACTTTCGGTTGCGTGGCTGAAGCCGGCGCATATTGACATTGATCAGCACGGTCCCGAAAGCGAGGGCGCCCTCCGTCTAGGGTACCTCCTCCACTGGCTACTCCGACCCCGGCACCTGTTGGTCAGTTGCCTGTTCCTGTGCCGGGCATGGTATGCACCCGGGCTGGCCGACGTGTACGCCCTCTTGTCCGTTTCGTGCCTCGGGTACTGGGGGGGGATCCTGTGGCGGTCCCTGGGGGTTAGGCCACTCCTTGGGTCATCCCCCTCGGCTATTGAGGGACAGGGGCGTTGGTCTGCCACGGGGTTTTCCGAGGTCCCTCTCGGGGATGTGTGTGTTCTCGCTGTGTCATTAAAAACCACTGTTTGAACCTGCCTGACGTCTGGCATTTTCCTGACCTCGTCCAGGCCGCTACAGTTTTGATTTTGAAGTAGCAGACAAACTCTTGTACCATGTAGTGTTACAGTACTGTAAAACACTCATTATCACAGCGGTAAAAAATAATAAAAGGATTTGTCTACTTGCTCCGAAAGATCTAAGTCGGCGGAGAAACCAGATTCTTTGTTTTGTCTTATTGCAAATCTTATCAATGTGGTCATTCCATGATAACTGATGGTCTATCGTTACTCCCAAGTATTTAAATGAAAATACCGGCTTGATTTTTTCATAATGGATAACAGAGAAACTTTATGAGAGTCAGATGGTGAGCCAAATACAATCTCTTCTGTTTTCTTTGTGTTAATCTCAAGAGCATTATTATCAGTCCACTCGACCAGTTTGTTCATGCCGAGTTGGTGCAGCCCAGGGTTGTCTGAGTTACTTAACAGGGATAATAGAACTGTATCATATGAGTATTTTAGAATATATTGATTCTATGTTTCTATGATTCGGTGTATCTGTATGACAATCAGATCAGTGTAAAAGGTAAAAAGCATAGCTGGACTCACACAACCCTGGGGGGGCCGTCATTGGTTGTGATGGCAGATGAAAGGGTTTTATTCACCTTTACAATCTGTACTCTTGTTAGTGAGAAAGGAAGCATACCAATGAATCAGATAGTGATTCATGCTGCCAAAGTAGGTACAAAGAGCAGCAAGGAGATGTTGGGCTGAAGGGCCTGATCCTCTGCTCTATGACTCTGACATAATCGATTTGCAACCCGCAATTGTTTGTCATGCCACTTATTAGTCACCCACATTTGAGCCTTTAACAACTTATTGTTCTATTTACTGAATGCAAAGGCTTCCAGTGTCGATCAGTGCATTGTCCAGGCTGTGAATGTCATTAATGTTAATTTGATTGCCCTTTCTGCAGATGCTGTTTAACCACTGAGTATTTCCATCCTTTTTTGTACTAATTTCTGATGGTGTGGCTACATTTTTAATTTCTGTATCCTTGGATCAATGTTTGGAATATGGGTCACCCATTTTTGATTGTGATCTATCACCTAAGCCGAACAAGCAAAAAATATGGTTGCAAATGCACTTGAAGCTCTGCCATTTTCAATGTTGACTTTTGTAGTATTGCAAGTCCTTCACTAATTTATCCTGTATTCATTAAGCATTAAGTAATTATATTCCAAGAGAGAACATTAAATCATTAGTCATGTACAGTGGGTAGCTGTAAGTAATTTTCAATCATATGCTTGAAAAAGTCTGTTTAAAGAGCTGATTGTTAACTGTAGAAGAGGAAGACTGAGGAACCACAAACCTGTTATCATCAAAGGGTCAGTGGTGGAGAGAGTCAACAACTTCAATTTCCTGGGCATGCATATCTCTCAAGATCTGCCCTGGACCCAGAACATTGATGCAATCATAAAACCCGTCAACGCCTCTACTTCCTTGGCCGATTGAGGAGATTTGATAAGTCGAACAATACTCTTGTGAACTTCTACAGGTGTACAGTAGAGAGCATATTGACCGGTTGCATCATGGCCCGTTTTGGCAATTCAGCCTGGATAGAGTGAATGTGGTGAAGATCTTTTCACTAGTAGAAGAGTCTGGGACTTATCATAGCCTCAGAATAAGAGGACATTCCTTTAGGAAGGAGATGAGGAATTTCTTTAGTCAGAGGGTGGTGAATCTGTGGAATTCATTGCCACAGAAGGCTGTGGGGGCCAAGTCAATGGATATTTTTATGGTAGAGATAGATGGATTCCAGATTAGTATGGGTGTCAGGGGTTATGGGGAGAATGGAGTTAAGAGGGAAAGAGAGATCAGCCGTGATTGAATGGCGGGGTAAACCTGATTGGCCAAATGGCGTAATTCTGCTCCAATCATTTATGAACTTATGAATGCCCAGGAACGAAGATTACAAAAAGTGGTGAACATTACTGGTACTGCCCTCCACAGCATCAAAAGGATCTGTAAGATGTGCTGTCTCAAAGACAGTCAGCATCAAGGAACTACACCATCCTGGCAACGCTCCCATTTCACTCCTGTCGTCACCACCCAGGCAACGCTCCCATTTCACTCCTGTCGTCACCACCCAGGCAACGCTCCCATTTCACTCCTGTCATCACCACCCAGGCAACACTCCCATTTCACTCCTGTCATCGATAAGTTGTTTTTGAAGTCTGGTATCTCTAATGTCCAGGGTCAGGAACAGCTGCTTCCCAACAATCATCAGGCTATTGAACACTACTATCTCAACTAAACTCCAAACTATGAAGTGCCTGGCTTGTGTGACGGACTTTGGGCAATGTTTTATTTTTGCACTATATTGTTTTTTTTTGTTTGTTTTGTTGTGTTATTCATTGAGTGCTGTGTTAACAAACCTGTTATTGCTGCTGCTGGAAGTAAGAATCGTTGTTCAGTTTTGGGATACATGCAATAAAACACTCCTGACTCTTTTTCATTGCCGGAGTCTGAAGTCCAAGAACTTCCAAACCAACAGTACTGTGGAAGTACTTTAAGTGGACAGTGGTTCCATAAGGCAATTTACCACCATCCTCTTATGGGCAGTCTTCCTATTAACATGCTGTCTATTAATTATTGGGAACTATTTAAAAGAAACCTAAACATGAAGGTTGTAAACTGGCATTACATTGAAATTTGTGATATTGTATTTGTATTGTATAATTTTTAAATATAAAAATAGGTCAATCCAACAACGGAGTGTGCTGATGCACTGCTGAAGATGACGTATTGTCCTCACTGTCGTGGGATATTTGCAGTTAAACCGTGCAACAACTACTGTCTCAACGTCATGAAGGGATGCTTGGCCAATCTGGCAGATCTGGACATAGAATGGAACAACTTTATTGGTGAGTTCTCTCTCTTCTTGCCCCCCCCCACCAGCCAGATTTTAACAGTCCTCTCCATGAAGATATCTCTGGAATTGTTGCTTTTATCACTTTTATTTGCAGGAAGTAAAGGTTATGGTTGATACAACAACTGACCAAAGTGATGTGGAAATGTGGGGAGCTGGGGCTTGTAGTTGGAGGAGAGGAGGACCCATTAACAAAGAGTGCTGGTTTGTGGATAATCGATAGAATTATGGCCCGGAAGGATTCCATTATCTGCGTGTGTCTATGACGCTGCATTGAAATTAGGAATACTTTTATTTTAGCCCTTGATCCACCTTTTTCACACAGAGTTGTGAGTCTGCGTAATTCTCTGCCTCAGAGGACGGTGGAGGCCGGTTCTCTGGATACTTTCAAGAGAGAGCAAGATAAGAAGGCAGGAACGGGGTACTGATTGGGGATGATCAGCCATGATCTCATTGAATGGCGGTGCTGGCTCGAAGGGCCGAATGGCCTACTCCTGCACCTATTGTCTATTGTCTATGTATGATTTTAAAGGTAATGAATCTGGTTAGCAAAGGGGAACTTAAATGAATGCATTTTTTTTTATCAATATATCAATTGAATGCACTGGTGAAAAACAAGTTATATAAAGTAAATACAAGATGGATATAGCGAGGATATTTCTTGACATGCAGCAATTTAGAACAAGAGGTCACGATTTCAAAATATGTGATTTCCCTTTTAGCACAGATGAGGAATGCCGTGAGTCTTTGGAGTTCCAAGGGCGGTGGAAGTCTTTGAATATTTTTAAGGTAGAGGTAGGTAGATGCCTTATGAGCAAAGTGGTGAGAGGCTACTTCAGGGAAGTGGGGATGTAGAGTTGTAGTTACAACCTGATCAGCCAAGATCTTAATTGTAGAGCAGATTTTGGGGATCAAATGCCCTCTTACTCCAAAGATTCTACATCGACTTCCATCGTCCCACACCTTGGGGAATTGTGTGGATGAGAGTGGGAACTGCAGGGAGAATGAACAAACTATCCACTGCAGCATGGACCATTCAAGAAGAGGCACTGAAAAATAATGTTATAACAGGGAATTATATAGTTAGGGTTGAAGATAGCTGTCCTGTACAGCCATGAGCATGAAAGCCTTGTTGCATCCCCAGTGTCTCCTTGAGGCTGGAGAGTAACGTATGAGTCAATTATTAAAGAGGTAATAATGGGGCATTTGGATAGCAGTAAAAGGATTAGTCCAAGTCAGCATGGATTTATGACAGGATTTATGAAAGGAGAATCATGCTTGACCAATCTTCTGGAATTTTTTGAGGATGTGACAAGTAAAATGGATGAAGGGGAGCCAGTGGATGTAGTGTATCTCGACTTTCAGAAAGCCTTGATAAGGTCCTGCACGGGAGACTGGTGACTAAAATTAGAGCACATGGTATTGCAGGGCTCTCGCTTAACCTTTTTTCCCTGTTGCCAGCCGGGCAACCTTGGCAGCTTTTTAGGTTGCCAAATGACAGTTTAGGTGGTCATTTAAGATGGCTTGCATGACGCGTGCGATAATGTGCTCGGATGAAGTGCGTAGTTACCAGTCGGAATTATGCTCAATGAAGCATTCACATATTATTTATGCTTCAAATAAAGTCACAAACTAAACATATTCACCAATCAAGACATGATATATACCACAATGACATGCAGCAAAATTATAATACAGTATCTCAACTCTTTTTACACATTGCAATTAATGCAATTTTTATTATTTCTTTCCACTTCCAAACAAAAATGTGTTTGGATTATTCAGCGTATGATCAACTTGTGTCAGTAAATCCTGGACCATGATAACATATATGCTTAACCATGCACACTACAGATTGATGCAAGCATGTTTTCTGTGAAGGACCGAAAATTATCATGACATGGCCATAGCATGGGTCGTTATTGCTATTGGTACAGAAACACTCACGCTTCCCACATAATTTATCCACAACAAAATATATAGGTTGCAAGGAATTTTCTAAAGGCATTTTATGATAATAGCTGTTAAAACTGACTATACCCATCTGACAGGTTAAACATTACACTAACTAACAAGAGATGGACAAAGGACATAAATGCAACAAATGTTCTTTTGGTAATATATTTAAAGGTGTCAAGACGCCACATTACCGGACATTCAGATTAGATGTATGTGTTGTGAACAGCAATGAAGATACTGTGCTGCTGTGCAGGACCCGTCATTCGTTCCGACCCTCCGTCACGCCACACTTAACATCTTTCCCACGCATTGCAGCCGTCGCCGACACAAAACGTCACGTTCCTTTTCTCCAGAGATGCTGCCTGACCCGCTGAGTTACTCCAGTTTTTTGTGTATCTTCGGTATCAACCAGCATCTGGGTGCCAAGCCGGGCAAAATGATTCGGTGTTTAGGTTGCCCGGCGGCACTTTGAGTGGTCAGTGGCACCCGGGCAACCGCTAATTTCGAGCCCTGTATTGGGGGTAGGGTGTTGACGTGGATAGAAAATTGGTTGGCAGACAGGAAGCAAAGAACAGGAGTGAACGGGTCCTTTTCAGAATGGCAGGCAGTGGCGAGTGGAGTGCCGCAAGGCTCGGTGTTGGGGCCGCAACTGTTTACCATATATATTAATGATTTGGAAGAGGGAATTAGGAGCAACACTAGCAAGTTTGCGGATGACACAAAGCTGGGTGGTAGTGTGAACTGTGAAGAGGATGTTAGGAGGTTGCAGGGTGACCTGGACAGGTTGAGTGAGTGGGTAGATGCATGGCAGATGCAGTATAATATAGATAAATGTGAGGTTATTCACTTTGGCGGCAAAAACAAGGGGGCAGATTATTATCTCAATGGGGTTAGGTTAGGTAAGGGGGAGGTACAGCGAGACCTGTGTGTCCTTGTACACCAGTCACTGAAAGTTGGCGTGCAGGTACAGCAGGCAGTGAAGAAAGCTAATGGAATGTTGGCCTTCAAAACAAGAGGATTTCAGTATAGGAGTAAAGAAGTTCTTCTGCATCTGGAGTATTGTGTACAGTTTTGGTCTCCTAATTTGAGGAACTCCTTGTGATTGAGGCAGTGCAGCGTAGGTTCACGAGATTGATCCCTGGGATAGCGGGACTGTCATGAGGAAAGATTGAAAAGACCAGGCTTGTATTCACTGGAAGGTACACAAAAATGCTGGAGAAACTCAGCGGGTGCAGCAGCATCTATGGAGCGAAGGAAATAGGTAACGTTTCGGGCCGAAACCCTTCTTCAGAGATTGTATTCACTGGAGTTTAGAAGGAAGAGGGGGGATCTTATAGAAACATATAAAATTATAAAAGGACTGGACAAGCTAGATGCAGGAAAAATGTTCCCAATGTTGGGCGAGTCCAGAGCCAGGGGCCACAGTCTTAGAATAATGGGGAGGCCATTTAAGACTGAGGTGAGAAAAAACGTTTTCACCCAGAGAGTTGTGAATTTGTGGAATTCCCTGCCACAGAGGGCAGTAGAGGCCAAATCACTGGATGGATTTAAGAGAGAGTTAGATAGAGCTCTAGGGGCTAGTGGAATCAAGGGATATGGGGAGAAGGCAGGCACAGGTTATTGATTGGGGACGATCAGCCATGATCACAATGAAGGGCTGAATGGCCTCCTCCTGCACCTATTTTCTGTGTTTCTATGTTTCTAAAGGAAAGATCCTTTGTTGTGATTGATGAATGGGAGTGCTAGAGATGAGCAGCTCCAAACTCTAAGGCAGAACAAAAGGTAACTGAGCCACTGGAAATTGGCACAGAACCAAAAGAAAACAATGTTGTATGCTTGGCTCTCACACTAGTATGCAAGAAAATGATTTCAATTTGTGGGGCACTGGAATTAGTAAGTGGAGAATGTGGGAGCTGTATCCCTGGGAAGGTCTTGAATTAAAGGTCCCACATAGGAGATTAGTGGCCAAAATTATAGCACATGGTATTGGGGGTATGGTACTGACATGGATAGAAAATTGGTTGGCAGACAGGAACCAAAGAGTAGGTATTAACGTGTCCCTTTCACAATGGGAGGCAGTGACTAGTGGGGTACCACAAGGCTCGGTGCTGGGACCGCAGCTATTTACAATATACATCAATGATTTAGATCAGGGGCCTCCAAACTTTTCAGCATGAGGGCCTTAGGAAAAAATAAAAAAATGTCCCCCACTCCCTCACTCACTCACTCACTCACTCACTCACTCACTCACTCACTCACTCCCTCACCCACTCACTCACTCACTCACTCACTCACTCACTCACTCACTCACTCACTCACTCACCCACTCACTCACTCACTCACTCACTCACTCACTCACTCACTCACTCACTCACTCACTCACTCACTCACTCACTCACTCACCCACCCACTCACTCACTCACTCTCACACTCACTCACCCACTCACTCACCCACTCATTCATCCACTCACTCACTCACTCACTCACTCACTCACTCACTCACCCACTCACCCACCCAGTCACTCACTCACTCACTCACTCATCCACCCATTCACTCACTCACGCACTCACTCACTCACCCACTCACCCATCCACTCACTCAGGCCGCTGTCGCTGATCTTCACTGTCTTCCCACTGTCTTCACTGAGGCCACCGATGCTGCTGTCGCTGACCCCTTTCTCCACTCCAGCCCCCCACGGGCCCCCACCAGCGACTCCGTCGACCCTCGCCTCTCCACCGGTCGCTGACTATAGTTTGTAGCCCCCTGATTTAGATGAAGGGATTAAAAGTAGCATTAGCAAATTTGCAGATGTCACAAAGCTGGGTGGCAGTGTGAACTGTGAATTGGATGTTTTGAGGATGCAGGGTGACTTGGACAGGGTGGGTGAGTGGGTAGATGCATGGCAGATGCAGTTTAATGTGGATAAATGTGAGGTTACCCACTTTGGTGGCAAGAACAGGAAGGCAGATGCTGTCAAGTTAGGAAAAGAAGTACAATGAGATCTGGGTGTCCTTGTTCATCAGTCACTGAAAGTAAGCATGCAGGTACAGCAGGCAGTGAAGAAAGTGAATGGCATGTTGGCCTTTCTAACAAGAGGAGTTGTATAGGAACAAAGAGGTCCTTCTGCAGTTGTACAGGGCCCTGGTGAGACCACACCTGGAATATTGAGGGTGTGCAGCGTAGGTTCATGAGTTTAATTCCCGGGATGGCTGGACTGTCATTTGTTGAAAGAATGGTGCGACTGGGCTTGTATACACTGTAATTTAGAAGGATGAGAGGGCTTATTGAAACATATAAGATTATTAAGGGATTGGACACACTCGAGGCAGGAAACATGTTCCCGATGTTGGCAGAGTGCAGAACCAGGGGCCATAGGTTAAGAATAAGGGGTAAGACATTTAGAACGGAGATGAGGAAAAACGTTTTTACCCAGAGTGTTGTGAATCTGTGGAATTCTCTGCCTCAGATGGCAGTGGAGGCCGATTCTCTGGCTGCTTTCAAGAGAGACCCAGACAGAGCTCTTAAAGATAGCAGTCAAGGGATATGGGGAGAAGGCAGGAACGGGGTACTGATTGGGGATGATCAGTCATGATCACATTGAATGGCGGTGCTGGCTCGAAGTGCCGAATGGCCTACTCCTGCACCTATTGTCTATTGTCTAAATCGGGCTGGGACCAGCATCATTCTGAATTGGATAATTAGGGCTGTGGTGAAGGTTTTTAAATAAGCAATTGGAATGGTTCTGGTGAGGGCAAAATTCAGACCGTTGAAGAGAAATGGCAAATAGCAGTTTTCATTTTTAGTATTAGTTTATTGTCACAGGTACCGAGGTGCAGTGAAAAGCTTTTGTTGCATGGTATCCAGTCAGAAAGACATTAGTGATTACAACCGAGCCATACATTGTATACAGATGCATGATAAGGGAGTAACGTTTAGTGCAAGATAAAGTCAGATAAAGTTCGATCAAAGATGGTCCAAGGGTCACCAATGAGGTAGATAGTAGTTCAGGACTGCTGTCTAGTTGCGGTAGGATCATTCAGTTGCCTGATAACAGCTAGGAAGAAACTGTTCTTGAATCTGGAGGTGTGCGTTGCACACTTCCATACTGTTTGCTCGATAGGAGAGGGGAGAAGGGGAAGTGGCCAGAGTGCGACTCATCCTTGATTATGATGCTGGCCTTGCCGAGGAAGCATGAGTATAAATTAAGTCAATGGAAGGGTGGTTAATTTGTGTTATGGCCTGGACAGTGTCCTCAATTCACTGCAATTTATTTCAGTCTTGGATGGAGCTGTTCCCAAACTGTGATGCATCCTGATAAAATGCTTTCTACGACGCATCTATAAAAGTTGGTGAGGGTTGTTGGGGATATGGTGAACTTCCTAAGCCTTCTAAGGAACTATGCTTTCTTGCCCATTGCTTAAATATGAGAAAAGGAGAGGTTGGTGGTGATATTTGGGGTCTCCAGTCGTGGAGCCTGCGGACCTGACATTGCGGAGCTGGCCGTCTTCGGAGCGGGGAGAGCTGTGGTGGCACTCGGCTGCGACCTGACTTTGGTGTTTCGGAAGCTCCGGCTGCAGGCCGGACAGGAAGGGTTAGGGTTAGGGTGACATGTGGACGGGAACATCGGGAGCTCCAGGTCCCTGGTGGGAGACGGCTTTTCAGAGCTCCCGCAACGGCAACTTCTCCCGCTGGAATCGCGGGGTTTAAAGGACACGGAGCGAGGCCTAACATCGCCCGGCGGGGGTTAGCGGCCACGGGACTTACCATCGCCCGCCGGGGGCTTTAACATCGGAGCCCCAATTCGCCTAGACGCTGCAGTTGGACTGCGGGTTGACTGCTTGAACCGCGGGGTTTAAAGGACACGGAGCCGGGGCCTAACATCGCCCCGCGTGGCTAAATGGCCACAGGACTTACCATCGTCCGCCGGGGGCTTTAACACCGGAGCCCCAGTTCGCCTAGACGCTGCAGTTGGACTGCTGGACCACGGGTGAAGAATAAAGGGAAGAGATAAGACTTTGCCTTCCATCACAGTGAGGAGGTGTTGGAGTCTCACTGTGATGGATGTTTATGTAAGCTGTGTTAAGCGTGGGTCTTGTTTTTTTTTGTAATGTAAAGAAACTGTAGTAATGAAATTTTGTTCAAGCCTAGGTTTGAATGACAATAAATAGCATTCAATTCAATTCAATTCAATTTGAAGTTTTCAACCATCTCTGCTTCGGCACAGTCAATGCAAATGGGGGCCTGTTTCTGCACTGTTTCACTAAACTAAAATGTAGGAAGCATGAGCTTTTGCCCTGACATGCTGGCCCTGAAGTTCTGCTAGTTCTCCTTTGAATAATTCCTACTGTGCAGATGCTGCAAACAGATGCTCCCAGTAAACCATAGCCATATTCTGTCTTATTCTAATAAAAGTGGCCACCCCCCCAAGAAAGACATTTATGTATGGTCCAACTTTTTTTTCTTCATAAGCACGTTGAAATTTGTGGAGCCATGGTCCCTATTCCCAAAATGCTTCCTCACTGACAAGTTAGGCAATTCTACTGCTGAAGGTCATTGAAGGTTGGACAAAGAGAAGCAAAGGAAACATGACTGGTGTAAAGATCATGAGTAATGGCAATCAAGAGTATAAAAATTGCCGGGAGGTGCTTAAAAAAGCAGGCAAAAAGTTAATTAGATCATAGGAGCGGAATTAGGACATTCGACCCATCGAGTCTACTCCGCATTTACATTGTGGCTGATATATCTTTCTCTCTCCCCATACTTGCTTTGTTGATGCCTTTGACTTCCTTACTAATCAAGAACCTTTCAGTAGACACAAAAAGCTGGAGTAACTCAGCGGGTCAGACAGCATCTCTGGAGAAAGGGAATAGGTGATGTTTTAGGTTGAGACCCTTCTTCAGACTGAGAGTCAGGGGAAAGGGAAATGAGAGATCTCGACAATGGTATAGAGAGATATAGAACAAATGAATGAAAGATATGCAAAAAAGTAACGATGATAAAAGAAAGGCCATTGTTAGCTCTGGGCGAAGTGAAAATGATTTATAGACAATGAGACTCAACAAGATGACTTTGAAACTAATACGACGACTTGGGTGGAGAAGGGACGGAGAGAGAGGGGATGCAATGGTTACTTGGTTAGAGAAATCAATATTCATTATAAGCTGCCCAAGCTAAATATGAGGTGCTGTTCCTCCAATTTGCGTTTGGCCTCACTCTGACAATGGTGGAGGCCCAGGACAAAAAGGTCTGTGTAGGAATGGGAAGAGGAATTAGTTTGGCAACCGGGAGATCAGAGCGAAGGTGTTCAGCGAAATGATTGTCCAGTCTGCGTTTGGTCTAAGAGTCCACACCTTGGAACAATGGATACAGTAGATGAAGTTGGAGGAGGTGCAAGTGAACCTCTGCCTCACCTGAAAAGACTGTTTGGGTTTCGTGAACAGAGTTGAGGGTGGGGATATAGGGACAGGTGTTGCATCTCCTGCGATTGCAGGTGAAGGTACCTGGGAAGGGGGTGGTTTGGTTGGGAAGGGATGAGTTAACCAGGGAGTTGCCGAGGGAAGCACCCCTTAATTCCCACTCCTTGCCTTCTGCTGTTCAACCAGCCATCTATCCATGCTAATATCTTCCCTCTGATACCATGGACTTCTATCTTCTCACGTGCGACCTCTTATCAAAGGCCTTCTGAAAATCCAAGTACGCAACATCCACCAACTCTCCTTTGTCTATCCTGCTATTTTATTTCTCAAAGAATTCCAGCAGATTTGTCAGGCAAGATCTCCCCTTCACAAAACCATGCTGACTTTGGCCTATTTTATCATGTGCTTCTAAGTATTCAGAAACCTCATCTTTAAAGCTTACAAAATATAATTTACAGTGGATGAAGGTTAATGCAAAGTTGTTCTACATATCAAGGGCAAAATAATAAATAGGGAAAGAGTAGGGCCCTTGAGGGAAAACGGGTAAGCTGTTTATGGAGCCAGAAGGTAAAGGGGCGATCCTAAATCAAGACATCACCAGTGTTTACTCAAGAATGGACTTTGTCGCTGGAAAATTAGCAAAGGAGAAGGTAAAAGTTCAGTGCAAGTCTCACTAAATGAAGAGGAGGTATTTGAGCCTTGGTGGGCTCAGTGGATAAATCCCTGGCACTGGATGGAATCCTTCCTGTCCTGCTGTGGGAGGCAAGGAGAGAGATTGCTGCGGCTTTACCTGAGGTTTTTAGATCCGTGCCGATCAACGTGAGGGTTACTATTGACTGAAGGATGGCAAATGTTGCTCTTTTCAAGAATGGCAGCAAGGAAAAGCCTGGCAAATATAGATCTGTGAGCTTAACATCAATAGTACAGAAGTGTTAAAGAAGGAACTGCAGATGCTGGAAAATCGAAGGTACACAAAAATGCTGGAGAAACTCAGGCGGGTGCAGCAGCATCTATGGAGGAAATAGGCAACGTTTTGGGCCGAAAACCCTTCTTCAGACCCAGAAGTGACTGGAGAAGCTGCTGAGAGACAGGATTACTAATCATGGGATCTGATGAAAGACAGCCGATATGGTTTTGTCAAGAGGTACAAAACTACAGTTGCTTGAATGCAGAGCAAAAACAAACTGCTGGAGGAACTCAGTAAGTTGAACAGCTTCTGTGGTGGTGGGCAGGAATTGTTGATGTTTCAGGTTGAGACTACATAGGGTGACCTGTATGGGTGACCACAGGACAGGAGGATGGCTGGTGTGGTCCTTATTTAAGAAAGCCTGCAAGGACAAGCTGTAAATCTCTTGAGACTGTATAAGATTTACACACATCTTTAATCAGCACAGTAACTTGGCAGCATTACAAAACAAGGTGTTGTCAGTTCATCCTAGCTGCTTCAACTAACGGTGCTGGGAATGGGCGTTAGTATAAATGTTAAAATGGGGTGGAGTTAGTGATGCTGGCTAAGTGTGATTGGTTCACATGCATCATCAATCTACATCCTTCCCCTAAAGATTAAATGCGGAAAGGAGTGTATTAAACATACTCGCCATACCTGTCTGGTGGTCTACTAACACGGCCCGAGCGCGTGCGGACCAACCATCCCCTCCCTCCACTGAAGGATTAGGCGGAGAGGCTGAAGGTGAAAATCGCACGGGAGAGGCTTGTGGTGACCGAGAGGGGAAACATGCGGTAGGTGTAACCCCGTGGTTAGTGGAGACCGAGGGACGTGGGGGGGTGCAAGGCATGCGGGGACGGGCGGGGGACACTGCAAAAGGCGGCTGGAACTGGAGCGGCGGAGCATAGGGATCAGCAGACGGTGGTCGGGGCTCCTTCACAGCAAGCAGGTGTTGTCGACTTCTCCGGCATACCGCTCCCTCACAGTCCACAAGGTACGATCGCGGCTCATCAGTCGGGCGTACAACAATGCCCAGACGGGAATGTCCAGTTGAAGTTCGTAGACGGACGACCTGGCCCGGCAGTAGAGGCTTGAATGGTCTGCTGGAACTGTCGTATGACCGTTTCTGGATGTCGTGCTTCTCTTGGAGACGTTGCTGGACAGTGGCGGGCTTCAACACCCAAGGGACCAACTGCTGTTGTGCGATGGGGACCGGAGACCTCGTCACCCTCGACAGCAGATGCAGTTCTAGTGACCCGAAGGTTCCCTCTCTGGCGATGTTTCTGAGATTCAGGAGATCGAGATAGACGTCTGACTTTGAAATGCGCGCTCCCTCCAGCAATCTTTAGGGGGGAGGATGGCGTCAGAAGTGGTCCTATCCACTCCTCTTGTATAACGGTTTTTATTTTATCTTTTGTGAGTTTTGCTTTACTTTACGATGGCTTCTTCTTGTCGAAAGCCTGAGCCTCTTGTCTTTGATGCGGATATCAGCGAATGCTGGGCCACGTTTGAAATTGATTACCAGCACTACATGAACATTGTACATCGAAATGAACCAGATGCTGTCAAGGCCTCTCTCCTGCTCAACCTTGCGGGCCCGGGTGCTCTTCGTCGATCCAGAACATTCTGTTATGCTCCAGCCATCCGTGATGCCAATGACCAGGTAATTACACCGGCGGGAGTCTCCGACTGACCTAATGTTTTGCTGCGTAAACTAGGCCAGATCTGTGACCTGCCCTCAAATCACATTTTGGACAGGGCAAGGTTTTTATCTCGTCGTCAACTTCCCGGGGAACGAGTTGACTTATTTATTTCGTATTTGATGTATCTAGCCCAACGTTGCCGATGCCAGGAAATGCCGGTTGATCAGTTGACTGATCAGTTAACGAGGGATATTTTAGTGAATGGTATCACCGATCAAAAGCTCAGATCAGAGCTCCTGAGACGGCCAGAGTTATCGCTCGAGGAAGCGGTGCATGCATGTAGAACAGCTGAACTTGTCGATCCCATAGACATTTCGCATGAAAGCAATACCATCAATCTGACGGGCCTCACTAGGCAGCGGACATACACAGATAACAGCCGATTTATGACCCAAGCTAGCCAGGCAGCTCTCAGCGGTCCTCCCCAGAAATGTCCTAACTGCGGCTATCTACACAACAGGCAATCCACCTGCCCCACCTCGGGAAGGCTTGTAATTACTGCACAAAGCTGAATCACTTTTGCCTCAGTCTGTCGGGCTGCAATCAGGGCCCGAGGAAAGAATGCGCCCAGTCCCAAGTCTAATCTCAATTTTTTACAACGAGACAGCAACATACTGCCTCCCCATTTCCAGCTCGAAACCGCCCCCGAATACATTCCAATTAACTCGCAAGACGACCCAACTGTTTACACGTTACAGCATGCTGCTGCCAAGAACTCTGATCCTACAGTGACGATATCTGTAAACAATGTTGTTATTTGGCGCGAAATTGGATACGGGCGCGATGGTCAACACAATGTCAATCAACCTTTTTAACAAGATTAGAGCTAACGAGCCACTTGTCAAGGACGCGTCCACTTTACATGCTTTTGGAGGGGAGGTGCTGGTTCCTCTGGGCAAAACCAACTTGAAATGTGTACTGAAGAAAACAACGAGGGAATTGACCTTCTACGTGTTGAACTTTAATTCAGTTACTCTGCTTGGCAATCGTGCCTGTCAGGAACTGGGGCTGATTTCCTTTGATAAAACTCTCCACAAACTGCAAGTTTCTTTTGATCCACTGAATGAATTCCCTGGTCTCTTCGCCAACAACCTAGGCAAGTTGCCTGTGTCCTACAAGATTATTACTGACCCCGATGTGACACCCGTAATCCGACCCCCGCACCGATTGTCATTTGCCATGACTGACGGTTCATTCTATGCTGAAGGACATGGTCTCCAAAGGCGTAATTGAAGCAGTCAGCGACCCCACCGACTGGGTCTCAACCATGATTGCCACAGTTAAGAAGGGAAAGGATGAAATCCGCCTGTGCATTAATCCCACTTCTGACACCATGTAAATCTCTTGAGACTGTATAAGATTTACACACATCTTTAATCAGCACAGTAACTTGGCAGCATTACAAAACAAGGTGTTGTCAGTTCATCCTAGCTGCTTCAACTAACGGTGCTGGGAATGGGCGTTAGTATAAATGTTATAATGGGGTGGAGTTAGTGATGCTGGCTAAGTGTGATTGGGTTCACATGCATCATCATTCTACACAAGCCAATTTTCTGGGCAGTGGTGGGAAGTTACTGCAGGGGATTCTGAGAGTCAAGTTCTATCTATATTTGGAAAGGCAAGGACTGATTAGGGATAGTCAACATGGCTTTGTGTGCAGGAAATTGTGTCTCATATATTTGGGTTTTTGGAGAAGACACAGAGCTAGGTCACTTACATAGAACCCACATGGTAGGCTAGTCTGAAAGGTTAGATCACACAGGATCCAGGGTGAGTGAGTCAAATTGTTTATAAAATTATCTTGGTGGAAGCAAAGAGAGGGTTGTAGTGGTGTTTTTTTTTTAAAGATTTCAGGCCTGTGGCCAGAAGTGGATCAGTAATGGATCACCTGTTGTTTATCACATATATTAATTAATTAGTGCGATTGTAGGTGTTGTGTATCAAATGTTTGTGGTTGACAACGAAATTGGTGGTGTGGTGCAAAGAAGAGGTCAAAAGTTACCACAGGATCAAGCGAGAGAGGGAATGGCAGATGCGATTTAACTACGATAAGATGTGAAGTGAAGAACATACACAGTGAATGACACGGCCTGAGGAGTGTTAAATAACAGAGAAACCTCTATCTCCATTAACAGAAGGATCTGCAGATGCTCGTTTACAAATACAATGTACTGGAGTAACTCAGACAGCATCTCTGGAGAAAATAAATAGATGATCTTTTGTTTCAAGGTTTCAAGGTCAGTTTATTGTCATATGTACCAATTAAGGTACAGTGAAATTTGAATTACCATACAGCCATACTAAAAAGAAAGGAACAAGGCACACATAAAATTTAACATAAACATCCACGGATTCTCCATGTTCCTCACTGTGATAGAAGGCAATAAAGTCCATCTTCTTCCTCTTTATTCTCCCACGGTCGGGGCAGTTGAGCCCATCCGTAGTCGAGGCGGTCGAAGCCCCCGCATCAGGGCGGTCGAAACTCCTGCGGCTTGGAGTTCCCAAAGTCGGTCTCTGACCAGGGACAGCGAGCTCTGTGATGTTAAAGTCCTGCAGACTCCTGCGGTAGAGCTCAGAGGTTGATCCCTGGCAAAGGGAGCGCGAGCTCCGTGATGTTAAAGTCCGCAGGCACCCGCGGTGGAGTCTCAAAATCGGTCTCCAGCAAAGGCTGCCAACTCCTCGATGTTAGACAGCAGTGCAGACGGAGATACGATACGGAGAAAAAATCACATCCATCGGGGTAAGATATTAGAAAATGTTTCCCCCAACTCCCTCCCCCCGCACCCCCACATAAAACAAGCTAAAGAACACTAAAAACATACATTTAACACATACAAAACAAACAACAAAAGCAGGAAGGGACAGACAGACTGTTGGTGAGGCAACCATTGTTGGCGCCATTTTGGGACCTTTCTTAAGACTTAATGTTGGGTGGGGGGGGGTGGGTGGAAGAAAGCTTTGGGACCCTTCTTAAGACTTAATGTTGGGTGGGGGGAGTGGGTGGAAGAAAGCTGCAAGAGATGGGGCTGGACAATAGATTGGCAGGGGGGTGGGAACTTGCACAGGATCAAGGTAGTTGAGAGGTTAGAAGTTGATATGGAAGGTGATGAGAGTAAGTGTAGAGGACAAAATAGACAGGAGAAAGAGAGAGTGATGAAGGAGAGTTGGTTTAAACTGCACGTATTTTAATGCAAGGGGCCTGACGGGTAAGGCTGATGACTTAGGGCATGGATAGGTACGGGCGGCAGGGAAGTGTGAGGTGCTACATCTTGGCAGGACAAATCAAATTAGGACGTTCATGGTAATGGTAGCGAATTGAGGAATGCAGTTGAACAGAGGAATCTAGGAATACCTGTGCATAGTTCCCTGAAGGTGGAATCTCATGTAGATAGGGTGGTTAAGAAAGCTTTTGGTGTGCTGGCCTTTATAAATCGGAGCAATGAGTATAGAAGTTGGGATGTAATGTTAAAATTGTACACGGCATTGGTGAGGCCAATTCTGGAGTATGGTGTACAGTTTTGTCTCTCTCTGTCTC
>CM075983.1:58297567-58421333 GCA_038087875.1 Malacoraja senta | reverse complement strand
AGACGTACAGACGTACAGACGTACAGACGTACGGCAGCCAGAGAGTTTTAAAAGTATACTAGACCAAGTGCAGACCCGTTGGGTCTGGACACCGAACGTGCGTTTGGGGCGGGGGGCTGTGACGTCACACTAACCACCCGTTGGGTCTGTACCTCCAAAGCAGGGTTGCGGGGTGTGAATCTGGCACCCACAAACACACACACTCATCACACCCCTTGATATTATGAGTTGAGTCGCGGGCTGTGAAGAGAGAAGGGCAGAGAGAGAGAGAGAGAGGGGAGAGACAGATAGACTGGTACACACAATAAAACTCGAGAAACACTGCGGGTGCAGCAGCATCTATGGAGTGAAGGAAATAGGCAATGCTTTTTGCGGAAACCCATCCTCAGACGGGTTTTCACGAAACGTTGTCTATTTCTTTTGTGCTGCTGCACCCGCTGAGGTTATGAAGCATTTTTTTGTGTACCTTTGATTTTCAAGCATCTGCAGTTCTGTCTTAAAGACACAGAGACTGTTGGCGGGCTGTTTTCCCAACGCGCGTTTGCGGGAGGGGGGGGGCTGCGGCATCACACTCACACTAACCACCCCCCAAACACAGGCGGGGGGAGGGGTGGAGAGGAAGACGGGGTGGGGAGAGAGAGACGGGTGGGGAGAGAAGAGGAGAGGGGAGGGAGGGAGAGGGGGTGGAGGAAAGGGGAGAAATTGGTGAGGGAGAAGAGAGCAGGGTGGGGGAGAGGGAGGGGGAGGAGAGTGGTAGGAGAGCGGGGAGGGCAGGAAGGGGGAGAGGGGGGAGGGGATGTTAGAGGTGGAGAGAGGGGATGAGGGGAAGGGGAGAGGAGTAGGGGGAAGAGAGGGAGAGAAGGAGGGGGAGGGATAGAGGTGGGGGAGGGAGAGAGGAAGAGTGGGGAGTGAGAGAGAAGGGAGGGGGGAGAGGGGTGGGGGAGGGGGTTGTGGAGGGAGATGGGGATGGGTTTGGGAGTTAAGTGGAAGAATGGGGAGGGAGATGGAGAGGTGTAGGGGGAGTGGGAGGGAGGGGGAGAGGTGTAGGGGAGTGGTTGAAGAGGGATAGCGGGGTAGGGGAAGGGGACGGGGTGAGAGAGGGAAGGGGGATGTGGGAGAGAGTAATGGGGGTGGGATGAGGAGGGGGATGAGAGGGAGAGGGGTGAGGAGAAGGGGATGGAGAGGGGGAGGAGAGAGGGGTGGGTAAGGCGAGGAGAAGGGTAGAGAGGTGTTGGGGAGAGTGGAGGGTGGCGACGGGGTTGGGAGAGAAGAGGGGAGGGGGGGAGGGGGGAGAGGGTGACGGGGTGGGGAGAGAAGAGGGGAGGGAGGGGAGGGAGGAGAGAGGCGGAGGAGGAAAGGGGAGAGATTGGTGAGGGAGAAGAGAGCAGGGTGGGGGGAGAGGGACGGGGAGGAGAGTGGGGAGTGGGAGGAGAGCGGGGAGGGCAGGAAGGGGGGAGGGGATGTTAGAGGTGGAGAGAGGGGATGGGGAGAGGAGTAGGGGGAAGAGAGGGAGAGAGGGAGGGGGGAGGGAGAGGGGAAGAGTGGTGAGTGAGGGGCAGAGGGGTAGCGGGGAGTGGTGCAAGAGAGAGGGGAAGGGGGTGGGGGGAGATGGGGGTGAAGAGGGGTGGTGGAGGGGGAAGAGAGGGTGTGGGAGGGGAGGGAGGGGGAGAGGAGAGAGGGGGAAGAGTGGGGAGGGAGAGTTGAAGTAGGAGGGGTAGGGACAGTCCATCTGTTACCCATTCCCTATCACCCCCAATCCTCTTTCTCTATTGCCACACACGTGACGACGCCCTGCGACACAGGCTGCGGGGGTGGGGGGGGGGGGGGCTGGGGCTGGGGCTGCTGCCAAGGCATATGTAAACGGATTAATTTTGATTGGATATCTTTGAGCATTGGGCATTGTGACATCACAAAACGGAACCTTCATTAACATTCTATTGCTGAGAGCTGTTTTTTTAAACATTTTGAAATGTCCCCATTCCCTATCCCCCCCACACACGTGGCGACGCCCTTCAACACAGGCTGTGGGGTTGGGGGGGAGGGGCCGGGGCTGGGCCCGCCGCAAAGGCATATGTAAATGGATCCATTCCGATTGGACATCTGTGACCATTGTGCATTGTGACATCACACAACGGAATCTTTACTAACATTCTATGGCTGAGCTGTTTTTTTAAACATTTTGAAATGTTTGGTTTGGGGGGGGGGGAGGTATTTTATTTTAAAAAGCGTACGTAAACACGACCAAATTTAATCAGGATCGTCTATTCGTAAAGATAACGTAACCTCTTTAGAAACGGTATAAAATATTGGCGTTTCCGCGAGCCGCGGGGCGGTATCAAAGGCGGGACAAGTCAAGCAGAACGTTGGACGTACAGACGTACAGACGTACGGCAGCCAGAGAGTTTTAAAAGTATACTAGACCAAGTGCAGACCCGTTGGGTCTGGACACCGAACGTGCGTTTGCGGGTGGGGGTGCTGTGGCGTCACGGTAACCACCCCCTTTGCTCCAAAGCACGGTTGCGGGGTGGGAATCTGGCACCCACGAACACACACACTCATAACAACCCTTGATATTATCTTAATTTTTTAATTTGCTTCTTTTATCCCATCTCCACCCTCACCTCTCAGGTGCGTCTAGAGGGGGGGGGGCAGAGAGTGAAAATTTAATGTTAGAATTAAAAAAATTTGAAGCGGGGGAGGAGGGTGGAGAGGAAGGGGGGAGAGAGGAAGGGGTGCGAGGAAGGGGGATAGAGAGGTGGGTGTGGAGAGAGTAAGGAGAGGATGTTGGAGATAGGTGAAGGGGGGTGTTTTGAGCTGGTGTTCATGAGTTAAGCTGCGGGCTGTGAAGAGAGAAGGGCAGAGAGAGAGAGAGAGGGGAGAGACAGAGAGACTGGTACACCCAAAAAAGGTGGTGAAATTCAGCGGGTGCAGCAGCATCTATGGAGCGAAGGAAATAGGCAATGTTTGTGGCTGAAACCCATCTTCAGACGTGTTTTGTTATGAAACATTGCCTATTTCCTTCGATCCAAAGATGCTGCTGCACCCGCTGAGTTTATACTTCATTTTTTTGATTACCTTGCGTTTGGGGGGGGGGGGGGGGGCTGCGGCTGCAGCATCACACTCGCACTAACCACCCCCCAAACACACAGGCGGGGGAGTGGGGAAGAGGGAGACGGGGTTGGGGAGAGGAGGGGAGGGGGAGAGGAGACGGGGTGGGGAGAGAAGAGGGGAGGGAGGGGAGGGAAGAGGGGACGGAGGGGAGAGGGGGAGGAGGAAAGGGGAGAGATTGGGGAAGGAGAGGAGATCAGGGTGGGTGAGAGGGAGGGTGAGGAGAGTTTGGAGTGGGAGGAGAGCGGGGAGGGCAGGAAGGGGGGAGGGGATGAGGGGAAGGGGAGAGGAGTAGGGGGAAGAGAGGGAGAGTGGAGGGAGAGAGGTGGGGAGGGAGAGGGGAAGAGTGGGGAGTGCAGACCAAGTGCAGACCCGTTGGGTCTGGACACCGAACGTGCGTTTGGGGCGGGGGGCTGTGACGTCACACTAACCACCCGTTGGGTCTGTACCTCCAAAGCAGGGTTGCGGGGTGTGAATCTGGCACTCACAAACACACACACTCATCACACCCCTTGATATTATATTAATATTTTAAAGACAGAGAGACTGTTGGCGGGCTGTTTTCCCAACGCGCGTTTGCGGGAGGGGGGGGTGGGCTGCGGCATCACACTCACACTAACCACCCCCCAAACACAGGTGGGGGAGGGTGGAGAGGAAGACGTGGTGGGGAGAGAAGAGGGGAGAGGGAGACGGGGTGGGGAGAGAAGAGGAGAGGGGGAGGGAGGGGAGAGGGGGAAGAGGAAGGGGAGAGATTGGGGAGGGAGAGGAGATCAGGGTGGGTGAGAGGGAGGGGGAGGAGAGTGGGGAGTGGGAGGAGAGCAGGGAGGGCAGGGAGGGGGGGAGGGGATGAGGGGAAGGGGAGAGGAGTAGGGGGAAGAGAGGGAGAGAGGGAGGGGGAGGGAGAGGGGAACAGTGGGGAGTGAGGGGCAGAGGGGTAACGGGGAGTGGTGCAAGAGAGAGGGGAAGGGGGTAGGGGGGAGATGGGGGTGAAGAGGGGTGGTGGAGGGGGAAGAGAGGGTGTGGGAGGGGAGGGAGGGGTAGAGCAGAGAAGGGGAAAGAGTGTGGAGGGAGAGTTGAAGTAGGAGGGGTAGGGACAGTCCATCTGTTACCCATTCCCTATCACCCCCAATCCTCTTTCTCTTTTGCCACACACGTGACGACGCCCTTCGACACAGGGGGTGGGGGGGAGGGGCTGGTGCTGTTGCTGCTGCAAAGGCATATGTAAATTGGTTCATTCCGATTGGACATCTTTGAGCATTGGGCATTGTGACATCACAAAACGGAACCTTCATTAACATTCTATTGCTGAGAGCTGTTTGTTTAACATTTTGAAATTTCCCCATTCCCTATCCCCCCCACACACGTGGCGACGCCTTTCGACACAGGCTGTGGGGTTGGGGGGGAGGGGCTTGGGCTGTGGGTACTGCCAAGGCATATGTAAACGGATTCATTTCGATTTGTCACACGTGTCGCAGGGCGTCGCCGCATGTGTGGGGGTGATAGGGAATGGGGAAATTTCAAAATGTTAAACAAACAGCTCTCAGCAATAGAATGTTAATGAAGGTTCCGTTTTGTGATGTCACAATGCCCAATGCTGCAGGGGTTGGGGGGGAGGGGCCGGGGCTTGGGTCGCTGCAAAGGCATATGTAAATGGGTCCATTCCGATTGGACATCTGTGACCATTGTGCATTGTGACATCACACAACGGAATCTTTACTAACATTCTACGGCTGACCTGTTTTTTTAAACATTTTGAAATGTTTGGTTTGGGGGGGGAGAGAGGTATTTTATTTTAAAAGCGTACCTAAACACGACCAAATTTAATCAGGATCGTCTATTCGTAAAGAAAAACGTAACCTCTTTAGAAACGGTAAAAAATATCGGCGTTTCCGCGCGCCGCGCGGGCGCGGGGCGGTATCAAAGGCGGGACAAGTCAAGCAGAACGTTGGACGTACAGACGTACAGAACGTTGGACATACAGACGCAGACGGACGACAGCCAGAGAGAGTTTTAAAAGTATACTAGACCAAGTGCAGACCCGTTGGGTCTGGACACCGAACGTGCGTTTGGGGCAGGGGGCTGTGACGTCACACTAACCACCCGTTGGGTCTGTACCTCCAAAGCAGGGTTGCGGGGTGTGAATCTGGCACCCACAAACACACACACTCATCACATCCCTTGATATTATATTAATATTTTAAATTTCTTCTTTTATTCCATCTCCACCCTATCCACTGACGAATAGCCCTCACCTCTCAGGTACGTCTCGAGGGGGGGTGGTGCAGGGAGAGAAAATTTAATGTTAGAAAAAAAAATTGTGAGGTGGGGAGGAGGAGGGTGAGAGGAAGGGGGTGAGGAAGGTGGGAGAGAGGAGGGTGAGAGAGGAGAGGGGTGGAGAGAGGAAGAAGAGGATGGGGAGAGAGGTGAAGGGCGTGGGTTGGAGCAGGCGTGCATGAGTTGAGTCGCGGCTGTGAAGAGAGAAGGGCAGAGAGAGAGAGAGAGGGAGAGAGACAGATAGACTGGTACCACAAAATAAAACTCGAGAAACACTGCGGGTGCAGCAGCATCTATGGAGTGAAGGAAATAGGCAATGCTTTTGGCGGAAACCCATCCTCAGACGGGTTTTCACGAAACGTTGTCTATTTCTTTTGATACATAGATGCTGCTGCACCCGCTGAGGTTATGAAGCATTTTTTTTGTGTACCTTTGAATTTCAAGCATCTGCAGTTCTGTCTTAAAGACAGAGAGACTGTTGGCGGGCTGTTTTCCCAACGCGCGTTTGCGGGAGGGGGGGGCTGCGGCATCACACTCACACTAACCACCCCCCAAACACAGGCGGGGGAGGGTGGAGAGGAAGACGTGGTGGCGAGAGAAGAGGGGAGAGGGAGACGGGGTGGGGAGAGAAGAGGAGAGGGGGAGGGGAGGGAGAGGGGAAGAGGAAAGGGGAGAGATTGGGGAGGGAGAGGAGATCAGGGTGGGTGAGAGGGAGGGGGAGGAGAGTGGGGAGGGCAGGAAGGGGGGAGAGGGGATGAGGGGAAGGGGAGAGGAGTAGGGGGAAGAGAGGGAGAGAGGGAGGGGGAGGGAGAGAGGTGGGGGAGGGAGAGGGGAACAGTGGGGAGTGAGGGGCAGAGGAGTAACGGGGAGTGGTGCAAGAGAGAGGTGAAGGGGGTGGGTGGGAGATGGGGGTGAAGAGGGGTGGTGGAGGGGGAAGAGAGGGTGTGGGAGGGGAGGGAGGGGGAGAGGAGAGAGGGGGAAGAGTGGGGAGGGAGAGTTGAAGTAGGAGGGGTAGGGACAGTCCATCTGTTCCCCATTCCCTATCACCCCCAATCCTCTTTCTCTATTGCCACACACGTGACGACGCCCTTCGACACAGGCTGCGGGGGTGGGGGGGGAGGGGCTGGTGCTGTTGCTGCTGCAAAGGCATATGTAAATTGGTTCATTTCGATTGGACATCTTTGAGCATTGGGCATTGTGACATCACAAAACGGAACCTTCATTAACATTCTATTGCTCAGAGCTGTTTTTTTTTAAACATTTTGAAATTTCCCCATTCCCTATCACCCCCACACACGTGGCGACGCCTTTCGACACAGGCTGTGGGGTTGGGGGGGGAGGGGCTGGGGCTGTGGGTGCTGCAAAGGCATATGTAAACGGATTCATTTCGATTTGTCACACGTGTCGCCGGCGTCGCCACGTGTGTGGGGGTGATAGGGAATGGGGAAATTTCAAAATGTTAAACAAACAGCTCTCAGCAATAGAATGTTAATGAAGGTTCCGTTTTGTGATGTCAGAATGCCCAATGCTGCGGGGGTTGGGGGGGAGGGGCTGGGGCTGCTGCCAAGGCATATGTAAATGGATCCATTCCGATTGGACATCTGTGACCATTGTGCATTGTGACATCACACACGGAATCTTTACTAACATTCTATGGCTGAGCTGTTTTTTTAAACATTTTGAAATGTTTGGTTTGGGGGGGGGGAGAGGTATTTTATTTTAAAAAGCGTACGTAAACACGACCGAATTTAATAAGGATCGTATATTCGTAAAGACAAACGTAACCTCTTTAGAAACGGTAAAAAATATCGGCGTTTCCGCGAGCCGTGTGGGTGCGGGGCGGTGTCAAAGGCCGCGCGGCAAGCAGAACTTTGGACGTACAGCCGCACGGACGGACGACAGCCAGAGAGTTTTAAAAGTATACTAGACCAAGTGCAGACCCGTTGGGTCTGGTCCCCGAAAGTGCTTGACACCCCTGGGTGTTTTTCCCGAACGTGCTTCAGACCCCTGGGTGAAAATCGGGGGAAAAAAGATGGCGTCGTTTTCGGAAAAAATCGGAGAAAATCGGCGAAAAAAAGATGGCGTCGTTTTTTGAGAAAATGGGAGAAAATCAAATTGGGGTTGGTGGGGGGATGGATGACACCCCGGGGTGTTGTTCCCGAACGTGCTTCAGACCCCTGGGTGAAAATCGGCGAAAAAAAGATGGCGTCGTTTTTGGAAAAAATCGGGGGGGGGAAAGATGGCGTCGTTTTCGGAGAAAATCGGAGAAAATCACATTGGGGTTGGGGGGGGGATGGATTTTATTAAAAAACGTGTACATAAACAGGACAGAATTTAATCAGGAGTGGCTTTTTGTAAAGATAAAGGTAATCTCTTTGGAAAGGGTAAAAAATGGGGGCCGTGTGGGCGCGGGGCGGTGTCAAAGGCCGCGCGTCAAGCAGAACGTTGGACGTACAGCCGCACGGACGGACGACAGCCACAGAGTTTTAAAAGTATATAGATAGATGGATAGATAGATAGATAGATATATATACATATATATAATGAATGTGTGTGTGTATATATAGAAATAGATATATTTTTATATGTATAAATATAATTGCCTATATGGTTTATGTACATCATGAGAAATAAGATAAAGAGAAATAGTTGCTTTAAATCAAAGTTCCATCTGATCTATGAGGTCTATTATCTCTATCTTGCCTCACACACAAACACAATTTATATATATACCAGACCAAGTAGGACCCGTTGGGTCCCATCCCCTCAACGCGTGGTTGCGGGTGGAGGGGTTGGGCAGCCTTCGGCGTCTCACACACACACTAACCGTTGATATTATATTAATATTATTCATTCGCTCCTTTTACCCCATTCCCGGCCCTATAAGTTATATGTGTGCATACTGTGTTAGAGCAATACAAGGGAAACTGCAGAAAAAGAGGGGAGTGGGGAGGAAGGATGGGAGGGAAATGAGCAGAAACAGAAGCAGGGAGGAAACATTTAAAAAGAAAATTAACAAAATTATGAATTTGGTAGATGAGCTATATCACACACACACACACACATACTGTTCCCCCTCAACGCTGATTACACTGCCGCAGGCATAATGGAAGTCGGGTCGGGTTTCCCCAAAACTCCGTTGCGTACTACACGTCGTCAGTCCATTGGATTTTGCAGGAGTGGTCTATCTTGCTCCGGTTATGATCTTTGGTGTCAACCTATTACCAGCCAGCCTCCTCTCTTCCAGCTTTTATCACCCCCCAGAGATGCTGGCTGACTGCTGAGTTACTCCAGCACTGTGTGTCTTTTTATGAGAGCCATAGATTGGGTAGACAGTGAGAATCGTTTTTCTCAGGGGGGAAATGTCAGACTAGTTGATAACAAGCTACGGTGAGAGGGGCAAAATGAACAATGTACAAATTCTTCACACAGAAAGTGGTGGGTTCCTGGAACGCCTTGCAGGGGTAGTGATGGAGGCAGATACAATAGTTGTATTTCGGAGACTTTGGGATCAGAACATGAAAATGCAGTAAATGGAGGGATATGGATCATGGGCAAGCAGAGGAA
Source organism: Malacoraja senta (assembly GCA_038087875.1). Taxonomy (NCBI): domain Eukaryota; kingdom Metazoa; phylum Chordata; class Chondrichthyes; order Rajiformes; family Rajidae; genus Malacoraja; species Malacoraja senta. The sequence continues at coordinate 58,412,384 of CM075983.1, read as the reverse complement.
ATTAGTGTAACTTGGCATCATGTTGAGCACAGACATTGTGAGCCAATTTGCCTGCTGCTGTGCTCTACTGTTCTATGTTCATAGCTGATGAATGAACAAGGAGCGGGGTAATGATAATGCAGGTTTTAAATTATTTATTGCATATCAGTTGAGATAGTTTCATGATACACCGTGGAAACAGGCCCTCCGAGTCCATGCCGACTAGAGTTCCCCATACACTAATATCCTACACGCACCAGGGACAATTAAAATTTTCACCAAGCCAATTAACCTACAAACCTATACGTCATAAGGGATTAGGATACAAACTTAAATCACACGGTATTGGGGGTTCAGTATTGATGTGGATAGAGAACTGGCTGGCAAACAGGAAGCAAAGAGTAGGAGTAAACGGGTCCTTTTCACAATGGCAGGCAGTGACTAGTGGGGTACCGCAAGGCTCAGTGCTGGGACCCCAGCTATTTACAATTTATATTAATGATCTGGATGAGGGAATTGAAAGCAACATCTCCAGGTTTGCGGATGACACTAAGCTGGGGGGCAGTGTTAGCTGTGAGGAGGATGCTAGGAGACTGCAAGGTGACTTGGATAGGCTGGGTGAGTGGGCAAATGTTTGGCAGATGCAGTATAATGTGGATAAATGTGAGGTTATCCACTTTGGTGGCAAAAACGTGAAGGCAGACTATTATCTAAATGGTGGCCGATCAGGAAATGGGGAGATGCAGCGAGACCTGGGTGTCATGGTACACCAGTCATTGAAAGTAGGCATGCAGGTGCAGCAGGCAGTGAAGAAAGCGAATGGTATGTTGGCTTTCATAGCAAGAGGATTTGAGTATAGGAGCAGGGAGGTTCTACTGCAGTTGTACAGGGTCTTGGTGAGACCACACCTGGAGTATTGCGTACAGTTTTGGTCTCCAAATCTGAGGAAGGACATTATAGCCATAGAGGGAGTGCAGAGAAGGTTCACCAGACTGATTCCTGGGATGTCAGGACTTTCATATGAAGAAAGACTGGATAGACTTGGCTTATACTCACTAGAATTTAGGAGATTGAGAGGGGATCTTATAGAAACGTACAAAATTCTTATGGGGTTGGACAGGCTAGATGCAGGAAGATTGTTCCCGATGTTGGGGGAAGTCCAGGACAAGGGGTCACAGCTTAAGGATAAGGGGGAAATCCTTTGAGACCGAGATGAGGAAAAACTTTTTCACACAGAGAGCGGTGAATCTCTGGAACTCTCTGCCACAGAGGGTAGTTGAGGCCAGTTCATTGGCTATATTTAAGAGGGAGTTAGATGTGGCCCTTGTGGCTAAGGGGATCAGGGGGTATGGAGAGAAGGCAGGTACGGGATACTGAGTTGGATGATCAGCCATGATCATATTGAATGGCGGTGCAGGCTCGAAGGGCCGAATGGCCTACTCCTGCACCTATTTTCTATGTATCTATGTATGTCTTTGGAGTGTGGGAGGAAACCGGAGCTCCCGGGAAAACCTACGCAGGTCACAAGGAGAACTTACAAAATCCGTGCAGACAGCACCCGTACTCAGGATCGAACCCAGGTGTCTGGCACAGTAAGGTAATAACTATACCACTGCACCACCGTGCCACCCTTGTATGTAGTGAGCTGCATTTTAAGAGGAATTAAAAAAGCCTTGTATAATGCCACTATACCATTCTTGTACCCAAGACAGTGCTTTCAGAAAAAAAAATAGAAAACTTAGAAACATAGAAAAATAGGTGCAGTAGTAGGCCATTCAGCCCTCCAAGCTAGCACCGTCATTCAATATGATCATGGCTGATCATCGAAAATCAGTAACCCGTTCCTGATTTTCCCCATATCCCTTGATTCCTTTAGCCCTAAGAACTAAATCTAACTCTCTCTTGAAAACATCCAGTGAATTGGCCTCCACTACCTTCTGCGGCAGAGAATTCCACAGATTCACAATTCAAGGGGTGAAATTTATTTTCTTCATCTCAGTCCCAACTGGACTACCCCTTATTCTTAGACTGTGACCCCTGGTTCTGGACTCTCCCAACATCAGGAACATTTTCCTTGCATTTAGCCTGTCAAATCCTGTAAGAATTTTATGTTTCTATAAGATACCCTCTCATCCTTCTAAATTCCAGTGAATACAAGCCCCGTCGACCCATTCTTTCATCATATGTCAGTCCCACCAACCCGGGAATTAACCTGGTGAACCTACACTGCACTCCCTCAATAGCAATAATGTCCTTCGTCAAATTAGACTAGAATTGCGCACAATACTCCAGGTGCGGTCTCACCAGGGCCCTGTACAACTGCAGTAGGACCTCCTTGCTCCTGAACTCAAATCCTCTCACAATGAAGGCCAACATGCCATTAGCTTTCTTCGCTGCCTGCTGTACCTGCATGCTTACTTTCAGTGACTGATGTACAAGGACACCCAGGTCTCATTGCACCTCCCCTTTTCCTAATCTGACACCATTCGGATAATAATCTGCCTTCCTGTTCTTGCCACCAAAGTGGATAACCTCACATTTATCCACATTATACTGTATCTGCCCACTCAACCAACCTATCCAAGTCACCCTGCAGCCTCTTGACATCCTCATCGCAGCTCACACTGCCACCCAGCTTTGTGTCTTCCGCAAACTTGGAGATGTCACGTTTAATTCCCTCGTCTAAATCGTTAATATATATTGTAAATAACTAGGGTTCCAGCACGGAGCCTTGCAGCACCCCACTAGTCACTGCCTGCCATTCTGAAAAGGACCCATTAAGTCCTACTCTTTGCTTCCGGTCTGCCAACTAGTTCTTTATCCATGTCAATACCCTACCCCCAATACCATGTGCTCTAATTATGCACCTTATTCTCTTGTGTAGGACCATGTCAAAAGCTTTTCAAAAGTCCAGATACACCACATCCACTGGCTCTACTTGTTGCATCCTCAAAAAATTGTAGGTGCTTTAAAATACTGGAACATACTGTAAGTTGCATATTCTAAACAAACCACAGCACAGTATTATGAATTCATCACTACAAACATTAGACCAGAAAAGAACTCGAGTATATGACTAAATGGCGACTCAATGTCAGAAAAGTATGTTGTAAATTTCAATTACAGTAGTAACTTCAATATTTTTACCCTTTGCCGATTCCAGTCAAATTCAACATCATACCAGTACAGCTCTGAAAGTCACTTCCAAAACCTGTCTACTTCAAGACTTTTCTTGAACATCTGCCTCTCAACATGTTTTTAGTTCCTGTCCTAACACACAGGTCTTTCGTTCAATAGATAATAGGTGCAGGAGTAGGCCCTTTGAACCAGCACCGCCATTCACTGCAATCATGGCTGATCATGCACAATCAGCACCCCCGTTCCTGCCTTCTCCCCATATCCCTTGACCATTATCTTTAAGAGGTCTATCTAACTCTCTCTTGAATAGAGCAATTGTCAGTTGTTAGCTTTTGTCTGATTACATTCCTGGGAATCTTTCTGCTAAATCTAAGTTGTTGTTGTTTTCGAGGTCAACGTGGTGAAAAGATTATTCTGATTTACAACTGTGTGCATAAAATATTTCAAAGCTATGCAGGCGCATAAAAACAAACAACTTCCTTTGATGACCTTTGTGCACAAACCACACTCTCAAACCACAAACCATAAAGCTGTCACTTCAAAGTCAGTTTAAATCTGAGTACAGAAGTTGGGAGACCATATTGTAGTTATTTAAGTCGTTGGTGAGACCGGATTTAGAGTATTGTGTTCCGTTCTGGGCACCATGTTATTGGAAAGATGTTATCAAGCTGGAAAGGGTACAGTGAAGATTTACGAGGATGTCGCCAGGACTCGAGGGTCTGAACTATAGGGAGAGGTTGAGTAGGCTGGAATTATATTCTTTGGAGCGCAGGAGGATGAGGGGTGATCTTATAGAGGTGCATAAAATCATGAGAGGATAGATTGGGTAGATGCACAGAGTCTCTTGCCCAGAGTAGGAGAAATCGAGGACCAGAAGACATGGGTTCAATGTGGTCAAAAGATTTAATAGAAATCTTGGAGTAATCTTTTCATACAAAGGGTGGTGGGTGCATGGAACGAGCTGGTAGTCGAGGCAGGGACTATCACAACGTTTAAGAAACAATTAGACAGGTACATGGATACAACAGGTTTAGAAGGAGTGAACCTAGGCAGGTGTAACTAGTGTAGCTGGAACTAGTGCAGCTGGGACGTGTGTGGGCCACAGTGTTCTGCTTTTCACTGAAAGATGGCTCTTCTGGACAGCCCGAGGTCTCCTCCATTTATTACACGGAATGGACCGGAATCCTCAGGTAAGGGGATCAACACTGCACAGGTGTGGCGGTCTGAGCTCAAACTTGCTGCTCTGACATAGTCTGGTCTGGTCAATCTGACAGTGCTACTCCTATTGCCTTAGCGATGGAAGCATGAGGCAGCAACAAAGAGAGTAAAACAGCAGTTGTCCCATGATGCTAAGGGTCAACTTCAGGACTGCTCGAGTCTGGGACTGGATATGTTCAATACCTCTATAGAGTCTATCCTAACCTTAACCAGAAACGGAATGAACATGAAAATTCACTCTGCCAAAAGCCTGATCCAAAACAATATCCTAGCGTGGACTCCCCATGTCAACCCAAGATTCTCGCCTTCACTTTGTTATTAGTGTTGACCCCGTTGCTCACGTTAGCATCCACATTCCTTGTATGTATATGTATGCAGCAGAGGCTCTCATTAATTTGGGAATTTTAGTTATTACATTATACTAAGTTAAAGGAAAACACTATTTTTTTGCAGCATCTTCCTGTTGAAAATAATACTTCTTTAGTAACTTGTCAGTTTCTTTGTTGAACTAAATTAAGGCGCATGTTGCAATCAAAAGCGCTTGAACAATTCGTTGGGAAGAAAGCCAAGCTGTAAGAAAGAGGACTGCGCCTCCTTTTCAAGAGCAGCCAGCTCTTGCACGGTCGGTGCCAAATCATCAACATGACCCTTAAACGGGCTACCTCCCGTTTATCACCATTGCAATCTGATTTCTGCATTTCCATGTGGTCACACCCTCTAACTAAACTAATCAACCGCCAATTAAAACACATCTGTGGGTTTAGTTACCAACCACTACTGTGTATAGCCTTGATGCAATTTTTGGGACTTTTCCATTTCCACCTTGAATATTGATTGAGAACCAAAGTGTAGCCAAGTCGACGACTTGCAGGAAGTATCAACATAACATTCGTATTCCTTACCACCACCAGCCCTCTCCTGAAAACACAACTGGAAGGGAGGTAATCAATGTCAGTACACCCACATCACAGTAACAAGTGCCAATGAAAACTGAACCACACCTCTCATTATCCATGTGGAGAAAAACATACTCCAGTGTAACCAGAATAGGTGGAATCAAAGATACTAGAGGAGCAAGATAGACCACTTGACGAAAAAGCCATAGTACGGTCATGGGATCATGGGTAATTTTTTCGCGCCATTTTGGAAATCAAATACATGAGGGTTTTTTTTTTTGGAATGAGCTTCTGTCATTGCGTTCCCATCTAGAAGCGTAGCGAGCTGTTCTGCTATAAAGTGCTCGAATAGCCAATGTAAGCGATTCGAGCACTTTATAGCAGTCTTTCTTCAGGTTCCCCACTAAAGAGGAAAGGTAAGAAAAAAATTATAACTTTCTATCGTGTGGCCTGCCCGATCTCTTCCTATAGCTCAGATCGCGGAGCCGTGGGTCACCAGAAGAATTGCTCTGATCGCTGGCCCGCGGACTATAACATCCTGAAGCCGCGGTGTGCGGAGCTTCTAGTTGCGGGGGTAGCGTGCACTTTCCGTCGTGGAGTCTGGGATTCCTCGCCGGAGAAGAGCTCCGACCGCCTATAACATCATGAAGCCCCGGTAGGAGGCAGCCGATTCAGGACCTCCAAGCCGTGGAGATCCCGAATCGGCTTGTGTTTAAGCCGGTTTGAAATAGTGTTTAAAATACAGGATAAATGGTATTAAATATACACAATGTACACGGATCAATGATGTTCAAAATACATGATAAATGGTGTTATAGGGAACAACGACATGCCACGAGCATACATTAAAGCCTTAATTTCCTTCATAATGTATGATGACTGTAACATATACAATTCTATTCTTATGATCCAGACAATGTATTATATTATATAAGACATTTTTTGGTACGTGAGCAAGTTATTAGAACGTCTTCTTTTATAGATCTAGACTTACCACAATAATAAAGGTAGACAAAAATGCTGGAGAATTTCTCCAGCATTTTTGTCTACCTTCGATTTTCCAGCATCTGCAGTTCCTTCTTAAACAATAATAAAGGTATCAATTTTTACACTGCTGTACATTTTTGGTTTTGTTCTTGTTGTAAGGCATGCAAAGATAAATTGACCTATTAGAGGAAAAATGCATCTTCAATATACATGTCTCTCCCCACCCCTGAAAACAATTGCATTTAAGTGACATATCATCCATTCTGCATGTATGTAGTTATAATCAAAGTAGCTTGGGTGGCTGTGAGCGGCCGCTGGGACCGGACAGCGGAACCGCAGCTAGATCCGGGGCTCACAGGTGACCTGGGAACTGCAGCTAGTCCCGGAGGGTCCTGGCCCCTATGCAAAAAAGGCTACGGACCCCTGGACTAATCCAAACCCTCGATCCTGTCCCTCCATCCTTTTTACAAATTTAGCAAATCAAATGGTGGTGAGTCTTCATTGCCGGGAAATACGGTAACTCATTTCCCTCAAATATATGTTAGATTTTCCTCAAATATATGTTAAATTAAAAACTAAACTATGGTAGCAATGCACAGTATTCATGTCTAAAGCTCGCAATTCTGCATCAATGTAGGTATGTATACACTATATTTCTTTACACTAATATAGAATGAAAAAATATCTTGGCATGTGTTCATTGATATTTTATTCACAATATTAGGATTTCAGAGAGGTTGAATGAAAGAAAAAAAAGTTCAACAAAATTAGAGATCACAAGAAAGAAACTAGAGAAATATACATATGTGTGTGTTATATATGTATATACATATATATCACACATATATATGCATCATATATATAATGAATATATGTGTTTATATATATATATATATAAGAAACTAGAGAAATATATATGTGTGTTATATAATTATATACATCAATATCACATTTATATATGTGTGTGTATCATATATATTATATACGTGTTTATAATATATAAATATAGGCAAATATATTGGCTTATGGCTGATGTTCCTTATATCTTATAGGCCAAAAAAAGCAAATATAATTGCCTTTATGGCTTATGTACATCATGAGAATGGCTCATGTACATCATGAGTTGCTTTAAATCAAAGTTGCTTATGATCCATGAGGAACATAATATATTATCTCTATCTTGCCATTCGCACACAGAAACACACACATACCGTTCCCCCACAACACTGATTAAACCAAAGATCATAGAATGCATTAGGTCCAGAGACCTTTCATTGCGCATTGTCGCCAATTTTATACGCAGTTTCCCTTAAAAAAAAATTTTTTTTTAAGAAGCACATTATTTATTATAAACAAAGATCATAATGGTCTATCATAGAAGGCTAAAATAGACCAAGATAAACTGCAAAATTCAATGGACTGACGTGGATTAAACTGCGAGAGGCATAACGGGGATCGGGGTCTTATTCCTAAAATGGCGGATGTGACGTTCCGTTGCGTTCCGATGCGTACTACACGTCAGTCCATTGGATTTCGTAGGAGTGGTCTATCTTGCTCCTCTAGTATCTTTGGGTGGAATCACAGCGGGGGGGAAACAGTGAAATATTAAAAACAACAAAAAGTGCTGGAAACACTCAGCAGGTTAGGCTGCACCTGTGGGAAGAGAAACAGAATTGCATTTCAGATTGAACTTCCTTAGTCAGAAGTGTTAAACTGCAAGGGCAGTGCAGGGGAATGTCTCGGAAGGTAAATGCAGGGCAGCCTTGGGATGAGCTGTAAACAAGGTTATCTGGTCAATGGGCCAATGGGATCAGTTCGAGTGCGAATACAGAAAATAATTTTCAGACAAGAGGACGGCTGGCAGGCAGGAGAGGTAATAGGAAAACAAAAGCATGGCCAATATCACAGCTCAATGACTGATAGAATCATAACTGAGTAAAATTCTGCTCACGATAGCAAGCAAAATGGAGCATAACTTACACCCAAAGAACAGGAATAAAAGTATTTTGCCACAAATGTAAAAGATGTAAAGAGGTGGTGCAATGTAAAGGGTGATTATAGCACATTTAGGCATTACGAGCCCTGACATTTGGAGTAAGAAATATTAACAATGTTCAATAATTTTCGTCTGGCACAGTTTATTAATTTAAAAATAAAACTGTTTATGCCCAAACAGTCTGAGCTACAAGATTGCAAAACAAAGTGGAACTAAATTCAGAATCAAATAAACAGAATAAGTAGTGATCTTTCAAGAATCATTAGTCAGGAGTGGTCGCAGAGGACTGAAAAATTGCATATGTTAATCAACTGTTCAAGCGAGGCAAATGAGGGGGAACAATAGGCTAGTTAGGCAGACTTCAGTGGTTGGTAAGATTTTACAGTCCATTATTAGGGATGTGGTTTCCAAGTACTCAAAGGCACATGATAGAATAGGCCAAAGTCAGCACAGTTCATAAGGTCATAAAGAATAGTAGAATTAGGCCATTCGGCCCATCAAGTCTACTCCGTCATTCAATCATGGCTGATCTATCTCTCCCTCTTAACCCCATTCTCCTGCCTTATCCCCATAACCTCTGACACCTGTACTAATCAAGAATCTGCCTTAAAAATATCCACTGAGCCTCTACAGCCTTCAGTGGCATTAATTATACAGATTCACCACCCTCTGACTAAAGTTATGTGAAGGGGAGATCCTGCCTGACGAATCAGTTGGAATTCTTTTGAGATTGTCACCAGTAGCTGTACTTGAAACAGTAGCTGCAAGTATGCACACAATTACGGAATTGGAGAAAAACACGGCTCGACTGGTTGAAGACATGGCGAAATTGAGGCAAGAACATGAGCAAATGAGGCGAGAAAACGAACAAGCGTCACTACAAATGGGGACTCAATTAGAGAAAGTCTCAGTCAAATGCCTGGACCTGGAAGCTCGCTCTAGACGCCAGAATTTGAGAATTCTTGGTGTTTCAGAGGGGGCAGAAGGGGAACAGGTACGTGAATTTGCCATGGGCTTGTTGAAACAACTGTTGAATCTTTCCAAGGAACCGAAAATCGAAGTGGCTCATCATGTCCCAAGATTTGGAAAAAGATCTGGTGCGGGAAAAGCTTATCTACGACATATTATAGTGAAATTTCGAGATACTGCAGAACTGGAATATGTTATGAGCAAAATCAAATATGGTGTACAATTGCGGCTGGACAAGGACACTATTAAGATATTCAGGGACTACCCGTATGAAATTGTGCAAAAAAGAAACAAATTTGATAAGGTTAAAGATCTTTTAAGAGGGAGAGAAGGGGTCAGATTTGGGGTTTTTTATCCCGCGAAAATGCGTATTTCCTTTAATGGTCTTGAAAAGTCATTTGTTAAGCCTGAAGACGCATTCAAATATGCCCAAACGATCGTTGAAAAACAGAAATGAAAGGGAGTTTTTGCAGATCCGAACCATTCTCAGCTATGTTTTGTCTGGGGATAGTTACACTGTTATCTCTGGAATGTTGAATCAAGGACATTTTCTGTTCAAAACGTGTAAACAACTTAACAGTTGGAATATAAATCAGAAAATAATTGCTTATTGATTAAAATATTATAACCAATTGTAAGAACTTATCCTATTAACAACTTAAAAAGTTATGCAGGTTAGATTAGAATACTAACAAAAAAAAAAAATAATGAACTAACATACTAATATGAATTTTTAATAAATTGTAACCTTGTCTATAAGCGGGAGGAGGGGATGAGAAACGAGCTCCTGGCTTATGTCCAGGAGCACGTCTCGTTAACCCCTTCAACCAACAGTTGATTCTTATTGAAATCAAAAATATTGGTTTAATAATTAAACTCCGATATATATATATGTTATAAGGAAATATCAGGGTAAAATTGTATTATATATCTGAATGTGAGGCCTCGTTTTAATATTTTAATATGTTATGATTAACTAAGAGAGCGGAGCTATTTGAGTAACAACGCAATGGAAGTCAAAACAAGGTTTTTTCCCACCTACAGGTGGGACACTCGCTACAGTGCCGACTATAGACACTGTAGCCTCACTTTTTTAGTTTTTTTTTTACCACATAAAATCACTTGTTTGTGTTTTGTGTTTAGTGATAAGAGTAAAATGGACATACCAGCAAAAGTTAATAATTCAAAAACTCCCCCAATACCTAAAGACCTGGGACATGGACGCACCACAAGATTCAAAGGTACTATAATTATTCAAAATGCATGACACCACACAAAAGAACCTAGGAGGAATCTCATTTTGTAGTTGGAATATAAGAGGTATTAACGAACCTATCAAAAGGGGTAAGATATTAGCTCAGCTAAAAATGTACAATTCTGACATTACCTTCCTACAAGAAACACACCTAAAACCTCAGGATCAAGTTAGGCTGAGGGCGAAATGGATAGGTCAAACATACCACTCTTCATTTACTTCAAAATCTAGAGGCACGTCAATTATCATAAGAAAAGGTATACCATTTAAAGCAAAGAATATTATAACAGATATAGAAGGGAGATACCTAATAGTTAATGGAGAAATCCATGACACTCCACTTACTTTGGTAAATATATATGCCCCTAACTTTGATAACCCCCACTTTTTCAATAAAATCTTCAATATAATTGCAGAGTCAAACTATCAAAATGTTATAATAGGCGGAGACTTTAACTGTGTTTTAGATCCGTACTTAGATAAATCAAGTCAAAAACAGAGAGGGAATATGAAAGCGAAAACTGGGGAACTCCTCAATACCTATATAAATAACACTAATATAGCAGATGTTTGGAGAATTGTGAATCCAACTGGCAGGGAATATTCGTTTTACTCAATGGTACATAAGACATACTCACGTATAGACTACTTTCTGCTGGATACAAAATTAATCCCCCAAACATCTAATGCAATATACCATACAAATTCAATTTCAGACCATTCTCCACTAACTTTCTTTTTAAAACTGGAAGGATTGTCTAAGAATAAATCATTCTGGAGATTTAACTCTCAAATTTTAAAAGATCCACAAGCGAGTATATATTTAAAAGAACAAATGGAGGTCTTTTTTCAAACAAATGATATTTCAGATATATCGCCTACTTTACTTTGGGAATCTTTTAAAGCATACATTAGGGGTATTATAATTTCATATCAAGCTTTTCAAAATAAAAAGAATAAGAATGAACAAAGACAGTTAGAAGAACTTATTAGACAAATGGATATAGATAATGCTAAAGATCCATCAATAGATAAACATAATAAAATAATAATTTTAAAATTTAAATTAATTAAATTATTATCTGCCAAACTTATAAGACTTTTTCAAATTACAAAACAAGAGCACTTTGAATTTGGGGATAAACCGCATAAACTTTTGGCTCGCCAGCTAAAAAAACGAGAAAAGGAACATACTATACCAAAGATCAAATCAGATAAAGGGGAATTATTAACAACACCGAAGGATATTAATAAAAGATTTGCACAATTTTACGAGAATTTGTATACATCTAAAACGATAATTGATTCCAATAATATCACAAAGTTCTTGGATACCTGTAATCTTCCAAAGTTAGAGCTGAAGGAACAAGAGGAACTGGGTGCACAAATCTCAATTAAGGAATTAGAAGATACAATAAACTCATTAAAAAATGGAAAAACACCAGGCCCTGATGGATTTACTAATGAATTTTATAAAAGCTTTTATGATAAAATAATACCAAGATTACAAAAAATGTACCAATACGCTTTTAAAAAACGAATACTACCTGATACATTAGCGGAATCAACGATTACATTAATACCTAAGAAAAATAAAGATTTAGAAGAACCTGGCTCATATAGAGCTATAGCATTGTTAAACACAGATCAAAAAATATTAGCGAAAACATTAGCTAGAAGATTAAGTAAATACATCAGTAAATTAATAAACCCAGATCAGACAGGGTTTATCCCTAAGAGATACTCTTCTAATAATATGAGACGTCTACTCAACATAATGCACTCACACAAATCTGAAGATCAAGAATTATCAATTATTTCGCTGGATGCTGAAAAAGCATTTGATCAAGTAGAATGGAATTATATGGATAAAGTATTACAAAAATTTCAACTGGGAGAGAATTTTATTTTATGGATTAAGTTACTATATAACAAACCTACAGCTAGAATACTTACTAATAACATATTATCCTCGAAATTTCAACTATCAAGGGGAAATAGACAAGGATGCTCATTATCACCACAGCTGTTTGCTCTCATTATTGAACCGCTAGCAGAAAAAATTAGAATACACCCTGATATTCATGGATATAATACTAAAGACTCATATAATAAAATATCTTTATACGCGGATGATATATTATTGTATATTACAAAACCTCAAATCACTATACCAAATATATTAAATTTAATTGAAGACTTCGGATCTTTTTCTGGATATAGAATAAATTGGAATAAAAGTGAAATTATGTCAATAAAACCGAAAGATTCAACACATCTTTTAAAATTCCCTTTTAAAATAGCTACAGAAAAATTTAAATATTTGGGAATCGAAATTACCAGAACATATCAAGGTATGTTCAGGGCAAATTTTGACCCCCTACTTAATAAACTAAATACATTAATTAAATTCTGGAAAACGCTCCCGATGTCTTTAATAGGCCGAATAAACGCAATAAAAATGATCTTTTTACCACAAATTTTATACCTATTTCAATCAATTCCTATATACTTACCTAAGAAGTTTTTTAAAAAACTCGACTCAGATATCACTAATTTTATATGGGACTATAAATCACATAGAATACAAAAAACCCATCTGAATAAACCTAAAGTATTGGGGGGTCTAGCACTACCTAATTTTATGTATTATTATTGGTCAGTAAATATTAAAAACATGATTCAACTGATGGATAACTCCGCCCAGCAAGTAGACTGGATTGTAATGGAGAAAGAGGATTGCTCCTCTAGAAACATTGGAGCGATCCTCCTCTCTCCAATGAAACTGAATAACATAAACTATAATAAGAACCCAATTATTCATAGTACAATCCGTATTTGGAAACAAATAAAACAAAATTTAAAATTAAGAAACTTATCACTTTTATTACCTATAGTCAATAACCCTTCGTTTAGTCCTTCTATTATAGATAAAGCTTATACACAATGGGATAGACTAGGAATTAAAACGCTTGGTGACTTGTATGAAACTGGAAAATTACTTTCATTTCAACAATTACAAATAAAATATAAACTCGGAAATAATCAATATTTTAAATATTTTCAAATATGCGACTATTTGAAAAAATATACAAAAGATCATTATAATAATCCAGTAGATGTATTGGACGAGGCAATGCAGATAAAAGCGGAATCAGCAAACTTAATATCATATTTGTATAATATTATTTTAAATGTACAAATACCACCTACGGAGGGTATCAGAAGAGACTGGGAACAAGAGTTAGCTATTAAAATTTCAAAGGAAAGTTGGAATGAATACTTATTAAACGTGCATAAATGCTCGATTAATGTAAGACACACTTTAATACAATTTAAAATTTTACATAGATTATATTATTCGAAAACTAAAATTCATAAAATTTTCCCAAACGTATCATCTATTTGTGATAAATGTCAATCCCAAGAAGCAACTATAGCGCACTCATTTGTCTTCTGTACAAAAATTCAAAAATTTTGGAACGAAATTTTTGAAATCTTTACAAAGTTATTTAAAACAAGACTGATACCCAAAGCAGAATGGATTATCTTCGGAATAACGGAAGATGATCCAGAACTAAATGTGTTTCAAAAGAAATTAATGGACTATGGGTTAATAACTGGAAAAAAGCTAATTCTAAAATTTTGGAAGAAGGCTCCAATACCAACTATAAATATGTGGATTTCAAATATGTTTGAAACATTACACCTAGAAGAGATAAGACTCCTCCTAGCAGGTAAACCAGATCACTTCCACCTGACGTGGTCTGCATTTATAGAATTATTACAAACATAGGGTGCAAAAGTACTTTAAAAAAATAAAAAATTGAGGTCAGGTAAGGGGGGATAGTTGAAGAGTTGGTATGTCCTATTTACGTGATGCTCAAAAAAAAAACATTTGTTTCTCTTTTTTTCTCTTTCTCTTTTCTTTTCTTAGGGCCTATTTCTTAACTCTTTTTCTTTTTGTTTTTAATTTCGCTCTTATAGGGTCTTCGTCCTTTTTTGTTGTTACATTTTCTACACTTTTCTACACTTGCACTTTTTCCTTCACTTTCTTCTTTCTTTCAATCTTTTCAAAAAAAAAAAAAAAAAAAAAAAAAAAAAAAAAAAGAGATTGTCACCAGTTTCATTAAAGGGCCTGTCCCACTGCGGCGACCTAATTGGCGAGTTTAGAAGAGTTTGCCCTCGACTCCTACTCGCAGCATGGTCGACACGAGATCCTAGGAGGTCTTCGTAACTCGAGTCGTCCCCGCGTACTCGAGGCCTCAGCTAGGTCGCGGCATATTTTTCAACACGCTGAGAAATGCCCGCGAGTAAAAAAAAGTCGCCATGGGAGTTCCCACGTAGTAGGTCGGCATGTTATTCGTAGGTAATTGAGGGTAGTCGAAGGTAATCAAAGGTAGTCGTAGATAGTCTTAACATAGTCCAAGGGAGGTCAAAGGCGATCGAAGGAGGTCGTCTTCACTCTCCATTATTCGGTGTCCAATTTTCCCGAAGCTAGTCGAAGCTAGTCTTCAGCATCGTCGAAGGGAGATCTTCTACATAGTCGAAGGAGGTCTTCAACATGACACCTTTTCAAACTCCCCTAAACTCGCCAATTAGGTCGCCGCAGTGGGACAGGCCCTTAAGGAGAGTTAGTGGATGTCGTTTACCTGGATTTTCAGAAGGTCTTTGATCAGGTGCCAAACGTGAGGCTGCTGGACAAGGCAAGAGCCCATCGTATTAGAGGGAAGATACCAGCATGGATAGAAGCTTGGCTGAATGGCAGAAGGCAAAGACTGGGAATAAAGAGGAATTTAGGGCTAGAGGGCCTGAGCTATAGAGGTTGGGCAGGCTGGGATTTTTTTCCTTGGAGTACAGTAGAATTACAGATAATCTTATGGAGGTGTGTAAAATCATGAGGGGCATTGATAGGGTAGATAACAGACTTTTATCCAGAGGCTGGCAATTGGTGCATGTGACAATAAATGTCTCTTGAATCTTGACTCTCTTGAAGGGAATCAAGAACCAGAGGACATAATTTAGTTTAGTTTATTGTCAAGTGTACCGAGGTACAGTGAAAAGCTTCTGTTGCGTGTTAACCAGTCAGTGGAAAGACTACACGTGATAGGTTTAAGGTGAGAGGAAAGATTTAAGAGGGGCAACATTTTCCACATAGAGCTAGGTGGGTTTGTGGAACGAGCTGCCAGAGGAGGTAGTTGAGCAAGGTACAAAAACAACATTTAAAATATATTTGTGGATGGTACATGGTTAGGAATGGTTTAGAGGGATATGGGCCAAACATGGGCAGGCGGGATTAGTGTAGATGGGGTATCTTGGTCGGCATGGGCAAGTTGGGCCGAAGGGCCCGTTTCCACACTGTATGATTCCATGACTATGACAAGCACCGCAAAGGGTCTGTTTCTAAGCTGTATGACTCTTGTTATTCTTCAGACCTGCAACATTGTAATAAGGAGGGGCTACATTCTTCATGATAGAACAGAAGGACATGTTAATTAAGAGTAGTAATATTTCATGAAATAATTTCAAGCTTTTATGACACCCACACCTGTGGGTATTATGCAGTTCTAGTTCCCACAAACAGGAAAATTGATTGTGCAGGTGTGCAGAGCAGAGATTGACCAGGATGTTGATTGGATTGGAGGATAATAGTTACAGGGAGAAACTGAATGGGCTGCACTTGATTTTCCTGAAGCAAATTAAGTTGAGGGGAGACCGGTTTTGGGTAATCACAATCTCTTTCACATGGTGGATATCAAAAACTGACAGGGAGCAAACTGACGAAGATGCGGGTGGATGCTCCATTGGTGTCCTGGATCACCAACTACAGCACCTGACTGGACGACCACAGTATGTCAGGCTACAGAACTGTGTCTCGGACATGGTGGTGAGCAACACAGTGGCCCCACAGGGGACGGTCCTCTCTCCCTTCCTGTTCACCATCTACACCTCAGACATAACTCGGACTCCTGCCACCTGCAGAAGTTTTCAGATGTGTCTGCAATTGTGGGCTGCATCAGTGAGGGGAGGGAAGCTGAATACAGAGGTGCAGTCAACAACTTTGTTGAGTGGTGTAGGCTGAATCACGTGCAGCTCAACACTGACAAGGCTAAAGAGCTAGTGGTGTACTTTAGGAGAGGAACACCGCTGTCCCCAGTCTCCATCAATGGTGTGGATATGCAGTTGACCAAGTGCAAGTACCTTGGAGTTTACCTGGACAGTAAACTGGAATGGTCCAGGAACGCTGAGGCCCTGTACAATATGGGACAGAGCCGGTTGTACTTTTTGGAGAAGGCTCCGCTCCTTCAACGTCTGCAGTAAGATGCTGCAGATGTTCTACCAATCGGTGGTAGCCAGTGCCATCTTCTTCACTGTTGTGTGCTGGGGCGAAGGCCGTGGAAGCCAACAGGATTAACAAACTCATCAGGAAGGCTGGCTCTGTCCTGGGGGCAGAGTTGGATTCATGGGAGGTGGTCTTGGAGGGGAGCATGCTCCTCAAACTGCAGAGCACTTTGAATTATACAGTTCACCCCCTCCATGACACATTGGTCAACCTGAGAAGTACCTTCAGCAACAGAATTGTTCCACCAAGATGCAGTACAGAACTCCACAGGAGATTCTTCTTTTCTGTGGCTATCAAACTGGACACAACTCCCCCCTTCTGTCGTGGGGTAGACTGACCACCCCCAAAAAATCTTTGCACATTCCCAATCCCTTCACTCATCATTTTAATTTCATCTCCTCGACCTGAGATGGGGTTACGTTCCGATAAACTCATCGTAAATCGAAAATATCCTGCTGAAAACGCAATTAATGCAACTTGGTCACGTGACTGGCCGTTGCCCAGTGTTTGCACCATCGTAAAGTCAAAATATCGTAAGTCAAAGCATCATAAATCGGGAAGCATCTGTATCTTGTTTTGTTTTATGACTGTTGGCAGATTAATTTTCCTCCTGGGATAAATAAAGTTCTATCATATCGTATCGTAAGAGGGAATAGGTGAAAGAATGGAGTTTCAATGGTGATTTGATGGGTATCTTTTCAGCGAGATCGATGTCCAGAACACACTACCAGAGGTGGTGCAGTATGATACAATTACTACATTTAGCCAGCACCTAAAGATCCATATGGTTCTGCTGAGGAGAAATAGATAGGTACATTGACCTGCAAGGGTGTGATGAGCTGAGGCATCTGTTTCTGTGCTGTACGACTCTGACTCAAGTTGAAATGGTTAAATGCTTTTAAATATATAAAAGATATATTATGGAATGCTGGACCAGGTTATAGCTTGTATTTCGTCTCAAGCAGGCCTTCTCCAGTAGATTGATAAGATAGAGCGACAAGCCCAGGCTTGCCCCAGGTTGCTGTGTATTGAGACAATGACCGATGCCTTTGGAATGCGTCTCCCAATTGAAGAGAGAAGCCCAGACTTGTCCCAGTGAGGTATATTGAGACAATGACCGATGCCTTTGAAATGTCTTGTCTTGAAAGTACCAACTGATAGGATGCCTTTGATATGCGACTGCTGATTGACGACAAACTCAGACGCATCCTGTGGTAATGTGTATTGACTGTATCTCTGACCATGACTAACATCTTTGGAATGTGCTTAAGTGACAAAAACACAGTATAAAATACCATGTAATTCTTTGTTCATTGAAGTGATGGCGCGGGGGAAGTCAAGTGTCTGTGTTGCTTACTTGACTGTGTATCCACGTCATTTCCCGGCCGATGATTAGTAGAGCTTGAGTTGGTCTACCTAACGTTTTTGTGAGTTGTCTGTTTATTAAGTAGTGAATCTTTTTCAAAGTTTAAGAACTCAAGAACATGGCTATGGGCAAAAATGTTCAGAATACACATTCCAGACCTAAATGGGATCCTTGGAACTATCGATCTCCCTTTGGGGCTGTGGAGGAAATGGCTAAGAGGAAACAAAATCTTACAATAAAAAATTTCAATATTGGGCAGGACCTACACAGTAACAGGCCTCTGGGTATTGTTGTAGAGCAGAGGGATCTAGGAGTACAGGTGCATGGTTCCTTGAAGGTCAAGTCGCAGGTAGATAAGGTGGTCAAAAAAGCTTTTGGCACTTAAGCCGCCATCAGTCAGAGTATTGAGTATAGAAGTTGGGAGGTCATGTTGCAGTTGTATAAGACGTTAGTAAGACCGCATTTAGAATATTATGTTCAGTTCTGGGCACCATGTTATAGGAAATATATTGTCAAGCTTGAAAGAGTTCAGAAAAGATTTACAAGGATGTTGCCAGGACTAGAGGATTTGAGCTATAGGGAGAGGCTGGGTAGGTTGGGACTCTATTCCAGGGAGCGCACGAGGATGTGGGTTGATCTTATATAGGGTTCGTACACTAGGGTTCGTACACTAGGAACAGCTATAAATTCAAGGACTTTTCCAGGACTTTTAAGGTCCAAAAACCCCATTTTCAAGGACCAAAATCCAGCAAATATTGATGGTTTATCGGAGACGTATATAAATTGCTTGGTATTGAACGATTTGATTCTGTACCAAATAAAAGTAAGAAGGTTGGCTGGTCACCATCTCAGATTTGATTGAAAATCATGT
Organism: Malacoraja senta; assembly: GCA_038087875.1. Lineage (NCBI taxonomy): Eukaryota > Metazoa > Chordata > Chondrichthyes > Rajiformes > Rajidae > Malacoraja > Malacoraja senta. The sequence goes on along the minus strand of CM075983.1, from coordinate 58,393,366 downwards.
TTTGCACACCTCTGGTACAAAGAACACAGCAGAAAAATCAACTTTCAACTCAAAGTTCCTTCGAAGTTATGAACCATTGATATAGCTCGAATTATTGCCAAATGCCCATTGGAATTTAGAGTTGAGACCTTGTTTTCTGTTGTGTTACTTGTGTGCTCTGATGTACAGACACTGATTTTCAGGGAAATCTGAGAAGGAGATCAGTCAATCCATTAGTCCAGGTTGCATAGAACATCACTAAACTACATAATTACACACAAGATGGTTAACGTATGTATATTCGTACTTCAATAGAGCGCTGATGGTCCAGTTGTTCAATCTGAAACCATGATAATGGAAAACTGCTTTTCAACCAGTCCCTGCAAACCTGTACTGTCCCTGCCTGCTTCAAAGTCTCCACTATTGTCCCTGTACCCAAAAAGGCAAGGATTGCTGGTCTTAATGACTACAGGTCTGTCGCAGTGACCTCTGTAGTCATCAGGCATGAGACAGGAAACAACTGAAAATAAGAGGAAGAGAGATGGGGTCCGGGGGCATTGCCCCTGGTAGGGTTCCAAAGGGCAAATTTTTGTTAATTGTACCTTGAAATGACACTGTTTTCTTGCCTGTTCACCCTTAATTTATACTGTAATTTTTTTCATTATACCATAAAATAACACATTTTACTTGCTTGTCACTTCTTAATTTACACAGAAAATTTGTGATAAGCATACCTTAAAATGACACCAACTCCTTGCTTGTTTACACTCAAGTCATATTGAAAATATTTTATATTACACCTACTTGTAACATGATACATGTTCCTTGCTTGTTTACTCTCATTATGGATATGGATTATATGCAGGTAGTTAACAACTGGTCTTGGCATCACGTTCGGCATAGACATTGTGGGCCGCAGGGCTTGATCTATTGCTGCTGTATTCCAATTTTATAACAAGGATAGGAGTTCTAAATTCAAAGCTTTGTGTAAACTTTGTATAAAGTCCTTCCATAGTGCTGAGCACTGTCTGTAACCAAAGATTAAAATCAGATTCATTCGAAAAGTGTCCTGGCAAAAAAAAGATAAAGGCCATATTTGTGGCCTTTTTAGTTTAGTTTCGAGATACAGCGTGGAAACAGGCCCTTCGGCCCACCGAGTCTGCACCGACCAGCGATCCCCGCACATTAACACTACACTAGGGACAATTTACACTTATATCAAGTCAATTAACCTACAAACTTGTACGTCTTTGTAGTGTGGGAGAAAATCCACGAATGTCACGGGGAGAACATACAAACTCCGTACAGACAGCACATGTAGTCAGGAGAACCTGGGTCTTCAGCGCTGTAAGGCAGCAACCCCACCACTGCGCCACCGTGCCGCCCTTCAGACAGAAATGTCTCGACCCGAATCATCACCCATTCCTTCTCTCCAGAGATGCTGCCTGTCCAGCTGAGTTACTCCAGCTTTTTATGTCCATCTTCTGCCACAAATGGTGGCAGATACGATAGTCGCATTTCACAGGCATTTGGACAGGCACATGGATATGCAGGGAATGGAGGGATATGAATAATGAGGCGGCAAATGAGATTAGTTTAACTTGGTATCATGTTTGGCGCAGACATTGTGTGCCGAAGGATCTGATCTGTACTGTTATATGAATATTATTACTGTTTCATTAACATCACATGCACTTAGATACAGTGATAAACTTTATTTGCGTGCTATCTATGCAAATTATACAATACACAAATACAATCAAACCATACACATGTACAACAGGTAAGACAATGAGAGAAATACCGGAGTGCTACAGCTTTATATTTTTGTGCAGTTTTTACGAGAAAAAAATGCAGTGGCTGCAATGAGGTAGGTTGGGAAATTGGGAAGATTGAATAGTCTGATAACAATGTGAAAGAAGCTGTTCTTGAATCTGATGTAACATAGATGTAAACAGTTATACAGGAATAGAGGGATATGGATCAAGCATATGAGATTAGTTTAGTCTGGTATCACAAACACTGTGAGCCAAAGAGTCTGTTCCTGTGCTGTACTTTTCCATGTTTCTAGAGGAAATGACTGTGTGGGTTTAAATGGTCTTCATTTTCTCAAGGCAACATTAAGTGTATATGGAGGAGTGTGTGAAGAAGGATCTCAACCCGAAACGTCACCCAAAGGTTCAAAGGTATTTTATTGTCACGTGTACTAATTAAGGTACAGTGAAATTCGATTTACCATACAGCCATACTAAAAAAAAGCAACAAGACACACAACTACATACAAGTTAACATAAACATCCACCACGGCTGATTCCCACATTCCTCACTGTGATGGAAGGCAATAAAGTCTAATCTTCTTCAATCTTTATTCTCCTGAGGTCGGGGTAGTCGAAGCTCCCGCGTCGGGGCGATCAAAGCTCCCGCGATCGATGTGGTTGAAGCTCCTGCAGCTTGGAGCTCCCAAAGTTGGTCCCTAACCTCGATGTTAAAAGTCCATAGGCTCCCGCGGTTATAGCCCCGACAGGGACCGCCAGCTCCACGATGTCAAGTCCTGCAGAGATCCAGAAGTCGATCCCCAGCAAGAAGCCGCCAGCTCCTCGATGTTAGGACGCAGTGCGGACGGAGATGCGATACGGGGAAAAAAATTGCATCTCCGTCGAGGTAAGAGATTTTAAAAAGTTTCCCCCAACCTCCCACATATAACAACGCTAAAGAACACTAAAACATACATTTGACACACTAAAAAACAAAGACTGTTGGCGAGGCAACATTCCTTCTCTCCAGAGATGCTGCCTGTCCCGCTGAGTTATTCCAGCTTTTTTTGTCCATGGAGTGTATATGGAGTTGCCTTGTTTACAAGAAGGCTGGTCTGCATGATGAACTGGGCTACATCCACAACTCTGCAATTTCTTGCAGTCTTTGGCTGAGCTGCTACCAAACCAAGCTGTTACACCCCGATCAGATGCTTTCTACAATACATTGACAGATGTTGGAGACCTGCCAAACTTCCTTTGTCTCTGAGGAAGTTGGTGGTTTCTTGGCATTGCTTCAATGTTGGGCTAGGACACATTGTCAGCGATATTTACACCTGGAAACTTGAAGCTCTCAAACATTTGCATTTTGGCACCATTGCTGCTGATTGGGGTGTACACCACCTCATTTCCTGAATGCATTGATTCACTCCTCCATCTTGCTGGCATTGAAGGAGTGGGTATCATCTTGATACCACTTTACTAAAGCTCTCCATCTCCTTTGTATACTCCATCTCATTATCTTTGAGATTCTGCCCACGAGGGTCATGTCATTTCAAACCTGTAAATGGGGTTAGAGCAGAATGTGGCTGCAGTCACGACAATGTTGGGAGAATGGTAAGGGGCTGTGAACGCATCCTTGCAAATAGTCCAGCAAAGCTGGTCGGTTCAATCAGAGGTTTGCAAAGCAACCCAACAGATTAAAGGCATGATGGTACAGATATCAAATAAGGAGAAACTGCTTGCAGTAATAAAGGGATCAAGACCCAATGAATGGTTACCATTTGGAATGCATTGACAGGATAGAAGTAGCGGCATACTTAACTGTGATATTCAAAAGTAAAGAATTTACAGAGCCGAGGTGAAAGAGAGTGAGAATGTGAGACGGTCTGGAATATTATTGCATAAAGCAAGTATGGACTGAAGTCACATTGTCTCTTCCACGCTCTGATGATTCTGTGAATGAGAGCATGTAGTGACACTTAGTGGCCACATGCATTGATTCTACACACAGCCTGATGCAGCCACTCACGAAGGTGGCCATCAGGATGAGGGCAACGTTGGGCATGCTTCATCTGCAAAAAAGGTTACATGTCCAGAACTAAGATGCAATCCTTTTTGAGCACCACGGATCTTGATCTAACACATGATATCTCCATCACAGAATCATCAGTAGGAAGTGGGGAGAAAGAGTGGGGAGCAAAATCTGGTGGGAAGGTAGAACAAAGTCAATTTGAGTCCTTTGCCAAACCCAACTCAGTTATTTAGTTCAGTCTGTACTCAAAGTCAAATAGTATAACGTAAACAAAATTTGTTTCAAATATTTAATCAAATAGCATGCGAATGTTCAAGTTGTGATCACCTATTAACCAACCAATAGCAGAGGTAAAGCATAACACCCAAATGTGAAAAATATTACCAAGGCTAGGTCTACAAATAAACTGCTCGCTGACCCATCAATGACAACTGGCATGTGCTCTCCAAACCTCCTTTGCGGAAGTCAACGATCAGTTCATTGATTTTGTTGGCGCTGAACAAAAGGTTGTTGTTGCAGCGCCACTCGAACAAGTTTTTGTTTAGGTTAGAGATACAGTTCAGAAACAGGCCCTTCGGCCTGACCGAGACCGCACCGACTGGCCATCCCCGCACATTCACACTATCCTACACACACAACGACAATTTACATTTATAATTTACATTTACAGGTGTTTTGTCTCTCTCCTGTGCGCTAACTCATCAGCTCTCTGATTCAGCCAACAGCAATGGTGTTGTCAGCAAATTTTTAGATGGCATTGGAACTGTGCTTCGCCACACAATCATGGAGAGTAGAGCAGAGGGATAAGCACACAGCCCTGAGGTGCTGAGACACTATTCAATGCAGTTGATGTTACGTCTGTCTACCGTTGTATGTATCAAATTAGTACCTGCACTGATGTAAAGCACTTTGGTCAACGTGAGTTGTTTTTAAATGTGCCATACAAAGAAATTTATTATTAATGCTCTCAACATTCTGCATTTTTCTGCTATTCAGTCATGCATTTTTGATATTGTTGAAAGCGCTGCAGAAATATGCTGCAAATGAAGAAGGCTTTGGTGGCCCCTCAAGAACTCGAGCAAAATAGCCATGTCCTTTGTTCATGGGGAGAATGTAACCCTTTTGGCCATTCAAAACAAGAAATAAAAGCAACAGGCCTAAAAAGAGGCACAGAAAAAAGATGAAACAGAAAGGAGAAAATAGCTGTGATTTAATTACATTTGCCAGCATTTCATTTAGCCAGCAACAGATAAACAATTTGTTAAGTTGGTGAATGTTAAGATGGAAAGTTCTGATTAAGCATGTTTGAACTCATCTGGGCAATTACAAAACTGCAAAGCAGATCTGTCCATGAATATTACCTCAGCAAATTCCACAAAAAAAATGTCAAAACAAAACCCTACAATATTTGTAATCATTAAAAGGTTATTTTTCTTTGCTAAACATTCTCAGAATTTGAAAAAACTATGCCCTAACAAATACTCCACTGGCTAGATTCACATACACCATTCCATATGTGAAGCACTATGTGCCCACAGGTTGTACTACTTGCCTAATTCACTAGAAGTCACAGAGGACATGAAAGGACAGGTAAATTGTCCAGAGAGACATGTTCCAGTAAAAACAAGGAACTGCCGATACTGGTTTACTTCTTTAGCCTGATTGTGGAGCAGTGGAAGGCTGTAAGAAAGTTGGAAGAGAGGTGGGGAGGACAAAAAGGCACTTGTCTTCACCCTCAATAACCTCTTTTGACTCATTTCACTTTATTCAAGTTAACGGTGTAGCCATGGGCACTCGCATGGGCCCCAGCTATGCCTGCCTTTTGTGTAGGGAGGAACTGCAGATGCTGGTTTCAACTGCAAATTGACACAAAAAGCTGGAGTAACTCAGCGGGTCAGGCAGTATCTTTGGAGAAAAGGAATAGGTGACGTTTTGGGTGGAGGCCCTTCATCAGACCTTTCTCCAGAGATGTTGCCTGACCCGCTGAGTTACTTCAGCTTCTTTAGTTTAGATACAGCGCGGAAAAAGGCCTTCCTGCCCACCGAGTCTGCGCCGACCAGCTATCCCCGCACATTAACACTATCCTACACACACATGGGACAATTTACACTTACACCAAGCCAATTAACCTACAAACCTGAGGGAGACACAAAATGCTGGAGTAACTCAGCCCCCTCCCCTGACATCAGTCCGTAGAAGGGTCTCGACCCGAAATGTCACCCATTCCTTCTCTCCAGAGATGCTGCCTCACCCGCTGAGTTACTCCAGCATTTTGTGTCTTCCTTCGATTTAAACCAGCATCTGCATTTCTTTCTTACACAACCTACAAACTTGGACGTCTTTGGATTGTGGGAGGAAACCGAAGATCTCGGTCACAGGGGGAATGTACAAACTTCGTACAGACAGCTCCCGTAGTCCGGAAAGAACTCGGGTCTCCGGCGCTGCAATCACAGTAAGGCAGCAACTTTACCCCTGCGCCACCGTGCCACAACCACAATTTTGTGTCTATGCCTGCCTTTTGTTGGTTACGTCAAACAGTCCTTGTCCCAGGCACTGGCCCTATCACCCAACTCTTTCTCCGCTACATCGATCACTGCATCGGAGCCAACTCCTGCACCCGTGCAGAACTCATGGACTTAATTAACTTCACCATTAGCATAGACCCTGCCTTCAAATTCATATGGACTATCTCCGACACCTCTCGCCCATTTCTTGATCTCACCGTCTCGATCACAGGAGACAATCAACTGACATCTACTATAAACCTACCAACTCCCACAGTTATCAGGACTAAACTTCTTCACAGCCTGCCTCTTGCAAAGATGCTATCCCCTACTGTTAATTCCTCTGTCTTCATCTCATCTGCTCCCAAGATGAGTTTTCCATTCAGGGACATCCGAGGAGTCCTCACTCTTTAGCGAACATGGTTTCCCCCCTTCACATAGATGGGTCCTTCAGACATGTCTCCTCCGTGTCCCCCAGTTCTGTTCTAGCTCCCCTTTCCCCCAGCTGCAACAAGGATAGAGTTCCCCTGGTCTTCACCTTACACCCCACCAGCCACTGCATCCAACACATCATCTTCTGACATTTCTGTCACCTCCAATGTGATCCCACATCTTCCGCAAAACCACACCCTCCGTAGTTCCTTGGTTCACTCACCCCTTCCCACACAAACCACCCCATCTCTACATAGTTTCCTCTCAAGTGCAGGAGATGCACCTGTCCTTCAACTCCATCCATGGACCTCGACAGTCCATCCAGGTGAGACAGAGGTTCACTTGCACCTCCTCTAAACTCATCTACTGCATCTGGTGTTCCTGATGTAGGCTTCTGTACATCGCAGGGCTCGAAATTAACGGTTGCCCGGGTGCCAATGGCCACCTACAGTTCCGCCGGGCAACCTAAAAGCCGTGCCATTTTGCCTGGCTTGGCAAGCACCCGGGACACCTATTGTTCAACTCTGAGCGGGCCCCCCCCCCCCCCTCTATCACTCACTGTCTCTGCCCGCCGGTTCTCCGCTCTCCGCCCGCTCCTCATCCGCCGGCAGCCTTGCACATGTGCACTGCCACGGTCTGCACATCCTCCCCCTGCACATGCGCACAACCATGGCCAGCACATCATCGGCCGCCCTGCACATGCGCATTGCCACGGCAACTGGTCAGCGCCGGGCACTTTCTCCCTCCCTTTGCATTGTGAGTGATTTGACTGCCATTGCTGTCTGGTCACCGCCTCACCGCGACCGCTGAAAACCAACGCAGAATCATTCCCTGAAGCTGGAGTGACTTCCTGGAGTAACTCTTGCTTCTTAGTTTCCTGGTCCTCCAAAAATATTCCAAATGGAATTTAAACTGGAGTGGACTCTCCACCACCAAACTCCAAAAAATATCAGCCTATTGCACTTTATCTGCTTATTTATTGTGTATATATATATATATATGGTCTATGGTATACAGACACACTGAACTTTTATCTCCTGTTCTGTATTATGTTTACATATCCTGTTATGCTGCAAACAAGAATTTCATTGTCCTATCTGGAACACATGAGAATAAAACTCTCTTGACTTGGACTTAAGCAAAAAAAGGGTTCTTGGGAAAAAAGAGCTACCTTAAATTTAGTTGCGTCTGGTTGGGTAACTATGGTAGGGAGAAGACTATTCCATGCTTTAATTGTGTGGGGGAACCCCACGGAGCAGCCAGCATCTCTGGATAGAAGAAATTGGGTGACGTTTCGGGTAGAGACCCTTCTTTAGATTTCCTCTGGTTTTAGTGTTTTTAGTTTCATTTAAAGGCACAGCGTAGGAACAGGCCCTTCGGCCCACCGGGTCCACACCGACCACCCGCACACGAGTTCTATCCCACACATTAGCGACGCAAGTCAAGAGTCAAAAGTGTCCCTCTCTGTTCCCCCCCCCCCCCCCGGCCCGGCTGTCACGCTGGTGGGTGCTCTTCCCCTTGCAGAAGCCACGATCGGCTGGCCCCCCCGCTGCTTTTCACCGTCCTCAGATCGCTCCGGGCCTCGCTCTGGTCCATGCCTGCCGCAGCCTAGCTCGGGCCCGGCGCCTGGTGGGGAGGCCAACTCTACGACCTGGGTAGGTACGGTCTCTACCCCCTCCCCCCCTCGAGGTCCAGAGAGCTGCCGAGCCTCACTGCCTTTCGCAGTCGGCCCCGTCGGAGACGCCCGCTCACCGAGTTCGTCCGCCCTCTCCCTCCCCCATCCTCCTCCCCCTCATCTCCCACCCCTTCCTCCCTCACTCTCCACCCACTCCCCCTATCCACTCCTCTTCTCTCCACCCTACCCATCTCCCTACCCCTCTCCCCATCCCGCCCTCTCTCCCCATCCCCCACCTGTCCCCACCCCTCCCTGCTCTCTTCCCCACCACCTCTCCCCCTCACCCCGTCCCCCACCCTCCCTCCCCCCCCTAAACCCCCTTCCCCCTAAGACTGAAAATGGAGTTTCTTTTTTTTTAAGTAACCAAAGTTATCAACGTATAATATTGTGTGTTGGAAAACATAATATAGTGGCACAGCTGGTGGACGTGCTACCTCACACGCCAGAGATCTGTGTTCAAGCCTGTCCTCGGGCACTGTCTTTTGCACATTCTCCTTGCAAGTGTGGGGGTTTCCTCCCACATCCCAAAGCTTTTTAGGTTAACTTGTCTATGTAAAATTGCCCCTAATGAGTAGGGAGTGGGTGAGGAAAGTGGGATAACAGAACTTGTGTGAATGGGTAGACAAAAATGCTGGAGAAACTCAGCGGGTGAGGCAGCATCTATGGAGCGAAGTAAATAGGTGACGTTTCGGGTCGAGGCCCTTCTTCAGATTGATGTAAGGGTGGGGGGGAGGCGAGAAGAAGAAAGGAAGAGGCGGAGACAGTGGGCTGAGGGAGAGCTGGGAAGAGGAGAAAGCCGCACCTGGAAAGACTGCTTGGGTCCTTGAATGGAGTCAAGGGGGGAGGTAAAGCGACAAGTGTAGCATTTCCTGCGGTTGCAAGGTAAAGTGCCAGGAGAGGGGATGGTTTGGGCGAGAAGGGACGAATTGACCAGGGAGTTACAGAGGGAGCGGTCTCTGCGGAAAGCCAACAGGGGAGGTGATGGGAAGATGTGGCCAGTGGTGGGATCCCGTTGGTAGACAGAAAAGATGGAAAATCACGGGTGAGGCAGCATCTATGGAGCGAAGGAATAGGCGACGTTTCGGGTCAAGACCCTTCTTCAGACTGATGTCGGGGGGGGGGGGGGGTTGGGAAAAAGAAAGGAAGAGGCGGAGACAGTAAGCTGTGGGAGAGCTGGGAATTGGAAGGGAAGGAGGGAGAAAGCAAGAACTACCCGAAATTGGAGAAGCCAATGTTCATACCGCTGGGGTGTAAACTACCCAAGCGAAATATGAGGTGCTGTTCCTCCAATTTGCAGTGGGCCTCAATCTGGCCATGGAGGAGGTCCAGGACAGAAAGGTCTGATTTGGAATGGGAGGGGGAGTTGAAGTGCTGAGCCACCGGGAGATCAGGTTGGTTATTGCGAACTGAGTGGAGGTGTTGTGCGAAGCAATCGTCAAGCCTGCTCTTGGTCTCACCGAGGTTGATCAAACGCTGAATAATCCAACCACACTTTTGTTTGGAAGTGGAATGAAATAATAGAAATTGCATTCATTGCAACGTGTAAAATGAGTTGATACTGTATTGTAATTTTGCTGCATGTCATTGTGGTATATATCATGTCTTGATTAGTAAATATGTTTAGTTTGTGGCTTTATTTGAAGCAGAAATAATATGTGAATGCTTCATTGAGCATTATTCCGACTGGAAACTACGCACTTCGTCCGAGCACATTATGCACACGTCATGCAAGCCATCTGAAATGACCACCTAAACTGTAATTTGGCAACCTAAAAAGCTGCCTAGTTGCCTGGCTGGAAACAGAGAAAAAAAGTTAAGTGAGAGCCCTGACATCGGCGAAACCAAGCATAAATTTGGCGACGTTTCGCTGAAAACTTGCACTCGGTCTGCCAGGGCTTACTGGATCTCCCAGTTGCTAACCAGTTCAGCTCCTCTTCCCTTTATGTCCTGAGCCTACTCCATTGCCACAGAGGCCACACACAAATTGGAGCAACAGCACCTCATATTTCACTTGGGTGGCTTACAACCCAGATGTATTAACGTTGAATTCTCAAATTTTAGGTAACTTCTACAAATAGCCCCCTCCCCTCGCTCTTCCCCACAATCAGCCTCTCAGGGAAACTCCCTGCCTGAGGTCATCTGTTGCCGGCCCTGATTTGTCCTGGGTTTTTTTGCTTCCAGTACCCCACACAATCAATCTGAAGAAGGGGCCCAACACAAAACATCACCTATCCATTTTCAGAGAGATGTTGCCTGACCTGCTTAGTTACTCCAGCACTTTGTGCCCTATTCCCTAATTTTTGATGCCCTAATCACAAAAAAAAGACATACACAAGCAGACGGAGTAAAGCAATTATTAAGCAGAATGAATATACTGAAACACACAAGAAATGGCAGAAAACACAAAGTGCTGGAAGGAACCGTACGAATCTGGCTACATCTCTGGAGAGAATGGATAGACGATGTTTCGAGTCGGGACCCTTCTTCAGACTCCCAACACTCCTCAGAGCCCAGTTGCATGTATTCACTGCAAACAGATTCCTCCATGTTCCTTGTGGTGAAGTCAACTTCCAAATTGATTAAATATAGCTAGAATTCTAAAATCTGTGCGCAATGATCCTGTGCGTCAGCGCACTAACCAAAAGTTCAACAACTGGAAACACCCATTGGAATTCAGGATTAAAACTATCAAAATATTGCAATATTCTTTTTCACCAACTGACTGACGATCGATCTGTAGTTACAGCACTCAGCTGGGGCGGGGTGAAAGGGGAAGCTGCCTATCACACTGGGAGAAAGAAACGACCTTGGACATGCTGAACTTACACTGCTTCACAACTTGAATACACGGCACCTTCCAGGAGGCTGCCTGCAATGTGCCCCCCACACCCCTCTGTCCTGTCCTCTTCACATCCCACCGAGCCTCTCTTGTCCTGGCCCCGAGTATCTCGCTGCTCCTCCCTTCTGAAGCTTTGGGCCGATAACCAACAAGTTCCTCGACACAGAAACTCAGGCTCTGTCCCTCCGCCAGCCCGCCCGCCCGCCCGCTCCTGTCGGAGGGAGCCTCTGCCCCGTCCCCGCCACTTACCCGCCGCAACGTCCCTCGAGGGCCCGGGGCCATCATGTCTTCGGGGGCTGAGAAGTTTCGCGAACTCGGAGCAGTTGCGAGGCTGGAGGTCGGGCCAAGCGGGCTGGCAGAGCAGAGCGAGGGCCAAGGCGCAGAGCGGGAACATGGCGAGGCCGGCCTGGGGCCGGGGGGCTGGGGCCGGGGGGCTGGGGCCGCGGGCGGGGAGCGGGCACAAAGACGGCGGCAACACGCGGCTCAGCCCGACTCCATCACCGGCCAAAGTACCGGCGCTACGCACAGGCCGCGACCGCACCCATGGGCACGGAGCCACCGTGTGAGGGAGAGAGTGCGGCGGCCTGCGGGCGCCGTGGATCTGCCCGCCCGCCCGCCCGAGTCACCAGCAGCAGCAGCAGCAGCAGCCGCCGCCCGCTCCAGTCCAGTCCAGTAGAGTCCAGTCCAGTTCAGTCTAGTCCAGTCCAGTCCAGCAAACTTTCCCCGGCCTGCGCCGAGACTAACTTTGCGGCGTTGCAATTGGTCCAAGTCCACGTCCATGAGGTGGTCGCCGGAACTTGAATGGTTGAAGTGTGCGCGGGGGTGGGCCCGATGTTTGGTTGTGAATGGCATTCCCCACAAAGCCAGCCGCCCATTCACAGAACCCTCAACCCTCCCGCCAGCGCACCGGCCGCCACAGACCCACCTTCAACCGCATTACACACATTCTTCATTAGTACGGTGTCAGGGGTTGTGGGGGGAATGCAGCAGAATGGGGTTGAGAGGGAAAGATAGATCATCCATGATTGAATGGCGAAGTAGACTTAAGATAGACTTGATGGGACTTCCCAGAACTTATGAATTTATGAATGAAAACACAGACAATCACGCATCCCCGTCGAAAACACCACCTGTCCACCCCATGATACAAACTCCCCTTCTTAAGAATTACGTAGTCGAGAAGGCCATTCAGCCCCTTCTCTATTTAACGATAATTCTACCTCAACACAGTCTTCTTCCACTTTCTCCAATTCTATCTATCTATATATTCTATCTATCTATCTATCTATGCGTGTGATTTCATGCAGGGCTGCCAACATTGGGTGAGAGTGAGAAATTGCGAGGGAGTGTAGCGACCGAGGGGGGGGTGGCAGGGGGTGTCCCCCCCTCCTACAGTAGGGAGCTTTCGCATTTTTCAGCTTGAAATTGTGCAATCTGGTGCATACTGTAGCGAGTCTTTTAACTTACACTTGAATGCAACATTTATGCTTTAAATTGGATTAGGTATGAATAAGGCTAGGCTATTGGGAGCGGAATTGTGGGTGTGGAGAAAACTGATAATGTTGCCTCTCCCCTCCTCTAGTGATCGTCGTGTTTGAAACTCCCGTGATCGGGGTGTTTGAAACTCACGTGACGCCGTTTTTGGCGGGAGCCCCTCCCCCCGTGCGACCAACGGTTTAAACCGCCGCTCGGACCCACGTGGGAGGCGGGGAACCGGCCAATGGGAGGCTGTTGTCAGGCAGATCTTGGGCTCGGACCCGCAGGAACCGGCCAATGGGAGGCTGTTGCCGGGCAGATCTCGGCAACAGACTCCCTCAACAAACCCTCAAAACCCCCTCATAATCTGCCTGCAGTCCGTCCTTTCACCCTTTTTTATTTTTATTTTTAGTCCTGTTAGATCAAAATGTTTGTTGTAGGTCTTCTTTTATGTGGTGGGTGGGGGGGAGGGGAAGGGGGAAACTTTATTTTTGCGGTTTTCCTCCGAATCGCATCTTTGCCCTCTCCGTGCGGCCTACCATCGGACTGGAGCGGCGTTTCCTGCCGGGACCGGCCAAACCCCAGCTTCGGCGGCGGCACAGCGCTGGGACACCATCACGGAGCGGGCGATGCCTACCCGGGTCGCCGTGCGGTAAGCTCCAGAGTGCTGTGACCACCGACTCCAACATCGAGGAGCTGTGGCTGCGGGCGGCGCTGGATTTAAAACACTGCGGAGCCTGGGATCCCAGATGGCCAGAGTCGGAGCTCCAGCCAACGCGGCCTGAGGACTTTGGGTGCTGCGGTCTCCGGGGAGGAAGCGGCCGCTCCAGACTTTCCAAGCCGCTGAGGAATGTTCACCCGACGCCGGAGTTTCATCTTCCCGCCAAGAGGGCCTGAAAACATCAGACTGGCTGCAAGGCCACAAATAGGCCCCGACCTCGGGTGGTCTAGGAGGAGGAGGAGGACTAGACATTTTGGTGCCTTCCCTCACAGTGGAAAGTGTTGATTCTGCTGTGGGGGGGTGTTCATGTTGAATCCTATGGTGTATTGTGTATTTTTTCTTTTTTATCTTATATGGATTTATGGTAATCTAACTTTTTTTTTTCTCTGTAAAGCACTTTGGTTTCAACATGACGATTTAAAATAAAAAATTACTTACTTATAATTGCTCAAAAAAACATTAAAACAGCTCAAACCTCCCTCAACACCGCTCAATACTGCCCAAACTGCTAAAAAAACCTTAAAACTGGTCAAAAAAACCATCAAAACTACAAACAAAAACATCAAAACTGCCCTAAAAACCCTTAAAATGCTCAAAACCCCGTAAAACTGCTCAAAAAATATTCTCAAAAACTGCTGAAAAGATCCCTCAAAACGGCTCAAAAAACCTCAAATGCTCAAATAAACCCTCAAAACTGCTCATAAATCATCAACAACACCTCAAAAAACCTTCAAAACTGCTGAAAACAACAGAACCCCTCAAAAAACCCCGATCCCTTAAAACTGCATCAAAACCCTAAAAAAACATCAAAACTACAAAAAAAACTCTCAAAACCACACAAAAACTCCCATCAATGTTCAAAAGCCCTCAAGACCACTGAAAAAACCCTCAAAACCCCCAACTGCTTAAAAACCGTCACTAACCCGCAACCCCCTCAAAACTGCTCAAAACCCCCTAAAAAACCATTAAAACTGCTTTAAAAAAAGCTGCTCAAAAAACCCTCAACACTCAAAATAGCTAAAAAACCCTAAAAACTTCTCAATCCCACGGCATAGAATCATAGAAACATAGAAAATAGGTGCAGGAGGAGGCCATTCGGCCCTTCGAGCCAGCACCGCCATTCATTGTGATCATGGCTGATCGTCCACTTGCCCCACCCACTCCACTAGCCCCAAGAGCTAACTCTCTCTTAAATCCATCCAGTGATTTGGCCTCTGCTGCCCCCTGTGGCAGGGAATTCCATAAATTCACAACTCTCTGGGTGAAAAAGTTTTTTCTCACCTCAGTCTTAAATGGCCTCCTCTTTATTCTAAGACTGTGGCCCCTGGTTCTGGACTCGCCCAACATTGGGAACATTTTTCCTGCATCTAGCTTGTCCAGTCCTTTTATAATTTTATATGTTTCTATAAGATATCCCCTCATCCTTCTAAACTCCAGTGAATACAAGCCTAGTCTTTTCAATCTTTCCTCATATGACAGTCCCGCCATCCCAGGGATCAATCTCGTGAATCTACGCAGCACTGCCTCAATCACAAGGATGTCCTTCCTCAAATTAGGAGACCAAAACTGTACAGAATACTCCAGATGTGGTCTCACCAGAGCCCTATACAACTGCAGAAGAACCTCTTTACTCCTATACTGAAATCCTCTTGTTATGAAGGCCAACATTCCATTACCTTTCTTCACTGCCTGCTGTACCTGTACAAGGACACCCAGGTCTCGCTGTACCTCCCTCTGACCTAACCTAACCCCATTGAGATAATAATCTGCCCCCTTGTTTTTGCCGCCAAAGTGGATAACCTCACATTTATCTATATTATACTGCATCTGCCACGCATCTGCCCACTCACTCAACCTGTCCAGGTCACCCTGCAACCTCCTAACATCCTCTTCACAGTTCACACTGCCACCCAGCTTTGTGTCATCCGCAAACTTGCTAATGTTGCTCCTAATTCCCTCTTCCAAATCATTAATATATATGGTAAACATTTGCGGCCCCAACACTGAGCCTTGCGGCACTCCACTCGCCACTGCCTGCCATTCTGAAAAGGACCCGTTCACTCCTACTCTTTGCTTCCGGTCTGCCAACCAATTTTCTATCCATGTCAACACCCTACCCCCAATACCATGTGCTCTAATTTTAGTCACCAGTCTTCCGTGCGGGACCTTATCAAAGGCTTTCTGAATGTCTAGATACACTACATCCACTGCCACCCCTTCATCCATTTTACTTGTCACATCCTCAAAAAATTCCAGAAGATTAGTCATGCATGATTTCCCTTTCATAAATCCATGTTGACTTGGACTTATCCTTTTACTGCAATCCAAATGCCCCGTTATTACCTCTTTAATAATTGACTCCAGCATCTTTCCCACCACCGAAGTCAGGCTAACTGGTCTGTAATTCCCCGTTTTCTCTCTCGCTCCTTTCTTGAAAAGTGGGATAACATTAGCTATCCTCCAATCCACAGGAACTGATCCTGAATCTATTGAACATTGGAAAATGATCACCAATGCATCCACTATTTCTAGAGCCACCTCCCTGAGGACCCTGGGATGCAGATCATCAGGCCCAGGGGATTTATCATCCTTCAGTCCCATTAGCCTACCCAATACTATTTCTCGCCTAATGAAAATTTATTTCAGTTCCTCTACCCCTTTAGATCCTCTGTCCTCCAGTACATCTGGGAGATTGTTTGTGTCTTCCTTAGTGAAGACAGATCCGAAGTACCTATTTAACTCTTCTGCCATTTCCTTGTTGCCCATAATAATTTCACTCGTGTCTGCCTTCAAGGGACCCACATTTGACTTTGCTACTCTTCTTCCCTTAACATATCTAAAGAAGCTTTTACTGTCCTTCTTTATATTCCTGGCCAGCTTCCCCTCGTACTTCATCTTTTCAGTCCGTATTGCCCGTTTTGTTTCCTTCTGTTGTCCTATGAAAGTTTCCCAACCCTCTGGCTTCCGGCTACTCTTTGCTGTGTTATACATCTTTTCTTTTAGTTTTATTCTATCCCTAACTTCTCTTGTCAGCCACAGTTGCCTCCTACTCCCCTTAGAATCTTTCTTCCTTTTTGGAATGAAATGATCCTGCGTCTTCCGGATTATGCCCAGAAATTCCTGCCATTGCTGTTCCACCGTCATTCCCGCTAGGATCCCTTTCCAATCTACTTTGGCCAGCTCCCCTCTCATGCCTTCATAGTCCCCTTTGTTCAACTGCATCACTGCCACTTCCGATTTAACGTTCTTCTTCTCAAATTGCAGATTAAAACGAATCATATTATGATCACTACCTCCAAGCGGTTCCTCAACCTCGAGTTCTCTTATCATATCTGGTTCATTGGACAACACTAAATCCAGAATTGCCTTTTCTCTGGTCGGCTCCATTACAAGCTGCTCTAAGAATCCATCTTGGTTGCATTCGACAAATTCTCTTTCTTGGGGTCCTCAACCAACCTGATTTTCCCAGTCTACCTGCATATTGAAATCCCCCATCACCACAGTGGCATTACCTTTGTTACATGCCAGTTTTAACTCCTGCTGCATCTTATGCCCCTGTCCCAGTTAGGAAACCTGAACGGAAACCTCTGGAGACTTTGCGCCCCACCCAAGGTTTCCGTGTGGTTCCCGGAGGTTCCCGGAGGTTTTTGTCAGTCTCGCTACCTGCAACCTCCGGCAACCACCTGCAACCTCCGGGAACTGCACGGAAACCTTGGGTGGGGCGCAAAGTCTCCAGAGGTTTCTACACCCTAAATCCGGGCTACTATTTGGGGGTCTGTAAATAACACCAATTTGTGTCTTCTTGCCTTTACAATTCCTCAACTCAATCCACAGTGACTCTACCTTGTCAGTCCCTATGTCTTCCCTCACAAGGGACTGAATTCCCTCCCTCAGCAGCAGAGCTACCCCCCCCCCTCCTCTGCCCACCTGCCTGTCCTTTCTATAGGATGTATAACCCTGAATATTAAGTTCCCAGGCTCGATCCTCCTGCAGCCACGTCTTAGTAATCCCCACAATGTCATATCTACCAACCTCTAACTGAGCCTCAAGCTCATCTACTTTACTTCTTATACTTCGCGCATTCATATACAATACTTTTAATTCCTTACGCATCTCACCTTTCACATCGATCCCTATTACACTTGGCCATACTCTCCTATCCCTTTGTGAGCTTCCTTTCCCGTTAGTTCTGGGGTTATTAACTATCCCTTTACTCTCTTTCCCTTTAACTCCATCCTCGACTATCCCATTTGACACCCCACCCCCCTTATTCAGTTCAAAACCACCCGTATAGCAGAGGCAAACCTGCCTGCCAGAATGCTGGTCCCCCACCTGTTAAGATGCAATCCGTCCCTTTTGTACAGTTCCCCCTTACTCCAAAACAGATTCCAGTGATCTAAGAATGTAAATCCCTGCCCCCTGCACCAGTTCATCAGCCACACATTCAGGTCCTGTATCTCCCTGTTCCTGCTCTCGCCAGCACGAGGAACTGGAAGCAAACTGGAGATAACAACCCTGGAGGTCCTGCTTTTCAGCATTTTTCCGAGCTGTCTAAAGTCACGCTGCAGAATATTCATCCCCTTCTTTCCGACATCGTTTGTGCCGACATGCACTACCACTTCCGGTTGTTCACCTTCGCCCTTGAGGATTTTCTGCACTCTGTCCGTGACATCCTAGATCCTGGCACCAGGAAGGCAGCACACCATCCTCGATTCCCATCTATTGCCGCAGAAACCCCTGTCCGTACCTCTCACAATGGAGCCTCCAACTACAATGGCGTTGCCTGACGTTGGCCTCTTTGGTTTTGGCTCAACAGCCCTTTTTGCTTCGCAAGCCAGTCCGCCGCTCAGTGTGATAACGTCTTCTGTCCCGTCAGCTTCTAAGTGGGTGAACCTGTTCACAAGAGGTACAACACCCGGGGACGTTTGCATTCCATGTTTCCCTCCCTTTCTCACTGTCACCCACCTTCTCTCTTCCAGTACCTTAGGTGTAACAATCTTACTGTAGGACTTGTCGAGGAACGACTCAGTTTCCCGGACGAACCTGAGGTCGTCCACTTGCTTCTCCAGTTCCCCAACACGGTCCTTCAGGAGCTGTACCTGGATGCACTTCTCACATTTGTAGCAGCCAGAGGCACCAGCAGTGTCCTTGACCTCCCACATACTGCAAGCATCACATTGAATCAGCTTGCCTGACATCTCCTTCTTTCGTCTCTCCCTTCTCTCTACCTTCCCAACCCGCAAAAACGCCCAACAACCCAGAAAACTGCTCAAAACCCTAAAAACTGCTCAAAAAACCTCAAAACTGCTCAACAACCCTCAACAACGCCGCAAAAAACTATCAACAGCTCTCATAAGCCCTCAAGACCCCCTGAAAAAACCCCTCAAAACTGCTGAAAAACCCGTCAACAATGCCTCCATTCCTTCTCTGGTCCCTCTCTCTCCCCTCCCCTCTTCCTCCCCCTCCCTCTCTACCTCAAACCGCTCACTCCCTCCAAACCCCCTCCCTCCTTCACAGCTCCCTCATTCCCTCCCCTTCCCCTCAAACTCCCTCAACTCCTTCCCCCTCCGTCCCGAAACACCCTCAATCATTTCAAACTCCCTCCCTCCCCCTCAATCCCTCAACCCCCTCCCCTACACCACCTCCCCTACACCCCCTCCCCTACCGCCCTCCACCCCTCCTCTCCACCCTCCCGTCGATTCACCACCACCTGGAAAAATAAATTCCTCCCCATCTCTTTCTTACAGGAACGACCACCAATTCTATCACCTCTACTCCTCCCCCCTCCCCACCTCTCTTCCCCTACATCCCCTCCCCTACACCCTCTCCCCTGCACCCCCCTCAAAACTGTTCATGAAAGAGAGAGAGAGAGAGAGGGACAGGGCGAGGCATTGAATTGGAGGGAGAGAGAGACTGGGGGAGACAGAGGCACAGGGGAGAGATTGAGGGCGGGAGTGGGGCTGAGCGGGGAGACACTGGGATTGCGGTAGACACTGAGAGGGAGGGAAAGAGAGAAGGGACAGGGGGAGGGTCTGAGTTTATGTTTCATTGGAAGGAAGAAGTGAGAAAGTTAATATTGTGTTTGCGAGAGAGGGAGAGAGAGAGAAAGGGAGAGAGAGAGAAGTTAATATTATGTTAGAGAGAGTGAGAGGGAAGGGAGAGAGAGAGAAAGGGAGAGAGAGCAGGGCTGCCAACATTGGGTGAGAGTTGAGAGTGAGAAATTGCGAGGGTGTGTAGCGACCGAGGGCGGGGGTGTGGGAGGGAGCTGTCCCCCCTCCCACAGTAGGGAGCTTTCGCATTTTTCAGCTTGAAATTGTGCAATCTGGTGCATACTGCAGCGAGTCTTTTAACTTACACTTGAATGCAACATTTATGCTTTAAATTCAATTAGGTATGAATAAGGCTAGGCTAAATTACATTCCTAATTACATTCCACAATAGAGCCAGGCTCTGATCAACAGGTGCAGCACATGAATGACTATATTCATGTATGGAAATCAGATTATATTCTTGCTGTTATGCATATATATATATATATATATATATATATATATATAGAAAAACACAAAGAAACAAGGCAAGTCGGAATTCCATCACTGTTCTGCACAAATAAATCAATCAACCTTACCTTTTGAATATAGAAACAAGACGAAGATAATGCCACATATTCAATCATATATGGTTCAATGAAATTAAGATATACATGTAAAAAATATATGGAAACAGGCCCTTCAGCCCACCAAGTCCACACCAACCAGCAATCTATCATACACCAATTCCATCCATCACGCCAGGGACAATTTACAGAAGCCAATTAACCTACAAACCAGCACTTCTTTCGGATATGGGAGAAACCGGAATATCCAGAGAAAACCTATGTGGTAATAAGGCAGCAACTCTATCGCTGCACCACCGTGCCACCACATTAAATTATTCTTTCTGTAATATAATTATTATGGTGTCACGTCAATAAATATGAACACATGATTCTGATTTCTGCCCTTAGTTGGATAACACACATCGCCAGTCATTGTGTTTTATGGCTGGTTTTCAACCTCTTCAGTCTGAAGGTCTTGACCCGAAACATCACCTATTCTTTCTCTCCAGAGATGCTGCCTGTCCTGCTGAGTTTTTCTAGTTTTTAGTGTCTATCTTCAGTTTAAACCAGCATCTGAAATTCCTTCCTCCACTATTTGTTAAGCAAAACAGGTCAATAGACAATAGACAATAGGTGCAGGAGTAGGCCATTCGGCCCTTCGAGCTAGCACCGCCATTCAATGTGATCATGGCTGATCATCCCCAATCAGTACCCCGTTCCTGCCTTCTCCCCATATCCCCTGACTCCGATATCTTTAAGAGCCCTATCTAGCTCTCTCTTGAAAGCATCCAGAGAACCTGCCTCCACCGCCCTCTGAGGCAGAGAATTCCACAGACTCACCACTCCCTGTGAGAAAAAGTGTTTCCTCGTCTCCGTTCTAAATGGCTTACTCCTTATTCTTAAACTGTGGCCCCTGGTTCTGGACTCCCCCAACATCGGGAACATGTTTCCTGCCTCTAGCGTGGCCAAACCCTTAACAATCTTATATGTTTTGATGAGATTCCCTCTCATCCTTCTAAACTCCAGAGTGTACACGCCCAACTGCTCCATTCTCTCAGCATATGACAGTCCCGCCATCCTGGGAATAAACTTTGTAAACCTACGCTGCACTCCCTCAATAGCAAGAATGCCCTTCCTCAAATTAGGGTACAAAAACTGCACACAATACTCCAGGTGTGGTCTCACTAAGGCTCTGTACAACTGCAGAAGGACCTCTTTGCTCCTATATTCGATTCCTCTTGTTATAAAGGCCAACATGCCATGCGCTTTCTTCACTGCCTGCTGTACCTGCATGCTTACTTTCATAGACTGATGTACAAGGACACCCAGATCCCGTTGTACTTCCCCTTTTCCCAACTTGACGCCATTTAGATAGTAATCTGCCTTCCTGTTTTTGCTACCAAAGTGGATAACCTCACATTTATCCGCATTAAACTTCATCTGCCATGCATCTGCCCACTCCCCCAACCTGTCCAAGTCACCCTGCATTCTCATAGCATCCTCCTCACAGTTCACACTGCCACCCAGCTTTGTGTCATCTGCAAATTTGCAGAGGTCCAATTCGCAAAATATTATTCACCTCAACTAAGCTTTTTCTTCACCTCCGTTGCTGCAGAGAATACAATCCAAGTTTTCAAATCTTTCTTCAAAATGAAAAAAAAAATCCTGCCCTGCCAACATCTTCATAAATCACCCCTGGATCCTCTCCAGAGTAATTGCACCCTTTCTACAATGTGTCATAGTCTTAGAGCATGGAAACAGGCTCTTCATCCCAACTTGTTCATGCAGATCAAGATGCCCCATCTGTACTAGTCCCATTGATCCGCATATGGCCTATATACCTTTAAAACCTTGTGTGTGCCAGTGTGTGTGTGAGAGTATGTGTCAGTGAAGCGGCGACAACATCCGGAGTGAGCGGAGACTTGGCAATACCTGGGGAGCGTTTCCCTCCCCCCCCCCCCTCCCGGGAATGCGGGCCGGCCCAGGTGCTCCTTGTCCAGCTGGGGTCCGGGGAAGGTGAGGGTCGGTGACCCGGGGTCGGGCATTGGAGCGGAGCCTTAGCCCGAGATTCATCCCCGCAGCTCCGGATGCGGCACCGACGGCCCCACTCACCCGGTCCGCTCCTGGTTCCGGGCCTGGGTTAAATCTCCATGGGGTGTGGACAGAGTGGCCGACGGACCAGCACATGCATTTTTTTTAGCGTGAGAAATTTGTGATCAGCGTGAGAGCGTGAGAATTTTGTGAAATGCGCGAGTCTCACGTTCAATGCGTGAGAGTTGGCAGCCCTGCTAATAATGCAAACATTTTATGCAAGTTCCAATTGTTTGGACAAAAATCACTTATTACTGCTTTATAACAGTTGTTACTTTAAGGACCATTTTGGAAATTATGGCAGTCAACTAACAATCAACTAACAAATTAAAGCAAACTAAAAAAAAATAACATGTTCCCTTTCCCTGACTCTACCTCATAAGTACTTTAACGCTGTTAACAGAGCAAAGGTATATTAATCTCAAGAATCAAAATGGGGAAAGTGGGGGCAATTTTGTTTTAATGGTAATTCGAAGCCCATTCAGATCTGCATAGAGTCAGAGTTATACAACATGTACGTGGCAGGCCCAATTTGTCCATAATGATCAAGTTGGCATTCTGCGTGCCCCGGGACTGGCTGCAGTTCCCAGGTCAGCTCGCATCCCAGGGACTGGCTGCAGTTCTCAGGTCGGCTCGCCTGCCCCGACCCCGCTAAAACGAATTGAAAAAAAAAACATTTTTTGGGGTCACGGGCCTGATTTGGCCCGTGTGCCGTAGGTTGCCGAACCTTGTCCTAGATATTTGGCCTCATTGTGGTCCACCCCATGCTTTACAACTGATTCACCTGGTTATTTCTATCTCCGGCTGCTTCATGTTGTCAGCAGCTGCACATCCAACCAAGAAAGAAGAGAAGAGAAGAAACGCGACGTCACTCACAGCCGCAAACTGACGCGTTTCCCCAGACCGCACAGATCGCGCTGATGTGGCGCAAAGAGACAAACTGTGCAGAGACTGAAGACAACATGAGAATTCTGTCATGAGCATGAGAGCGCGAGAATTGGCTGAAATGCGTGACTCTCATGCTCAAAGCGTGAGAGTTGGCAGCCCTGTCTAAGGCCAGGATGTGACAACACACACACAGGGAGACACATACACAAAGGAAGACACACACACACACAGGGAGACAGACACACACACACACGGGAGACAGACACACACACACACAGGGAGACAGACAGACACACACACACATACACACACAGGGAGACACACACACCACACACACAGTGAGGCACACACTCACACAGGGATGCACACACACGCAGAGACACGCACACACACACAGGGAGGCACACACACGCAGAGACACGCACACACACAGGGAGGCACACACTCACACACAGAGACACGCATACACACACAGGGAGGCACACACACGCAGAGACACGCACACACACAGGGAGACACACACAGACACGCACACACACACACACACACACACACACAGACACGCACACACTCACACAGGGAGACACACAGAGACACGCACACACATACACACACACACACACACACACACACACACAGGGAGACACACAGAGACACGCACGCACACACAAGGAGACACACACAGGGAGACAGACACAGACACACACACACACACCTTTCCTTCCCCCTTTCTCCCTCCTCCCCTCCCTCCCTCTTTCCTCCCTCTCCCTCCCTCTCTCCTCCCCCCTCCCTTCCTCTTTCCTCCCCCTCCCTCTCTTTCCCCTTTCTCCTTCCCCCCCCTTCGTCCCCTTTCTACCTCCCCCCCTTTGTCCCCTTTCTACCTTCCCTCCCCTGTCTCTCTTTGCCTCCATCCCTCCCTTTTTTTCTTTCCTCTCTCTCTCTCTTTCTCCCCTCCCTCTCTTCTCCCTCTCTCTCCTGGACGCCCAATGGGGAGTCTGGCGGGCACGGTGCAGCGTGGATTGCGGCGCTGGCGCAGCACTGTGAGTTGAAGGGCAGGAGGGAGGGACGGATGGAGGCTGCAGCGGCGGCCGGCAGCGCAGCGCTCACAGCCGGCGCACACAGGCGCTGACACCCACTGCCCGGGACCGTCGCGCTTCCCCAGACCATGCAGATCGCTGTCATGTGGCGCAAAGAGACAAACTATGCAGCAAAGATCCTATAGCATCCGCTATAGAATCTTTGCTGTGCAAAGACTGAAGACAGCGTGAGAATTCGGTCATCAGCATGAGGGCGTGAGAATTGATGAAATGCGTGATGCTCACGCTCAAAGCGTAAGAGTTGCAGCCCTGTTTCATGTGATCTAAAAATTATGCCAAAACGATACACGATAGCGCAAACATAATTTGCACCACCTTACTCACCATTGTCCTGTAGTAGTCTGTGTCAAATTTCATTCAGATGATGTTATATTTTACATGTGGTATAGGGTTAGATTCATAATTCTGTTAATTCATAATGCTGTTAAATTTTGGTAAAGATTAATGGTTAACAAATTATGATTCTGTTAATTGTCTTTTTTATGTTTTTTTTAAACTTTTCTTTTTAAATGCTCATGTGCAGTGTTTGAAGTTTGATTTATGGTATTACTCTTGCACTCTGTTAATTCATCTAATCACACTGTTCACAACTGCGGTATTTGGAAATTACAGCAATATGAAGATTCCAGTTGCTCTACTCTTGGAATGTTTCCTTAATGTTCCTTAATGATTTTTTGTGTCTATGGAATTGTTTTTCAACAATAAAATGGGTCTGGTCTTCACAATAGCCAGAGAGTGGAATGAGATTGTCTGTAATGGTGGGGTTAAATCAATCAATCAATCAATCAATCAATCAGCACTTTATTTATCCCCGAGGGCAATTCAAACAATACATTTAAATCTGCACCGACCGGTCGACCGCATGAGCAGTGACCCGGCAAGGATTGGGTTGTCAGCAGCGATACAATAATAAACAAAACACAAAAAGCAACACAAACATCCACCACAGCATTCATCACTGTGGTGGAAGGCACAAAAATTTGGCCAGTCCTCCTCCATTTCCCCCCCGTGGATAGGACCAGAGTCCAGAGTC
Source organism: Malacoraja senta (assembly GCA_038087875.1). Taxonomy (NCBI): domain Eukaryota; kingdom Metazoa; phylum Chordata; class Chondrichthyes; order Rajiformes; family Rajidae; genus Malacoraja; species Malacoraja senta. The sequence goes on along the minus strand of CM075983.1, from coordinate 58,368,247 downwards.
AGTCCAGGATCGGCTCTTCCTCACCGGAGACCGCGGCTTTAGATTGTTGTGGGCCGCAGGCTGGCGGTCAAGATTTAAAGTCCCCGCCGCAGCCAGAAGCACCGTAGACTGCAGGGCTGGCGGTCGAAGCTCCCCTCCAGGGGTGATGGTAAGTCCATGCCGGCCCCGCAGTAGAAGTTGGCCGCGGGCCGCCAGTGATGGCTTCTTCTTCCCCGGGTCCCCCACGAGGGATCCCGGGCTGTAGATGCCGCACCAGCTGGAGCTCTGCAGACCGTGGCTTCAGGCTGCGACTTCAGGCTGCCGGCTTCCCCGGGCCAGCGAAACGGAGCGCTCCCCTCCAGCGAGCCCCAACGAGGGTTCACCCGCTACACGCCGAGAGTCCACGCTGCGCCCGCCGCTGAAGCCCTGGGCATGTCTCTGGGAAAGGCCGCGCCGATCCTTGATGTTAGGCCACGGGGGAGGCGACCTGGAAAAAGTCGCCTCTCCATGGAGGAGGCGACCAAAGCGGTTTCCCCCTTACCCCCCCCCACACCACCCCCACACAAAACACACAAAGAAATATTAAATACACATTTTAAAACATACTAAAAATAAAATAAAAAAGTTGAAAAAGCTGACGCATTGCTGACATGGCTGCTGCCAGAACAGCGCCCCCTAAATGAAGTATTTAACAAAATAAAATTAGTTTTGAGCTCGATTAAAATATGATGTATAACTTAAGGATGATTTTATTCAGCGACCATATAACTGATTAGATTGTGTAGTAAAGAACACACATACACACATATATGAATGTGATATAGATGTATATAATCATATAACACACACATATATATTTCTCCAGATTTTTATATATAACTAGACCGTTGGGTCTGTTCCCGCAACTCGTGGTTACAAGGGGAGGGGGCGGCCTGACATCATCGCGCAACGTCACGCGCTAGGCGTATGTTGTCAAGATGCTGCGTACGATATCGAGATGCTGCGTGCGTCCGTCGAGACGCTGCGTACGCCCTATATGCGCCGGCGGGCCGACAGGCCGTTGACGCGCGGGATTTTCGGACAATGCAAGCCAGCGAGGACGGCGAAAAGCAGCGGGGGGAGCAGGCGATCTTTGGCTTCGGCCAGCGTGACAAAGCCGGGCCGGGGGGGGGGGGGGCGGGAGTGGAGGAAGTAAATCGCTAGCGAAATGGGAAAAATCTCGGCATTTTTGGAGGAGAGCCGGGCGGCAGCAGCCGTTATGGTCACTGGCCAGCAGGAGGCGAAAAAGTGAGTGGGGGGGGAGAAGGATTTTATTAAAAATGTGTACAGAAAAATTACGAAATTTAATGAGTGGATGAGCGAATGTAAATGTGAAATCGCTAGCGAAATGGTAAAAATCTCGGCGTTTTTGCGTGTGGTTTTGGCGGAGTAACAAATCAAAGGGCAAAAATATGACACACACACACACACACACACACACACACACACACACACACACACACACATACACACACACACACACACACACAGTTTTAAAAGTATACTAGACCAAGTGCAGACCCGTTGGGTCTGGTCCCCGAAAGTGCTTGACACCCCTGGGTGTTTTTCCCGAACGTGCTTCAGACCCCTGGGTGAAAATCGGGGGAAAAAAGATGGCGTCGTTTTCGGGGAAAATCGGAGAAAATCGGTGAAAAAAAGATGGCGTCGTTTTTTGAGAAAATGGGAGAAAATCAAATTGGGGTTGGTGGGGGGATGGATGACACCCCGGGGTGTTGTTCCCGAACGTGCTTCAGACCCCTGGGTGAAAATCGGCGAAAAAAAGATGGCGTCGTTTTAGGAAAAAATCAGGGGAAAAAAGATGGCGTCGTTTTCAGAGAAAATCGGAGACAATCGGAGAAAATTACATTGGGGTTGGGGGGGGGATGGATTTTATTTAAAAACGTGTACATAAACAGGACAGAATTTAATCAGGAGTGGCTTTTTGTAAAGATAAATGTAATCTCTTTGGAAATGGTCAAAAATATGGGCCTTTCCGCGCGTTGTGTGGGCGCGGGGCGGTGTCAAAGGCCGCGCGGCAAGCAGAACGTTGGACGTACAGCCGCACGGACGGACGACAGCCACAGAGTTTTAAAAGTATATAGATAGATAGATAGAAGATAGATAGATAGATAGATGATAAACTTTATTTCAGACTCAAGACACAGACAAGGGACAACATTACATAAAAATACATTGCAAACCTCCCCGCAACTTTACCCTGGTGTCCCAGCCGTGCTGATCTGGGCCAGACTCTGCACACGCTGTGGAAGGAACATAGGCATCTTTTTGCTTTTTATTGTGGCAGAGAGGCAGAAAGAAAATGAGGAGAAGATTTTTACCTAAGATGTTTGATTTTTATGAGGATGTTTCCGAAACCGGCTTCATTCTCCATACTAGTATCTTGGCGGACAAAGATGGCAGAGACGGAAGCTGGTTACGGAAATGGGGCCGAAGATTACCCATGAATCTGCCCATGACCGTACTACGTCTTTTTCATCGAGTGGGCTATCTTGCTCGCTATAGGATCTTTGATAAAAATAGCTTTTTTTACACGAGTACTAGCTCTACTCAATAACCAAAAATCTGTAGCCTCCTTTTGCTCTGGTATTTTATTTAATTCACATGTTTAATCTGTAATGTTTTATTATTTACTAGACCAAGTGGGACCACGATGGGTCCCGTCCCCTCAACACACAGTTGCGGGGGGGGGGGGGCGGCCTGCGGTGTCACACACACACTAACCACCCCCCACACACACAGGGGGGAGGGGGTGAGAAGGGGTGGGAAGGGGGGAGACGGGGGAGTGGGGGAGTCAAAGTTTGCTTCTAAAAAAGCAGATAGCAACAAAAACTGTTAAAGGTAAACCATGGCAATCTTTAATTGATTTATCAGACGACAGTGGCAAAGATCTACAATGAGCACAAACGTTGCTAAGTGCTTCTCGGGCTCCACTCACAGAACAAAGGAAAGTTAGCATATTTAGCAAGTTAGCACAAATTATACATTTTTCTTATCAGTAAAAGACTCCTACCAAGTCTGAATATGGCATGACTGAAAGATTCTGTAGTCTTTCAGAATATAGGAAAGCTGGGTCAAAATCAAGCTCATCCAATAACAAGTTATTACTCATCTCTGGAGCGTCAGCTATTTTTTTCAATCTTGGCTTCTTTATGGCCTTGAAAAGAAGCATATGTTATTACGCAGGCTGCCATCTTAATGTCTTTATTGAAAAGACAACCTGTCCTCCATACTGTGTTCCATATAATTTGCAATGTCATTCAGACTTGGCACCGAGCCATTCTTTGTTCTACTAGTCCATGCTTTTTTAGATTTGACTATTAGATTTGACTATTAACTCTTTCATTCCCTTTTTATCAAACATGATAACATTCACAGTCCTCGGTAGGTACACACAATTATTACAACTCGCAAGTATTAGAGCAATGATTAGCAGAATAATATAGCCGTAATGTATCACAGTACCCCAAAGTCCACCAAACCAAAGGCATGGCCACCAGTTCAATAGTACCCCAAAGTCCATCAAACCAATGGTATGGCAACCAGTTCTCACTCTTCATTGATAACCATCCTGATGAAGCTTGTTTAGGGTTGATGGATCAGGTGCCACCTGTAGGCGGTGTAATCCTTTTGTAATCCTTTCAGCCGATATTGGGGTTGTGCCATGTTTGCACCTGTCCGAGAGCGTTGTCAGTCTCTTTGGAGAGCGTTGCACAGGTGAGGTGTTCCCCCCCTCTCGGCCCGTGATGGGGTTCACCACCTTGATCTAGACGCTAGAGTATCCGTGGGTTTGGGCACCTTCTCCTCCCAGTAGGTTTGGGTGGCCTGCTTCCGCATCACCACATAGAAGCGGCTGCTGGACTGGAAGCCAAAGACAAAGCCAGCGTAGATTGTGGTCTGTGTTGATGTAGAAGATGCCGCTGACGTTGATGGCGTTGAACTCCTCAAATCTTACAGTAAAGCTAGGGTCAGAGTTGGCGGTCTGCAGCAACTCCCTGCCCTTGTTGCGCACTACCCAGTTAGGATCGATCTGCATCGTCCCCTTTGGAACTTCCTCAGGTCAGTCTCACTGATGGCGCTGTTCTCGGGGCACATGTCATAGATATCTGGGATGTTGTTCTCAAAGTCCTTGCAGGTGTCTCCTCTGCTGTCACCATCGGCATCGATCTGGTCAGGTTGGGAACAAAACGGCAATTGTCCTACTCATCAGAAACACCATCATTGTCATCCTCATCAATGTCCTGATTGTCATCACACTGATTACCCACCAGGTCTCAGTCATTGTCTTCCTGGATAGGGTTATGCTTAATCCCTTTCAAGAGATCCATCTGTTTCAAAATTTTCAGCTTCTCCCTTTCTAGACCCTTGGTCATACGATACAGCTCAAAATGCTTCAAGATTGTTGATCAAATGTGGTTTGTCGTTCTGAAGTTGTGACCAAAGGCTTTGCACTTCCTGCTGATCTGTAAAGATGTTCTTTCTTCTGTATGGATCAGCTTTACATGGCGCTGCAGGTAGCGATCAATCAGAAACACCTTGTTACCTCCTGGGTGGGGCAAGGTCTTTCACGCACCTCTTCATGCTGCTCTTTTATGAGTTTCTTAAGTCCGTCAACTCCGCTGTAAACAGTACAGCAACCCTTATACTGACATTGATATATGGTGGGGAAATCTTCCCTTTCCAAGTTTGACTTTGGTTTCCGGCCACGTTTTGTCCAGATTGTTTCTTCACATCCTTAATATTATACTTCTTAACTGATAACTTACTCTTCTTCTTCCAATATGGTTGAATAGACTCACCTGAAGAGCCATTCTTAACTTTTATTTCTCTGTCATCTTCACTTGATAAATACCTTTCAGAAAGATCACTGGACTCCAATCCATCCACAACATCATTTCTTATAGAACAAGTTGCTTCATTGCAGTTTTTTCACATTTAATTGTTAAGTTGCATCTTGTACCTGAATTTTTCCCCAAGAGCACTCTGTATATTCAGGATCTGAGCACAAGAACATATCCTTCTTCAATGGGGATTCCGAGTTGTCCACATCCACTGGCCGCGAAGTGGCTCCTCTGTATGTACAAGGCTGAAAGTCTGCTAACGCTGGGACAGGTTGATGCTTCGTAACATTATCACCCTCACCATTTTCAGTCAGTTCCATTCCGAGGTGAAAGGGTTATTGAACCATCCAGAACTTCCTCCATTGAGTCCTTATTTCTACTGGATGGGCACTGTCCCTCATTCAAAACAACGCTGTGACTTGAATGCATGTCCAGAATGTAACTGTGGCCCTCCGTTATCAGAGTTCTGAACAGTCCTTCCAATTGCTAGGATTCTGCCTGATTCACCTCTATCCCATTGCAGACATTAGACTTTGTCTCTGGAACTGGTGTGCTATAATGCTCAGAACTATATTCTCCACAGTAACCTTTCCTTTTCTCTACCTATTTTAGGTGAGCCTGGCTTGATTGCATTTATTCATGTTAATCCTCTGTGTCTTGCTGACTGAAAAAGGGTGCAAGATTCTTTACTCATCATTTAACTGTTGAATAACTATTAACTGGGTTCCTGCTTAATTAATGTTTAAGAAGGAACTGCAGATGTTGGAAAAATCGAATGTAGACAAAAATGCTGGAGAAACTCAGCAGGTGAGGCAGCATCTATGGAGCGAAGGAAATAGGCAATGTTTCGGGTCGAAACCCTTCTTCAGACTGATGTGAGGGTGGGGGGGCGGGAAGAAGAAAGGAAGAGGTGGAGCCTGTGGGCTGAGGGAGAGCTGAAAGGGGAGGAGAAAGTAGGGACTACCTGAAATTAGAGAAGTCAATGTTCATACCACTGGGGTGCAAACTGCCCAAGTGAAATATGAGGTGCTGCTCCTCCAATTTACGGTGGTCCTCACTCTGGCCATGGAGGAGCCCCAGAACAGAAAGGTCGGATTCGGAATGGGAGGGGGAGTTGAAGTGCTGAGATCACGTTGGTTGTTGCAACGCTTGGTCTCACCGATGTAGAGCAGCTGACATCTAGAGCAGCGGATGCAATAGATGAGGTTGGAGGAGGTGCAGGTGAACCTCTGCCACACCTGGAAAGACTGTTTGGGTCCTTGAATGGAGTCAAGGGGGGAGGGTAAAGCGATAAGTGTAGAATTTCTTGCAGTTGCAAGGGAAAGTGCCCGGAGAGAGGGTGGTTCGGGTGGAAAGGGACAAGTTGACCAGGGAGTTCCGGAGGGAGCGGTCTCTGCGGAAAGCAGACAGGGGAGGAGATGGGAAGATGTGGCAAGTGGTGGGATCACGTTGGAGGTAGCGAAAATGTTGTAGAATTATTTGTTTTATTTGTTGCTGGTAGGATGGAAGGTGAGGACAAGGGGGACTCTGCCCTTGTTACGAGTGCGGGGATGGGGAGTGAGAGCAGAGTCACGGGGTATAGAAGGGACCCTGGTGAGAGCCTCATCTATAGTAGAAGAGGGGACCCCCCGTTCCCTGAAGAATGAGGACATCTCCGATGCCCTGGTGTGGAACACCTCATTCTGGGTGCAGATGCGGCGTAGATGGAAGAATTGGGAGTAGGGGATGGAGTCCTTACAGGAAGCAGGGTGGGAAGAAGTGTAGTCCAGATAGCCATGGGAGTCAGTGGGTTTGTAGTGGATGTTGGTCAGTAGTCTATCACTTGCGATGGAGATAGTGAGGTCACGAAATGGTAGGGAAATGTCAGAAATGGTCCAGGTGTATTTGAGTGCCGGATGGAAGTTAGTGGTGAAATGGATGAAGTCAGTGAGTTGTGTGTGGGTGCAGAAGGTAGCACCAATGCAGTTGTCAATGTAGAGGAGGTAGAGTTTGGGGATGGGGCCACGGTACGTCTCGAACAAGGATTGTTCGACGTACCCTACAAAGAGGCAGGCATACGTGGGGCCCATGCACGTGCCCATAGCTACGCCTTGTATTTGGAGGAAATGGGAAGAGTCAAACGAAAAGTTATTAAGGGTAAGGACCAGTTTCGCTAGGCGGAGGAGAGTATCAGTGGACGGCGATTGGATGGTTCTCCGGTCGAGGAAGAAATGGAGGGCTTTGAGACCCTCCTGGTGGGGGATGGAGGTGTAGAGTGACTGGACATCCATGGTGAAGATGAGGGAATGGGGACCTAGAAAACGGAAGTCCTGGAGTAGATGAAGAGCGTGTGAGGTGTCTTGAACATAGGTAGGGAGGGATTTAACCAGGGAGGATAGGATGGAGTCGAGGTATGTGGAAATAAGTTCGGTAGAACACGAACAGGCAGAAACAATGGGTCTGCCAGGACACTCAGGTTTGTGGATTTTGGGGAGAAGGTAAAATCGGGCCATGCGGGGCTGGGGAACGATGAGGTTGGAGGCTTGGGAGGGCAGTGAGCCGCAGTTGATGAAGTCAGTGATGGTGCTAGAGGTAGTGGCCTGGTGCTTGTCTGTGGTCCAAGGATAAGTAGGAGGAGGTGTCTGAGAGGTTGGCGCGTTAGGGAGGGATGGGGTATGAGGACTATAGCGTGGGTGGGGAAGAGCTGGGGTCACATGGTTTGAGGGGGAAGGGGAAGACCCAGTGGAACAACTGCTGAGGTTCCCTGTGTTAGGGTGACTAGCACTAGGACCCAGCGCAGTTAGAGCACGTGATGTCAGAGTCTGCAGCGTGGAGACTTCAGGCCCAGTGCTGAGCCTAGGACTCAGGTAAGGCGACGGCTGCGGCCTGCTGGAGAGCGGTGGAGTGGCGAGGGTCAGTGGAGTCGACGGTGGGGGCCCGCGAGGAGTGGAGTCCCGGTCAGCGGATGGCTGGTGAGGCGGCAAGGTTTGGCGGGCTCAGTGAGGCGGTGAGGTTCGGCGGGCTCGGTGAGGCGGCGAGGTGTGTAGGGCCCGGTGAGGCGGAGAGGTGAGTAGGCCCCGGTGAGGCGGAGAGGTTCGGCGGGCATGGTGAGGCGGTGATTTTGGACGGTCCCGGTGAGGTGACGAGGTGTGTAGGCCCTGGTGAGGCGGCGAGGTTCGGAGGGCTCAGTGAGGCAGCGATGTTTGACGGTCCCAGTGAGGCGTCGAAGTTCGGCGATCCCGGTGAGGTGGCGAGGTGAGTAGGCCCCGGTGAGGCGGCGAGGTTTGGCGATCCCGGTGAGGTGGCGAGGTTGGACGATGCCGGTGAGGCGGTGATGTTCGACGGTCCCGGTGAGGTGGCGAGGTGAGTAGGCCCCGGTGAGGTGGCGAGGTTATAACCCCATTGTCCTTTCTTGGTTCTCCTCCATTTAGAGTTCTCCTCCATTTACAGTATCAGATGTCTCCAGCGGGGGTAATCTTCAATCTTCATTGCGGTTGGTGTCATAGTAGTACCTGGTACAGTCCCCTCCAACACAGTCCCAATTTCGTCCGATCCCATTTCTCATCTGTACGTAGTCTCCCTGCAGTATGGACTGTGTCTGTGTTCAACTGGTAGTGGCTTTTGCATTTTCAACCCCTGTGAATGCAAGACTGACAAGGTTGTGCTTAATTGCTGTGCTGTTCATTGCTGTAGATCATAATTAACTTCCACACTCTTTAGTGTCCTATTCATTCCCTCCACTAATGCAGAATTCTACGGGTGGTGGGGGATGTGAGATCACTCTTTAACTACATATAAGGCAGCCCCTTTAAAAATAGATCATTATTTTTAAAAAAACAAGTTAAAAATATTCTCAATTGTTCCAATCTATCTCCTTAAATTTACAATTTCAAATTAACAGATTTTGTTCTGAGATAAAGCATCTCCAATCTCATCTAACACATCTACCTGTATGCCGTGTGGCCATCGTGGAATTCAGGTCTCTATTTGAACTCAATTCAAAAGGTAAGAAATAGGGGGTAAATAAACTTGAAGTTAAGAGAAAAAAAGAATAAATTAATTTTCATAGATTGCAAGCTCATTCAATGACATCCTATTTCATTTGACATGGACCATTTCATCAAAAGGGGCATATATATGAATAAATATACCCTGGGACTGGATGTCAAGTATCCCAATAGGCTTTGGGAGAAATGAAACGGAGCGAAAGCCTGAACACAGAAGGCTGCATAGCCTTGAAAAGAACATTGAGCTCGCTAGTCAGATAAGGCACAGAACTTGGATGAGTGACAATTCGAAAGAACATGAAGATCTGTCAAGTATGATAAGGGACAGAACTTGGATGAGTGACAACTTGAAAGAACATCCTAGAATATTATCAGAGAGCTTTGGGTTTAGAACAAATACTTCCCTTCGAACATTAAAAGAAAACTAGTACAAAAAACAGGCAAAACATATATCAAGTACACAAATTTATCCAAGAGGAGGTAGACAAAAGTGCTGGAGAAACTCAGCAGGTGCAGCAGCATCTATGGAGCGAAGGAAATAGGCAACGTTTCAGGCTGAAACCTTTCCTCAGACTATCCAAGAGGAGTTAGCCAAAGTGGCGCAGCCCCCTCGTTTCCCCCAAAAATCGCACAAAACATTAGAGACGTCTCTCTGTAGTAACTTTACATTCCCCTCCCTTGTCTGACAAAAGCCTTTCTGTTTAAAATAATCTTTGTTTCTGTGGGGATCAATTTGCAGATTAGCAAGCTAGGAAATTCCCGTGGAAGACTTTGTGAGCTGGGACTCGGAGGGCTTGCAAAAGTTGTCTTCTTGTTGGAATGAGAATTTAAAATGAACAAAGGGAGTAGTTTAATGTAATGGTCGGTGGGCTAATGTTCAAAATGGGAGTGGTCTGAGCTGTGATGGACAGTGATCCAGATTGTGATTGGCCACCTCTCCCTTCTTCTATAAACAGGGTCGCCATTGCCAGACATAGGGTCTCAAGAGGCTCGAGAGGACCTTGAGAAGACTTACTGGTACCGGCTTTGTTCTCCAAACTCTTAGCAGCGCTTTCTTTCTCTCCCTTAGCCCTTATCTCCTATTCCTCTGCCCACTGGCATTCCATCTGAAGTAATTTAATCTTTTAATAGTTCCGTCTTTATTCCACAATTCAATCGGGAGCTTCTTCGGGAGGCCGGACTCAAAGGGTCCGACTAGAGCTCAGTTTTCTCCCCTTCAGATCCCGGTCAACTGCACCCTCTTAGTCATCTGTTGCTGGTCCCAGCGAGATCCCTGCCGACTACAGCCAAATGTCAAAGTTTGTTTCTTAAAAAACAGATAGCAACAAAAACTGTCAAAGGTAAACCAAGGCAATCTTTAATTGATTTGTGAGACGGGAGTGGCAAAGATCTACAATGAGCACAAATTTTGCTCAGTGCTTCTCGGGCTCCACTCACAGAACAAAGGAAAGTTAGCACAATTATACGTTTTTCTTATCCGTAAAAGACTCCTACCAAGTCTGAATATGGCATGACTGAAAGATTCTGTAGCCTTTTAGAATATAGGAAAGCTGGGTCAAAATCAAGCTCATCCAATGACAAGTTATTATTTATCTCTGGAGCGTCGGCTATTTTTTTTCAATCTTGGCTTCTTTATGGCCTTGAAAAGAAGCGCACGCAGGCTGCCATCTTAATGTCTTTATTGAAAAGACAACCTGTCCTCCATATTGTGTTCCATATAATTTACAATGTCATTCAGACTTGGCACCGAGCCATTCTTTTGTTCTACTAGTCCATGCTTTTGTAGAAGAACGACTCCATTTTAGATTTAACTATTAGATTTGACTATTAGCTCTTTCAGGGGGAGACGTGGGAGTGGGGGGAGAGGGGGTAAAGGGAGGGAGGTGGAGGGGGAGGGGAGAGGGGGAGGGTGAAGGGGGATGGGGGGGCAGAGGGGGAGAGGGGAGGAGAGCGAGGAGAGGGGAGAGAAGGGGGAAGGGGGAGAGAGGGGGGGAAGGGGGAGAGAAGGGGGAGAGAAAGGAGGGGGAGAGAGGGGGGTTAGAGGGTGGAGGAGAGGGGGAGGGGGAAGGGAGGATAGAGTGTAGAGGGCAGAGAGGAGGGGGAGAGGAGAGAGGAGGGTAGAGAGCAGGGGGAGGGAGGAGAGGGGAGGGGGAGAGGGTGAGGGGAGGGAGAGAGGGGGGGAGGAGGAGGGGGAGAGGAGAAGCGGGAGAGGAGGAAGGGGGAGAGGAGGAGGGGGAGAGGTGGAGGGGGAGAGGAGGAGGGGGGAGAAGAGGAGGGGGGAAAGGAGGAGGGGAGACGGGCGGGCGAGCGGGCGAGCGGGCTGCGGGACCCACGGCGAGCGGGCGGCAGAGACTCGAGGGAGTCCGCAGGCGGGCGCGATCTGAGGATGGTCAAAAGCAGTGGAGGGCCGGCCGATCATGGCTTCCGGAAGGGAAGCCCACCCACCCGCGTGACAGACGGAAAGGAGGTCGTCCCCCGTGACGGCCAGAGATCGCCAGGTGAGATCGGGATCACGAGAGTGGAAAAGGCGTCACGATTCCCCGAGTCCCTGCGATCGACGAAGGAATCGCAGGTCTCCATATACGGCCTCTCCCAGAGGGAGTAATGGCCGCCACGGCCACCTTCCCATCGCGCTGCCCCACACCCTCGCACCGCCGCCATGTTCTAGAACTTCAAGGAGCCCAGCGGAGTGCGCAGCATGACCTGAGCAGCAGTTTAAAAAAACTATGTGATGAATTTAAAGAAGTAAAAGTTAATTAAGGCAAGAAGTACAGAAGACAGAATAAGGGTGACGTCATTCGCAGTGCGAACAGAGGCAGGCAGTCAGATCCATTGTGACATCATCAGCGAGACCATCTCGTTTATTTTCTAAGTTATTTGAGATTTGTGAACATTTTTATAAATAACAAGAAATAATGCATGGAATTTTCAGATAAGGCAATTTTTGACCATGGCGTAAATCTCTATCGGAATATGTAAATATTTCACCATTCGTGCGTTGTATTTTCGAGGAGATATGAAACGCACACAAACATCACACACACGCATAAATACACACATATCCAAGATCAGAGTTTTATAAGTATAGAGATGTTTAATGTTTTATGTGTCATTCCTAACTATCACTGTATGTCATGTTGTCACTTGCGGGCAGAGCACCAAGGCAAATTCCTTGTATGTGAATACTTGGCCAATAAACAGATTCATTCATTCATTCATTCATTCATTCATCTTCAAACAACTCAACCAGATTCATGAGACATGACCTCCTACATTCAAAACCATGCTGACTCTCCCTATTCAGCCCTTGTCCATCTAAATGCATTTATATCTTATCCCTCAGAATACTCGCTAGTAACTTTCCGACCACAGATGTTAGGCTCACTGGCCTGCAGCCCTTCTTGAATAGAGCACAACATTTGCCACCTTACAGTGTTCTGGTACCTCACCCGTATTTAATGACGACTCGTAATTCTCAGCCAGGGTACCTTCAATTTCCTCTCTAGCTTCCCACAGTGTCCTTGGATGTATCTGATCAGGCCCAGTAAATGTGTCTACCTTCATGCATGTCAGGGCCTTCAGCACCTCTTCGACCATAATACTGACAGCTCTCAAGACCGTAATATCGACTGCTCTCAAGACATTTCATAACTGAAATGGTCCAGCCTAGGTAAATTTTCTTTACATCCTCTGGTTCAATCACATCCTTCCTATAGTACGGCAACCAGAATTGCACATTGCACAAAACAGAAAGTCGGTGGAATGAAATCATCCACCTCAACAGCCGTCAGTGTGCCTGTACCCACAGTCTCTGTCGCAGATGTCAGATCAGCCTTCCTGCGAATGAACCCCTGGAAAGCAAGGGGCCTGGATGGGAATGGCAAGCACAGACCAGGCCATTCAATTGCCATGTGCCTGAACTGTATTGCTAATCATCTTAACACCCTCTTCCACAGAAATCCATCTTTCTGTCCTTGGCCGCCTCCACCACCAGTAGGAAAGAACAGCATCTCATATTCCACTTGGGTAGCCTACAGTCTAACAAAATGAACATAGAATTCTCCAATTTTAAATAATACCCCTCCAACCTATTCACTTTCCCTCACCCCCCCCCCCCCCCCCTTCCCGGTGTGCTTGTCTCCCACCACCCCAGTCACCCTACTCCTTTCCCTTCTTTCATACCATCATCTCCCACACCCGAGTTCCCCATCTCCTCTCCAACCCAGTTCCCTTCCACACATAATCCCTCCCACCATTTACACATATCACTTATCTTTCCTTAGCCAACACCTTTACTTCCTTAGAAGATTGTGGAGATTCAGTAGGTTAACGAATATTGACTGGTTGCGCCAGTTCGGCAACTCAAACGTCCAAGAACAAAGAAGTTTGCAAAAAAGGTGAACACTGCCCAATCCTTCATGGGCACTGATCTCTCCACCATTGACAGGAGTCGCTGCCTTAAAAAGGCAGCCAGTATTGTCAGAGACCCACACCATACTGGCCATGCTCTCTTTTCACTCCTGCCATCGGGAAGAATGTATAGGAGCTTGAAAACTCTAACATCTAGGTTCAGGAACAGCTTCTTTTCTACAACTATCAGGCTATTAAACACTACCACTTCCAAATAAGCTCAGAACTAGACAGACGAGAGCATTGTTTTCATCTTTGGACTATTTTGGGGCATAAGACAATAAAACACTCGACTCTTGACCCTTGTGTCCCTTTTTCATCTCCAGCTTTGTCACTATCACCATTAATCTGTCATTAACCATCCCTCACCTGGAGCTGAAACTTCAGCAGAACAACATGAGGGATGTGTGGAGTGGATGTATGAACAGCATCAAAGATCCTATTGCGGAGCAAGATAGACCACTCATGCTAAATGCAATGGGCTGACGTGCAGTACGCAACGGAACGGAACGTGGGCCTTTTTTTCACCCATTTTCGTAACCCAACCCGACCCGACCCGACCCGACTCGCAGTGTAATCAATGTTGCGGGGGAACAGTTTGTGTTAATAAATCAAAAATCAGAAAATGAGGAGAAGAGTTTTACCAAATAACTTTTATTTTTACGAGGATGTTTCCGTAACCGGCTTCCGTCTCCGCACTATTATCCTATGGGATCTTTGGTGCGGAGACGGAAGCCGGTTACGGAAATGGGGCCTTAAATTACCCATGAATCTGCCCATGACTGTACTACGTCTTTTTCGTCGAGTGGACTATCTTGCTCGCTATAGGATCTTTGAACAGCATTACATGCTACAAGAAGACCAGAGGCCTGGGGAGGGAAAGCAATCAGGACGAGGCTAACGAGCTAAACCTGTTTTTTAATAGATTTGATGGGAGGGCCTCTGCCCACCCTCCCCCCTGGACTCCGACAGACTCTCCCCCTCAATCCCTCTGACCTCTGCCAGATTGAATCAAATAAGACCGTGGTTCCGGACACACGTCCTAGACCGTGCCCATATGGTCATACCCCTTCTGGGTTTGGAAACAGACCAGCTGGCCCTCCGACAATGGTTGGAGAGGACAACTAGAACGGTCGTAGTACACCTTCTGCGTCAGTTTTTTACGCCGCAGACGCGCCCGAACCATCTCGGGCTCGCAGACTTGTGGCTGGAGCAGCTGCTTTGAGACTGGAAGAGTAGCCCTTGCCTGTCTGGACATGAGTCGCTGATCGGCGAACCGAGTGTGGGATCACGTGGAATGTTGCAGAGATTGAAAAAATCCAAAAACACGTCAGACCCGGCCCTGCTGGACTTCTTCATGAGCTCCTTTGCACTGCGGACAGCTCACTCAACTTGCTGGTGATGTGCCTAAAATCCCATTCCTTTGCAAAGTCCTTTAAATGCTGGCTCGTGAATTGGCCACCATTGTCAGACATGAGGGTTTGAGGTACCCCACGGGCTGAAAAATGCCTCGCAAGTTTCTTGATGACTGCCGCAGCGGAACCTGTGGGGAGCAGATCAATCTCAAACCACCCGGAGTAAGAGTCAACCATGACCAAGTATTGGTTGCCACGCCAGTCGAAAATGTCAGTAGCCACCATAGACCATGGCAAGTCAGGAACCGGGTGCAGCAAAAGGGGCTTTTTCTGTTGATGTGCAGCCATGCTGTTGCACACAGCGCAGGACTGCACCCTCTGGCTTATATAATCTGACATGGCAGGCCAGAAAAACATGCTCTTGGCTCGTTGCACCGTAGCTTCAGAACCAAGATGACCTCCGTGTACAGCGTCAAAGTACTTCTTTTGGAATGAAGCCGGGATCACTGACTTGTGACCCTTTTTGATAACCCCCCCTTCAATGGCCAGTTTGTCTCAGACAGAAAAGTAAGGCCGAACAGCAAGCGGAAGCGAATGCTGATTGCCAGGCCGTCCGTGATTGATGACTGAGTCAAGCATCTGCAGGTGGCATCTTCTGTCGTGTGAACCACCAAAGTATCCAGATGTGAAGGATGAGTGAAATCAATTGCCATGACGTCAAACGTGTCTATTTCTGATGTGTGCTGGGCGCTCGACCACCTGGGAGCACGGGATAATGTCTCAGCCAGATGCACGTGCTTACCCTGCTTGTAAATGAGAGAGATATCATACTTCTGGAGCTGCAGCATCATTCTTTGCAGTCGCGCCGGAGCAGCATGTATAGGCTTGTTTAAAATGGTAACCAAAGGTTGGTGGTCGCTCTCTATGGAAACAGCCTTGCCAAAAATGTAATCGTTGAATTTAACACATGGAAAGACCACTGCCAGTAATTCCTTCTGGATCTGAGCATACCTCGTCTCCATGTCCGTCATCATCCTGGAGGCATAAGCAACAGGCCGCTCATCCTGTAGACATGCTGCACCGAGGCCGTACTGGGATGCGTCACAGGTCAAAGTAACAGGTTTATTGATATCGTAATAAGCCAGGGTAGGTGGGCATGATATCTGATGTTTTAGAGTGTCAAAAGCATGTTGCTGCTGTTCGTTCCATGTCCAGGCAGTGTCCTTGTGAGTAAGCTGTCGCAAGGGTGCCGAGATCTCGCTGAAGTTAGGAACGAATTTTCCGAGGTAATTAACCATGCCCAGAAATCTGGGATGTCTAACAAGGGCAGGACCTACACAGTGAATGTTAGGCCTCTGGGAAGTGTTGTAGAGCAGCGGGATCTAGGAGTGCAGGTGCATGGTTCTTCAAAGGTCGAGTCGCGGGTAGATAAGGTGGTCAAAAAGGCTTTTGGCACTGGCCTTCATCAGTCAAGAGTATTGAGTATAGAAGTTGGGAGGTCATTTTACAGTTGTATAAGACGTTGGTGAGACCGCATTTAGAGTATTGTGTTGAGTTCTGGGCACCGTGTTATAGGAAAGATATTGTCAAGCTTGAAAGGGTTCATATAAGATTTATGAGGATGTTGCCAGGACTAGGTCTGAGCGAGAGGGAGAGGTTGAGTAGGCTTGCCCTGTATGTTCTCATCTAAATCATCGATGTAGATGACAAACAGTAACAGGTCCTGCACCGAACCCTGAGGCACACCACTAGTCACAGGCCTCCATTCTGAGAAGCAACCTTCCACCATCACCCTCTGCTTCCTTCCATGGAGCCAAGTTGCTATCCATTTAGCTATCTCCCCTTGTATTCCATGAGATATAACCTTCCAGAGCAGCCTACCATGCGCACCTTGTCGAACGCCTTACTAAAGTCCATGTACACATCTACAGTTCTGCCTTCATCAACATTTTTGTTGAAAAAAAATCAATCAGATTTGTGAGACACGACCTCCCATGTACAGAACCATGCTGAATGTCCCTAATCAGCTCTTGCCCATCCAAATGCCTGTATATCCTATCCCTGAGAATACTCTCCAGTAACTTACCAAATAAGTGGGGGGGGGGAGCTTAAGTAGATGTCACGTAAAATTAGAGAATTCCATGTTCAAAACGCTGGGTTGAAAGCTACCCAAGCAAAATATGAGGCGCAGTTCGTCCGATTTGCACGTGGCCTCACTCTGGCAATGGAGGCGGCCCAGGACAGAAGGTTAGTGTTGTTGGAAATTATAAGGAAGATGAGTAGGTTATAGTATGTTTAACCCCAGAGCTTGTTGTGGTTGCTGATACTCAAAATTAACTCAGGCAACGCGGAGAATTCTTCAAGAAGTTCAAACCTTTATTTCCAAACCAAGGCTGGAACACTCAAAGAGCAAATCACTTGAGAGTTCACTCCAAACAAAGAGCTGCCAGTTTTCATGGCATGTTTAACTCTGTATGTCCCACCCCTGGTGCATTTCCATACCCAATCACTTGCAGACATTCTGTTTCAAGTCTGAAGAAGGGTTTCGGCCCGAAACGTTGCGTTTCCTTCGCTCCATAGATGCTGCTGCACCCGCTGAGTTTCTCCAGCATTTTTGTGTACCTTCCCTTATTGATAATCAATCACTTGCAAACATTTCCTTAGCAATAACCAATCACTTGCATTTACTTTTCTCCTTCTTCTCAGTTATATTCCATCCCGTAATTCCTATTTAAATCACATGACTTCCCCTTCTTGGGCCCCTTATTTCTCTGATTTTCTGTTGTGCCGCTGGCAAAATGTCGCCGCAGGTAGGCGCCATCTTCCCCAGGCTGCTTTTAAGACTGTTTTTGTAATTGGAGTCCGAATCGTGACTGTGAGATCAAGGGGGCATATCCTGTGGTTCCAGGGACGAGTAACCTGTTAGTGGAAAAGTAACTTGGGAGAGGAATAAGTACCCGTTAGTGGAAAAAGTACCTTGAAGGGATTAGTACCGTCAAGTATAACTTGGGAGAGGAATAAGTACCCGTTAGTGGAAAAGTACCTTGAAGGGAATAGTACCGCCAAGTGAAAAAGTACTTTGAAGGGAAAGTCTCCTGTACCCATGGGAGGGGTTCCGTTGATTGGCAACAGCACGATTTGGGTAATTTAAAATATTGTAATTTATTTAGAACTGGTGAATGGTTATTATTCGAATGCTTGTATTTTACTTTGCAGTGTGTTTTTGTATGATAGTTATTAGTAGTATTATTTCTTGTTTAAGTATGATTTTGCTTGCGTGTTACGAGCTAATTTGTCTATGTTTAGATTGTTTTGAGTGTAGGAGATTTACTGCTGAAGTGTGTTTGATTGTTCCGTTGCACCTTAGACTGAGATTGTTTCCCAACTTCAGATTGTTTACAGGTTTGAAAGCTTGTGTGAATTCTGTGTGTGAGATTGGTGTCGAAGAATTTTGGAGTACTCAGGTTGAAATGAGATTGATTGTGTGAGAGACTTAAAGGCCTGTCTCACGAGTCTGCGGTCATTGGCGGTGATACAGGAAGTATCTACCGCTCGTGGACCGCCAGAGACCGCGGGTTCGGTCAAACGCACACTGCCGAGGCCGTGCGGCGTTGGTCCCAACACCGCACGGTGCTCACAAAAAGTCAGCAATGTTTAAAAATATTTTTTTATTTTTTTTATTTTTTTATTTTTATTTATTAGAAGTACATTACATTACAACCAATTACATTAGTACTCGTCACATATATCTTATTACAATTAATGTACTCCATTTATTTTTTACACTAATAAAGGGAAAGGATGAGATTGAGAGAAAGAAGAAAGTGAAGGAAAAAAGTGAAAGTGTAAAAAACGTGACAACAAAAAAGAGCAGAGACCCTATAAGAAAGAAATAAAAAATAAAAAAAGGAGTTAAGAAATATACCCTAAAAAAGAAGAAAAAAGAGAAAGAGGGAAAAGAGAAAAACAAATACTTTTTTGTAAGCATCACGCAAATGGGACATACCAACTCTCCAGCTTTCATCCCCCCTTACCTGACCTCAGTTTTTTTTTAAAGTACTTTTGCACCCTATACTTGTAATAATTCTATAAATGCAGACCACGTCAGGTGGAAGTGATCTGGTTTACCTGCCAGGAGGAGTCTTATCTCTTCTAGGTGTAATGTTTCGAACATATTTGAGATCCACATGTTTATAGTTTTAGGATTAACTTTTTTCCAGTTATTAACCCATAGTCTATTAATTTCTTTTGGAACACATTTAGTTCTGGACTATCTTCCGTTGTTCTGAAGATAATCCATTCTGCTTTGGGTATCAGTTTTATTTTAAATAATTTTGTAAAGATTTCAAAAATGTCAATCCAAAATATTTGAATTTTTGTACAGAAAACAAATGAGTGCGCTATAGTAGCTTCTTGAGATTGACATTTATCACAAATTGATGATACATTTGGGAACATTTTATTGATTTTAGTTTTGGAATAATATAATCTATGTAAAATTTTAAATTGTATTAAAGTGTGTCTTACATTAATCGAACATTTATGCACGTTTAATAAATGTTCATTCCACCTTTCCTTTGAGATTTTAATAGCTAATTCTTGTTGCCAGTCTCTTCTAATACCTTCCGTAGATGGTATTTCTACATTTAAGATAATATTATACAAATATGATATTAAGTTTGCTGATTCAGCTTTTATCTGCATTGCTTCATCCAATACATCTGCTGGGCTATTATAATGATCTTTTGTATATTTTTTCAAATAGTCACATATTTGAAAATATTTAAAATATTGATTATTTCCGAGTTTATATTTTATTTGTAATTGTTGGAATGATAGTAATTTTCCAGTTTCATACAAGTCACCGAACGTTTTAATTCCTAGTCTATCCCATTGTATGAAAGATTTGTCTGTAATAGAGGGATTAAACGAAGGGTTATTAACTATGGGAGATAAAAGCGATAAATTTCATAATTTTAAATTTTGTTTTATTTGTTTCCAAGTTCTGATTGTACTATGTATAATTGGGTTTTTGTTATAATTTATGTTATTCAGTTTCATTGGTGAGAGGAGGATCGCTCCAATGTTTCCAGAGGAGCAGTCCTCTCTCTCCATTACAATCCAGTCCACTTGCTGGGCAGAGTTGTCCATCAGTTGAATCATATTTTTAATATTTACTGACCAATAATAATATATGAAGTTAGGGAGTGCTAAGCCCCCTAATACTTTAGCGTTGTTCAAGTGTGTTCTTTGTATTCTATGTGATTTATAGTCCCATATAAAATTAGTAATGTCTGAATCCAGTTTTAAAAAAAACTTCTTTGGTAGGTATATAGGAATCGATTGAAATAGGTATAAAATTTGTGGTAAGAAGATCATTTGTATTGCATTTATTCGGCCTATTAAAGACATCGGGAGCGTTTTCCAAAATGTAATTAGTGTATTTAATTTATTAAGTAAAGGATCAAAATTTGCTTTAAACATGCCTTGATATGTTCTAGTGATTTCGATTCCCAAGTATTTAAATTTTTCTGTAGCTATTTTAAAAGGGAATTTTAAAAGATGTTGAGTCTTTCGGTTTTATTGACATAATTTCACTTTTATTCCAATTTATTCTGTATCCAGAAAAAGATCCAAAGTCCTCAATTAAATTTAATATATTTGGTATAGTAATTTGAGGTTTTGTAATGTACAATAATATATCATCTGCGTATAAAGATATTTTATTATTTGAATATTTAGTATTATACCCATGGATATCTGGATGTGTTCTAATTTTTTCTGCTAACGGTTCAATTATGAGAGCAAACAACTGTGGTGATAATGAGCATCCTTGTCTATTTCCCCTTGATAGTTGAAATTTCGAGGATAATATGTTATTAGTTAATATTCTAGCTGTAGGTTTATTATATAATAGTTTAATCCATAAAATAAAATTCTCTCCCAGTTGGTTTTGTGTCCACCAGGAAATAATCTATACGTGAGTATGTTTTATGTACCATTGAATAAAACGAGTATTCCCTGCCAGTTGGATTAGCAATTCTCCAAACATCTGCTATATTAGCATTATTTATATAAGTATTTAAAAGTTCACCAGTTTTAGATTTCGTATTCCCTCTCTGTTTTTGGCTTGATTTGTCTAAATACGGATCTAAACCACAGTTAAAGTCTCCTCCTATTATAACATTTTGATAATTAAACTCTGCGATTATGTTCTGAATTTTATTGAAAAAATGAGGGTTGTCAAAGTTAGGCGCGTATATATTTACCAAAGTAATTGGAGTATCATGAATTTCTCCATTAACTATTAAATATCTCCCTTCAATGTCTGTTATGGTATTCTTTGCTTTGAATGGTATACCTTTTCTAATAATGATTGACGTCTCTCTAGATTTTGAAGTATATGAAGAATGGTATGTTTGACCTATCCATTTCGCCCTCAACCTAGCTTGATCATGAGATTTTAGATGAGTTTCTTGTAAGAAGATAATGTCAGAGTTGTACAGTTTCAGCTGAGCTAGTATCTTACCCCTTTTAATAGGTTTGTTAATACCTCTTATATTCCAACTACAGAATGAGACTCAGCCTAGGTTCTTTTGTTTAGCATCTTGCATTTTGAATAATTATAGTACCTCTAAATCTTGTGGTGCATCCATATCCCAGGTCTTTGGGTATTGGGGGAACCTTTGAATTTCTAAGTTTTGTTGGCATATCTCTTTTACGCTTATCACTAAACACAAAACACAAACATGTGAGTTTATGTGATATTAATAATTTTTTTTTAATTGAAAAAGTGAAAATACAGTGTCTAAAATAGTCAACACTGTAACAAGTGGCCCACCTGTAGGTGGGAGAAAACCTTGTTTCGACTTCCATTGTTGGTGTTAAACAAATAACTCCGCTCTCTTGGTTAATCATAACATATTAGAACGGGGCCTCACATTCAGATATATAATACAAATTTACCCTATATATTTCATTATAACATATCATATATATATCGCAATTTTAGCTACTAATTATTAAACAAATGATTTTAGCTTCAATAATAGTCAACCGTTGGTTGAAGGGGTTAACGAGACGCGCCCCTGGACCTAAGCCAGGTGCTCATTTCTCATCCCCTCCTCCCAGTTATAGATAAGGTTTGGATTTAGTAAAAATTCATATTAGTTTTGTTAGTTCGTTATTTTTTATTTTTATTAGCGTCCGTTACTATTCTAATCTAACATTGATAACTTGTTAAATTGTTAGGTTGTTAATAGGATCAATTCTTACAATTAGATTTAATATTATAATCTATTAAACAATTAATGCTTCTGGTATATTCCATTCTCTTCAGTTCAGCTGTTTACTCGTTTGGAACACAGAGTGTCCTTGATTCGAAATTCCACAGATAACAGTCTAGCCATCCTAAACAAAACACTGCTTGAAATGGTTCTAATCTGCCAAACCTCCATTAACCGTGGAATTCTAGTTTTTTTTTAAAGGATTAATTCATACTATTAATTTCTATTTTTCAACGATGCTCTGAGCATATTTGTCGCATCCTCCGGTTTTACAAATGACCTTTCAGAACCGTTAAAAGAAATACGCATTTTGGCTGGATAAAAAACACCGTATCTGACACCTTGTTTCCCTCTTAAAAGCTCTTTTGCCTTTCCGAATTGATTTCTCTTTTGCACAATTTCATACGAATAGTCCCTGAATATTTTGATAATGTCATTGTCCATCCGTAATTGCACTCCGTATTTAATTTTGCTCATCACATCTTCCAGTTCTAAAATGTCCCGAAATTTCACAATAATATGTCGAGGGTGGGCTTTTCCAGCTTGAGATCTTGGTTTAAATCTTGGAACACGATGAGCCACTTCAATTTTCGGTTCTTTGGAGAGATTAAGCAGATGTTTAAGTAAGTCCATGGCAAACTCACGAACGTCCTTTCCCTTGGCTCCCTTTGAGACTCGAAGAATTCTCAAATTCTGGCGTCTAGAGCGAGCTTCCAGGTCCAGGCATTTGTCTGAGACTTTCCCCAGTTGAGTCATCATCTGTACTGAAGTTTGCTCATATTCTTGCTTCCTTTGATCATGTTCTTGCCTCATTTTCACCATGTCTTCAACCACTCGAGCCATATTTTTCTCCAATTCCGTAATTGTGACCATACTTGCAGCTACTGTTTCAAGCACAGCCGTGAACCTGTCCGTAGTAATTGTTTCCATCTTATCCATTCTCCCCGATAGTCCATCTTTCACATCATCAATTCGTTTATTTATAGTGTCCAGTGAATCAGCCACCTTCTGATTACCAGCATTTGAATCCTTCATAATCTTTTCGATTTTTTCCATCATTTTTCCCATCAGAGTTTTATTTTCATCCAAAATTTCATCTTTCATATCTTTCACTGATTTCTTCAAATCCTCAAATTCTTTGTCCTTAACCAGCTCTGTCTTAGATCTTGTATCCATTTCTGCAGCCACTTCAGAGGTAACTTCTCCTTCAGGCTTCTTCAGATTTTTCAGCAGCTTTTAACTGTTCTCTGAGGGCTCTTGGCTGGAGACAGTTTTCTCATTTAAAAGTCTTTAAGCCACCGTTTAAAACATCGCGCTTACTGATGACGTCATCAGCCTGGCGACCAGAAGCTCCGGTAAGGTTTTAATCCAATTCCGACTTATGGACCCGTTTTTACACGAAAAATTGCGAAATTTTTTGAGAGCGGAGCTAGGTGCACGTCTGTTAATCTAACATGGCGCCACCGGAAGTCCAAAATAATTTCTTACCGCACAGCCGCCACCAGTGAGGCACGAGTGCGGCACGGTCACCGCCACAGCCGCCGCCAGTGTGGCACAAGCGCCGTGAGTTGAACCTTCACCACCACAGCCTCCGCCAGTGAGGCCCGTGTGCGGCACGGGCGCCCACAGCGCCGCGATCAGCACTACCGCCGCCACAGCCCCGCGATCCTAAATGACGTCATCGCGTAACGGAGTGTTTGACAGTTTATTAGAAACATGAGGAGAACAAGGAGTGTAAGAAGATCAATGCAGGACAAAGTAAGAAAAGTAATAATGGAAAACATTCAGGTACTGGAGGGTCCAGCCACTGCTCCTGCCCCTGCCCCTGCTTCATTACCTATCCCATCTCCTGCCCCATCTCCTGCCCCATCTGTTTCCACATCTGCTGCCCCATCTGCTGCCTCATCTGTTTCCCCATCTGCTGCCCCATCTGCTGGCCCATCTCCTGCTCCAGCTTATGTCCCTGCATGGGTGTGGAACAGGTCTGGCTCAAAGCCATATAATTTTTCAAGGGAACAAGAGGGGGACCTGGTGGAATGGTATCAGGCCCACCATGAGCTGTATGACAAGACCCACCGTGAATTTAGGAACAGGGGTCTCCGCAACGTCAGAATTGGAGAATAGGCGAAGGAGTTCCCTGACTGCTCTTGTAAGTACATAATTTGTAGTTTATCTACATTTCTGTGTTTGTAATTGAAGTCCCAGTTCATATTATAAGTTGCTCAACACTTATCTTCATTTATTCTATGTTTTCACAGATGGCCAACTGTGTCAATGGCTAAATAGTCAGAGGACACGGTTCGGGAAAATTTCTCAAAGTCTTGGCAAGTCTGGCTCTGGCAGTAAGACACTGACTGACAGAGACCAGTGGATATATGACAAATGGGGGTTCGTGCGGGACCACATTGTAAGAGTGTAGAGGAAGGAAAGTTGCAGGAAGGTGAATAATTACGAAAATTATGTGACAATTAATATTTGTCGGCAAGTCAGTCAAAAATATTTTAACAATGATAACTTTGTGTTCACTTTTCTTGCTACGTCCTGATGGCCTTGCACATTTATGATACGCATTCACTTTCTTCAAGTGTACTGTGGGTGTATCAACGTGCGCGGACTCGAGTGAGGGCGAGCCTGATCCGCTAGAGGGACCCTCAGATGGACCATCCGGGTCATGCACTGCTGTCGAACTGCAGCAGCACGCAAAACGGAAGCGGGCCTGCACAACTGCGTCAGATAGCGATGTGCCTGTTCAAGGTCTTCAACGGGAGATGTTCATGGATGTAAGTGCTTTTGGATTAACCATCATCAAATCTCTCATTCACTCCGCCCTACGTCCACGTTTCTCCATCGCATCCCACAATATAATTATCATGATTGTACTCTCTTGTTGCAGATCATGGAACAGGCAAAGACAACGTCGGGCATGATGAACGTTTTGTCACAGCCAAGGACGTCGCAGGAAAGGATCGTCCATGCGTACGCAATGTTACTGAGGGAGGAGATGTTTTTGATCCCTGAGGAAAATTGGCAACGCTACAGCATAGAGGGATTGGCCTTGGCAAGGGCGCACAGACTTCCTCTGCCAGTAAAATATTTTAATCAAAGTTTATTGAATTTATAAAAGTTTTAATTTAATGCTGTCTATGAATCATTTACTACGATTTTCTTTGTGTTGCAGAGTCCGATGAGGCCCATGCCATTAGTGCCACTGCAACAAACCATGATGATGCCACCACAATATCCTCCCCAGGTACACTGTGAAACATTTGTGAGTCTTCAGCCTGACTCAAGATTTTCTCTAACACACACCTTGTGAAAGGTTGTGATTTGTTTTATATGATTTGTTTGGCACCGATACATATTGATACGCTTATGTGTTTTGCCCACAGGCAAGGATGGAATCCGTTCTATGACATACCCGTGGATGGCAGGCCCCCCCCACTATGTCAGTGGACACACCCCACCGCCACATCATTCATCACGTGGCATGGATAGGCTAGGGGAAAGCGATTTCCATGTTCAATTTGAGGGTCCCGAAGAAAGCGCAAACTCCGGCACAGAACTCTCAGACTTTTATATTGATAATTGACATGTGGACATGGGCCGTAAGGAGTGAGGTTGCCCCAAAAATTCACTGTTGTGTCTGCTTGTGTGTTGCACATTAACGTTTATTTCACTGTTGTTTCTCACTACGTTATTTGTTTGCTTGCACTAATGAACAATGTTCTGTGGAATTGTGTTGCATATTTAAAAAGAATTTCTTGTTTTTCAATATGTTAATTGTTTTCACTAAATAAACAGTTTAAATTTAATATTGTATTGTGGAAAAAAGTGTCTGTTAATCAATGCGTAGATCCCTCATATGGAAACAACCTCTAATGATGGAATGCATCTCACATACAAAAGCATTGATTTATTAGAGAAATAAAACACACAGGCATTGAACTGCATTGATTTGCAAAATTTGTCATTATAAGCCATGAAAATCAAACAATGGCATTTAAACGCTTTAAAGATCAGGCAATTTTAAAATAAGTGATGTAGGTATTACTATTAACACAGAATTAATAATTTCACAATGTAAAACCATCCATCAACATACATAGATCGCACTTTTGTTAGATCTGGGGCCTTCATGATCGGGTACCTCTGCCATGAGAAGACAACCCTGACATCCCCTGTTTGCTTTTGATCCTCAAAACATATTGTTCTGCCAGGGTACACTGCCTCGCTCTGAGTTGTAGTAAGCACAGAGATGGTCCCTCAGCTCCTTTGCTCTTTTGTTGCTGGTGTTTCCTTGCAATGACCCTAGTGCCACCATCGGTGATGCCTGTCTTGCAGCTCTCCATGAACCTGGTGTGACTTCACCAGTCTGTTTGTCCATCGTGTCACCCTCCACCAAGGCTGCAGATGCACCTCTGGTGCGGATCAGGTTATGGAGGACACATGCCGCGTAGACAATGGCCTGCACATTCTCAGGCTCCTGCTCCATTGTTGTCAGCAGGCATCTGAATCTGCTAGCAAGGATTCCAAAAGCATTTTCCACTACCCTCCTAGCCCTGGACAGCCTGTAATTGAAGATCCTTTGCTCCCTTGACATCCCCCTGTGAGGGTATGGCTTCATCATCCATGGCCTGAGTGCGAAGGCATCATCACCAACCAGTGCGTAGGGGATGTCATGGTTGTCTTCTCCCGGCAGAGGTTCTGGATCAGGAAGGCCTGCTCTCCCTTCTTCCAATGCTTGCCCAAGGGAGGTCTCTCTCCAGATCCCTCCATCTGCGGCACTGCCAGGAGTGCCCACATTCACAAACATGAAGTTGTAGTTTGCATCTACCACAGCTAACAGCACGATGGAATGGAACTTCTTGTAGTTGAAGTACACAGAACCTCCCCCGGGTGGACACCGGATGGCCACATGCTTCCCATCAACAGCCCCACATGTGTGCAGGAAGTTCCATCTGTTTTGAAAGCCGTGCGCCACACACCTACACCCGTCTGGTGTAGTTGGGCAGTCAATAATCTCATCATGTTTTGTTGATGGCGTCACAGGTCTCTCGGACTACACTGCTGATGGTGTTGTGAGCCACACGGAAGTTATACGAGAGGCTCTTGTAGGAATCCCCTGATGCAAGGTAGCGGAGGGTGATGGCTAGGCGCAGTCCTGGTTCCAGTGACTTCCGCATGACGGTGTCCGTTTTCTGCAGTAGAGGTCCGACTCGTGTCTTGAGCTCCTGAAACAGGTCAGGGGGGATCCTGGTGAAATTTCTAAAGGCAGCATCATCTACCCGCTGCAGATCCGTCATCATGGTCTCATACTGGCCCAAAGTAGGTATCATCCGGAACAAAGACCTCGTCCACACAGACCTCTTCCTGGGCTTCTTCTTCTTCTTCTTCTTCATAACCTTCTTTGTTGAACTGCTGCACGGCTGGCCTGCAACCATGAGGGCTGCTGCTAAGAGAAGTGTCTGTTGGTGTAGCAGCAATGCAATCTTAATCTCTTCCATTGTGCAGTAGTTTACAGGTCCAAATAAAGTTTGCTGCAAAATTAAGATAAAGAATAAGTGCAAATATTCTGAAGAAGTTATTTTCACTTTCACTGTAGGCTCAGTTTACGTGGGGAGAGTTGGCATGGACTTTGTGTGCCAAAGGGCCTGTTCCTGTGTTATACTGTTTTATGTTCATTGTCTCTCTAAGAACACAGCTGCTACTGTAACCACGAGTGACCACTGAAGTCGACAAGCGATTTATTGTTATTTACAATCATCCTATTGTTATTACTAACTTTGTTATTGCTGGTCTACAATTCCTAGGCCCTAACCCCCTTTATAAAATTGTCTTTTATAAAGCAAATTTCTATAACACAAGGTGTTTTAGGAACAAAACTCTCATATTATAGCAGAACCACCTGTAGTCTAAAAAAATCAGTGCAGGTAGTTATACTATAATGGGACAGTTGTGTTTCTAAGAAACCTCTTGGTATAGAAAATTGTATTGTATTGTATTGTATTGTATTGTATATCTTTATTGTCATTTCCTGAGTATTCGCATACCCAGAGGAAACAAAAAAACGTTCCTCAACCAGTGTCCATTTCAGTGTGTGCAGTAAAAAATAAATAGAAGTAAAAATACATATATCATGAACAAATTAACACTCTACTCTAGTAAACATCAACAGGCGTTCCGATCGGCAGCGGCACGACAGTGGCTCTGCTGCAGTGTGTCCAGGTTGGTGGTTGGTGCACGATACTTTGGCAGGGTACAAAGTCCGTTTATCAGTCTTATAACCTGCGGGAAGAAGCTGAGGAGCATCCTGCTGGTTTTGCACCTAATGCTCCGGTACCTCTTCCCAGATGGCAGGATGGAGAATATGTGATGGGATGGGTGGTAGGGGTCTTTGATGATGGAGATGGCTCTGCTGATACATCTCTTCCTGTATATGTCCAGCAGGAAAGGGAGTGGAGCACCAATAATCCTGCTGGCGGTCTTCACAATCCTGTCTAGTTGGTGCCGTTCGTACGCCTTGCAGCTCCCGAACCAGGAAGTGATGCCGTAGGTTAATGTGCTCTCGATTGTCCCCCTATAAAAAGTTCGTAGGTGTGTAGTGGAGAGACCTGCTTTACGTAGTCTTCGGAGAGGGTGTAGTCGCTGCTGGGCTCTCTTGACCAGTGCTGTGGTGTTGGTCGTGGACGTCAGGTCATCTGACAGGTGGAGTCCTAGGAACTTCACGCTGTTGACCCTTTCCACATCAGCTCCATCGATGTGCAGAGGTGTATGGTGTTGTTTTCCCGCCCTCCTGAAGTCAACCACCATCTCCTTAGTTTTTCCCACGTTGAGAATGAGGTTGTGGGATTTGCACCATCCTGTGAGCAGCTCCACCTCCATCCTGTACGCCGACTCATCATTGTCACTGATGAGACCCACCACTGTTGTGTCATCAGCGAACTTGTTGATGAAGTTGTTGTTGAGTCTAGCAGTACAGTCGTGTGTTAGCAGACTAAACAGCAGGGGACTTAGGACACAGCCTTGGGGCGAGCCAGTGCTCACGGCTATGGTTTTTGATGTCCTACTGCCCACCCTGACTGTCTGCTGCCGTTGCGACAGAAAGTTCAGGACCCAGTTACATGTGCCAGCATCAACTCCCAATAGCTCCAACTTCTCCACCAACTGCAGCGGAATGATTGTATTAAAAGCAGAGCTGAAGTCTATGAAGAGGATCCTGGCATAAGTATTTTTCCGATCAAGGTGTGACAGTACGAGGTTCAGTGTTGTTGAGACTGCGTCCTCTGTGGATCGGTTGGCTCTGTAGGCGAACTGCAGTGGGTCTAGGTCGGCAGGTAGACTATTTTTGATATGCTGCATAACCAGTCGCTCAAAACACTTCATTACTATGGGTGTTAGAGCCACTGGTCGAAAGTCATTATGGCAGGCTGGGTTTGGTTTCTTCGGGACAGGGACGATGGTGGCACTCTTAAGACAGTTGGGCACTACTGCCTGGCTGAGTGAGATGTTAAAAATGTCTGTGAAAACATCTTTCAGTTGCTCGGCGCAGTCTCTTAAAACGCATCCAGGAATGTTGTCCGGCCCTGCAGCTTTGCGTGGGTTGATGCTGGCAAAGGCCTTTTTAACTCCGGCTGCAGACAGCCTGAGCGACTGGTCACTTGGAGATGGCAGTAGTGCACGTGTCTGGGTGGTGTTTCCAACCTCAAACCGTGCGTAGAACTCGTTCAGTTCATCTGGTATAGAGGGGTCGTTTTGGCATATTCGCAGCGGGGGGGGGCTTGTAGTCCGTGATGGTATGAAATCCCTGCCACAAGCGACGTGTGTCTTTGTCATTTGCGAAGTGGCTGTTAAGTTTTTGTCCATACAGCCTCTTCGCTTCCCTGATCCCCCGGGATAGGTTACTCCTTGCCAGTTTGTATGCTGCGTTGTCCCCAGATTTGAATGCAGCATTCCGGATTCTCAGTAGGGAACACACTTCCCCAGTTAGCCAAGGTTTCTGATTGGCACGCCTCCTGATGGTTTTTTACCACCGTTACATCATCAATGCATTTATTGATGTATCCGATGACGGATTCTGTGTATTCTTGGAGGTTGATGCTACTGTCATCTGTTGCTGCCTCCCTGAAAATGGCCCACTGTGTGGTTTCAAAACAGTCTTGTAGTGCTGCGGTAGCTCCCTGTGGCCATGTTCTGACTTCTTTGACCGTTGGCCTGTCCTGTTTCACCCTGGGTCTGTATGCAGGTGTGAGCATAACCGCCAGGTGGTCAGAGTTGCCGATATGGGGGAGGGGGCTGCTCTATATGCATCTTTAATGTTGGTGTACACCAGATCTAGTTTGTTCTTTCCCCTGGTTGCAAATCAGGCTATAAATCAATTATATTAATAGTGGTTAGAATGTTTCAGACTCTCAATAATAAAGACCTTTTCCCAGCATGATTTTCAAAATTATATATCTTTTTGATAGCCAGCGACTTTGATTACCTGCAAAAAAATGGCATCAGTCTCGAGCTTCACGAATACGCTCAAAATGGCGTCAGGCTCCAGCTTATAGACTCCTCCCAAAATGGACGTCCGCGCACCCCCCTGCTTCCAGTAAGTCCGCGATCGCATGCTCGTTGGACAGGCCGTGCGGTGGTCACCCGGCATACGCGCAGCAACAGCTTCCGGTAAGGCTAATTTTTTTAAAACTTACCGCAAGCTCGTGGGACCGGCCGTACTGAGCTCACTCGGCCCCCGCACAGCATCCTTGCGGCGCTCCCGCGGCATAGGCTCGGCGCTCTCGCGGTTGACGTGCGGTCCCCTCTTCCGGCGACGCCGCACTTCACCGCCAATGACCGCAACACCGTGAGACAGAGCCTTTACTGGCACGTTGAAGAACTTTTGGCCATTGTTTGTAGCGAAATTGTCAAGTCTTTGAACGGAGTGTGAATCGTTTGGATACTGTGTCCATTGTTAGTAACAATGGGAAACCAGGTTGAGAGAGATACAATGGAAGATGAAAGCCGATTACAATTAGTTTGTAGTGAGTGTCAAGTTATTCTTATAATGAGGCTCGTACAACGACGTAATCGGAGTCTGTCTTTATTTAGTAACTCTGTACAGCAGCAGCCTCGTGTGCATGCCCGGGCCCGGCCCCTACGTCTATCCGGTCACCCCCACAGCCCCAACTTCAGGCCGGATGCCGCACTGCAGCCTGACCACTAGCAGCAGCGCCACCCTCCGGTTACTACAAAATAAAGGCATTCCTTACACTATTATTCCATAATACCACATCTCCCTTTCTTTGAGAACAAAGGGTGGACTACCTTTGTCTCTGCAGGTCTTAAGGGGTTTATTCTGCCCTTTTGCTGGAAGACCTGTCCCTGATCTGTCCCTGTTTCAAGCATGCAAAATAGAAATAAAATAACTTACACGTTACCATACTGTGAACTATTACTTTAGCAGGCTGTGTTCTTCAAAACTTAAACTCTCAGGTTTCAGGTAAATGTAAACAGGTTTCAGGTAAATGTAAACAGTAAAGCAGAACAATTTCACACTCACATTTCACTCTCTTTTTTTTTACTGTAGAAAACAAATCAATAAATCACCAATCAAGTCTCTGCGGCTTTCTAACCTCTCTCCCACACCTGGTCCGCACAGTCTCTGTGGTGGGGCCCTCTCTGCTGGGTGATGTTGTCACTGGTGGAGCTGGCTCTGTTGTAGGTGAATCTTCTCCCACCGGTGGCTCATCAGCGTCGACTACCCCACTGTTGGTCTGCAGCGGCACCAAGTGATGCCGGTTCCTCCTCAGCGTGCCCTGAGGCACCTGGACGATATAAGAGCAAGGGGTGTTGTGTGTAGATAGCACTGTGCCCTGGACTCGTGCATTGGTGATCCACACATCCTCCCCAGGTACGAGTGGCTCCAGGTTTCTCGCTCCGTGCCTCTTGTCGAAGGATCTTGCGTCGTTCCTCCTCTTCTCCCTTTCTTTGGCCCCCAGCGCGTTGTAGTCAGGCAAAATTGGATTCAGCAGGGTTGGAAGGGCAGGAACTGTAGTGCGGAGGCAGCGCCCCATCAACAGCTCGGCCGGGCTATAGCCGTTCTGTAGAGGGGTTGCTCTGTAGGCCAGCAATACAAGATATGGGTCTGATGCCTTTGTTAGCAGGTTTTTCACGGTTTGTACAGCGCGTTCCGCCTCCCCATTGCTCTGAGGAAACTTGGGGCTGCTCGTGATGTGCACAAAGCCATACTCTGCTGCAAAGGCTTTAAAGTGGCTACCTGAGAACTGGGGCCCATTGTCACTTTTAAGAAATTCACAAATTCCATGACGAGAAAACATGGATTTCAGGTGCACCACCACATCTGTGGACCTTGTGGGTGACAGCAGCGCAACTTCCACATACCTTGAGAAATAATCTACTACTAGTAGATAAGTCTTGTCTTTCAGCTTGAACAGGTCAGCTTCCAAGGTTTGCCAAGGCCTGTCTGGCATCTCCGTTGGCATCAGCGGCTCTTTGACGTTCCTTCTCTCTTGGATGCAGGTTCTACATTTCAGCACCATGTCATTCAGCTGGCTGCTGAGTCCTGGCCACCATACCGTCTGTTTGGCCCGGCCCCTGCACTTTGTCACCCCCAGGTGTCCCTCATGTAGTCTCTGCAGCACATCACCTTGTTAGGCTGATGGGATGACGAGCCTCGTGCCCCGCAGCAGCAGCCCATCGTGCACAGTCAGCACTGCTCTATCAGCCCAGTAATGTCTCAGCACTCCCTGCAGTTGGCTTTTGTCGGGCCAGCCGTCTGTGCAGTACTCCATCAGTGCAGAGCATGTGCTGTCTGCCTTCAGGTGCTCACGTAGGCTGCTCAGATAATCTCCACTGACAGGAATGTTGCTGATGACAGAGTCTACATAGATGTTGGTGTCCTCTAATAGACTTGTGTCTGTGTGTGCTCTTGCGGCTCTCAGAGGAGCACGAGATAAGGTGTCGGCTGTCCACAAGCTTTTGCCAGGGACATGATTGACTGTATAGTTGTACCTCATGAGTCTCATCCTAAATCTTTGGATTCTTGGTGGGAGGTCATCCAAAGCTTTCCTTCCCAGCAGACTCACCAACGGCTTATGGTCAGTTTCCAGCTCGAATGGTCTTCCCAGGATGAAACAGCTGAATCTTTCACATGCCCACGTTGCAGCCAATGCCTCCTTCTCTACTTGAGCATAGCGCTGCTCTGTTGGCGTCACTGACCTGGACGCATATGCCACAGGTGACCACATGGCATCGCTCTTCTGCAGCAGGACTGCCCCCAGGCCAAAGGAAGAGGCATCAGCAGAGATCTTTAGAGCACTGTTTGGGTTATATAATGTGAGCACTGGAGTGGATGACAGCTCTGTTTTTAACTGATCAAAGGCGGCCTGCTGCTCTGTCCCCCAGTACCAGTGGTTCTTCTTGGACAGCAGGTCTCGTAGCACTTTGTCTTTTTCAGCCAGGTTAGGCAAGAAGCGGCCCAGCTGATTGACCATGCCCAGAAAACTCCTGAGTTCGCTGACATTTTTGGGTGCATCCATCTCTTGTACTGCTCTCGTCTTCTCTGGATCTGGCTTCACTCCATCTGCTGAAATCACATGACCCAGGAATCTGACTGTGTGGCGTGTGAGCTCACATTTGTCCATGTTGAGCGTAATGCCGGCCTTTTGTGCCTTCTCTAGTACCGCATGTAGCCGCACATCATGCTCCTCCTGCATCTGTCCCCAGACCAGGATGTCATCCATGTGACACAGTACCCCCTCCAGGCCACCGGTCACTTCTGTCACCATCATCCTTTGAAAGTGCTCGGGGGCTGATGCTATGCCAAAGGGTAGACGGTTAAAATAGTAGCGCCCAAAAGGCGTGATGAAGGTGGTGTATTTGGCAGACTCTTTTGTCAATGGTACTTGCCAAAAGCCCATGTTGGCATCTAATTTGCTGAAGACTGTTGCGCCAGCTAGCATGCCCAAAGTGTGCTAGACAGAAGGCAGGATAAACTTTTCTCTGCATACCGATTCATTCATCATTGTGAAATCCACACAAATGCAAACATCACCTGCTTTTTTCGGCACCACCACCATCCCGGCACACCAATCAGTCGGCTCCTCAATCTTGGTGATTACGCCCATCTTCTCCATACGGTCTATCTCCTCCTTCACTTTTCCCATAAGCGGCAGAGGGACTCTGCGTGGTGTGTGGAGAGAGAAGGGCACAGCCTCTGGCTTTAATTTAATTGAGAATGGCCTCAGAACAAGACCCAAGCCGCTACACAGCTTCGGATATTGTTGTTTCACTGATTCCATGGTGATGCTGTCAACCCTGCACACAAGCTGAAGCTGTTCTATGGCAGGCCTTCCCAACAGTGCAGTGTGCAGGTCTTTTACTACATAAATGTTCTCTATGGCTGTCTTTTTGCCTCTGCGCAGTGTTTCTCTGGCTACAACTAGGACAGAGAGTGCATTGCCCCCTGGCCCAAACAACGGGCATGTCGACACTGCCAGGCGCTTCACATCATGCCCCCCTGTAATGTCATGGTACACCTCGGCTGGCATGGCGGTGACATCAGCACCAGTGTCTATTTTAAAGCACACTTTTTTTTGTCTCACTTGTAGCTGCACCGTCCACGGGTCTTTTCCAGCATCCACGGCTCCCAGGAAAAAGCTCTCTTCTTCCTCTGTAGTGACAGCATTCAGAGATTTTGCACTGTTTCTGCACACTTTGCCATAATGTCCCTTTTTGCCACAGTTGTGACACACAGCATCTTTAGCAGGGCATTCCCATTTTCCATGCGAGGGCATTTTTCCACATCTATAACAGGCCTTTGAACCTGGCTGTGGCCGTGTATTAAGTTTATTTTTGTCTGGTGTTTGTGCTTGTGGCTGAGGCTTTGAGGGAAATTTGGGTTTTCTGTAGCTTTTAGCATGCACAGCATCAACATTAGAGCACTTGCTAGCACCGCCATTTTCTCCTCTTAAGTCAGACCGCTGTCGTCTAACTTCTTCAGACTGCCTTGTCTTTGTTATAGCAGTTCCAAGGGTTAGGTCTCTGTCTAGCTGTAGCTTTTCTGACAATGAGACGTTTCTCAGCCCGACCATTAACCTGTCGCAGATCAGCTCGTTCTGTAACTGTCCATAGTTGCAGTGTTCAGCTAATCCGTATAGAGCAGTGATGAAGGAATCCACCGTTTCTCCTGGCAGTTGCACACGCTGATTGAACTTGGCTCTTTCGTAGATTACATTATTTTTAGGCACAAAAAATGCATCAAAGCCCGCCTTGACATCCGTGTACATCTTCCTCTCATCTGCAGTTAGCGTTAGCCCCTTTAGCACATCTTCGGCTTCATCGCCCATGCAATACACTAACGTGTTCACCTGGTTTTCTTCTGACGTTGCGTTTAAGTTGCTTGCAAGCCGAAAGCGGTCGAATCTCCTGATCCAACGCTCCCATTCTTGAGGCTTGGTAAAATCGAATGGCTCTGGAGGTTGTATTGTGAACGTAGCAGTTGGTGTAGGTTGCGCCATATCTGCCAGCTCATCTCCCATTACTCCGCCAAAATGATACACTTTCCTCTTCTTCTTCTTTTTTTTTCGCTTACAAGTATCCCGTTTCTGACCCCATGTCAAGTTATTCTTATAATGAGACTCGTACAACGACGTAATCGGAGTCTGTCTTTATTTAGCAACTCTGTACAGCAGCAGCCTCGTGTGCATGCCCGGGCCCGGCCCCTACGTCCATCCGGTTACCCCCACAGCCCCAACTTCAGGCCGGATGCCGTCACTGCAGCCTGACCACTAGCAGCAGCGCCACCCTCCGGTTACTACAAAATAAAGGCATTCCTTACACTATTATTGCATAATACCACAGTGAGTTCCCGCAAAAAGCGGAAAGATTGAAATACTTCCCGGGAGCGTTGAATAAGAAATTAAGAGTTGATTTGAGACCCGAAGGAGGGGTTGGAACACTGAAGGGAGTGAAATACATTGAGTAGATTGTTTGCAAGTGTAGCAACAATGTAGCAAAGGAACTTATTGGGCTATGGAGACAATATTACAAAAGAGTAAAAGAACACATAGAGGCTGCAATAATGGCGAACTGGCAGGAGGCAGCTTTGAAGCTTGGAATAGAGTTAAAAGACGATGAAGGAAACAAACCTCTAGATACCTTAAAGAAGGAATGTGGATGTGCTTAGAGAGAACATAGGGAACGGGAGAAAAAGAGAACTCCTGAAGGGAAACTGGCATTTGTAGACTTCGAGTTAAGGGACCCGCTGGTTGGCTTTGGCTTGGAAGGGGGAGATGAAGAATATTTAGAGGATTGGGAGAGCATTAGAATTAAAAGAAGTTTACAGCCTCCACCTTATTCCCCTTGCGCTCCCTATACTCCACCTTCACATCCAGCACCTTGTACACCCTGTGTGCATCACAGACCACCTTCTGTGCCTGCAGCACCACCCACACCCCTTGCTGATCCTATAGTAGTACCTGCTCACCAGACAGCAGCACCAGCACAAAGTTCTTTGACCCCACAGCTCCACCACTGGCAGATAGTCCAATGGCGCATGGAACAAGGAGCAAAACAAAGAAAATAGCTCCCGTGTTTAAAGATGAATAAAAAAATATGACCACCAGAACCATTTAATGAGCCTAAAACTAGAAGGATATGACGACCACCTAGAGAGACAAGATATGCCATTAAGAAAAATTCACTTCCCCCTAGCGATGAGGATGATACATCGGAGGGTGAAACAGTATCAGGGAACAGTGAGAGTGAGTCAGACATAGCAAAATTTATGAAAGAATAAATATCCCGTTGTCAGTTCCGTTAGGGAGATGCCTAACCTAGCCTTTGATCCGGCTAATGTAGTTGGTGCAAACAATCCCTGAACCATTGATGTATATTCCCCATGGAAACCTAATGAAATGATGGCAGTACTGAGTAAAATACTTGACAGAAAGAAATCACCTGCTTCCTTTGTGGACAATCTCCGGACCACTATGTGTGTGTATCACACTGACTCAAGAGACTTATGGGCTGTAATACAACAGATCATAACTCCTACAGAGTGTACCAGGTTCCTAGCCACTTCAGGACACCCAACCCATGAAACACTGGCTAATGTGATCGCTGATAATAGTGCAAGAGAAGAGTTTTAACTGCACTTGCTAATACCCTTCAAAAGCCGATAGATATTGCTAGGATTTGTTCGGCAAAAGAAAAGAGAGGGAGCAGATGAGTTTTTAGAAAGGTTCTCGGAACAATATATGGACCAATCAGGAGATCTAATTTTTCGGAATGGGGCAAATTCTCCTCAGTACTACGCAATATTGTTAAACTGTCTGCCAACTAATGTGGCTGAAGCAATTAAAACAAACAACAGGGACTGGTCAGAAAACAGTTCTAGTCAAATGGCTCATGCAGTGAGGTATCACTGGAAGGATATCAAGACACAAGAGAGTCAGCCAGTGGTTAAGGCAAAAACTGAATATGTGACGAAGAAGGAGGCTCCAAATTCTAATTAAGATTTATGTCCTCAGACAATAGCAAGGCATAGTTTTATAGAATGGACAAGGCCAACAGAACCGGATTATCCAGGTTGCCCTGGTGAGCCACCTCCCCTAGAACTAATTACCCCAAGACCGACTGGAGAGGGAATAGAATATTGGGACCAGACCAATGCTACGCTTGCGGTGGATTGGGTCACTGAAGTAGGGAGTGCCCAACACGAGGACGAAATGAAGGAGGGGATCAACGAAGAGATCAAAGAGACCCAAGAGAACAAAGAGAGAGATAGCAGAGAGTGCAAAGAGGGAACTGGCAAATAAATCAGGGGCAGAGAAGACAAACAGCCTTCTCTTAGACTAATCCATTCTCACAATCCTGATTAGCAAGTCTGTCCAGAGTTAAGGGACAAGTTTGCCAGAACCCTACTCCTAGGCCAATCATAGTAGTATACCAAGACAAAACAGTAAAACATACAATCATAATAACCACTGAAAATTATGCAAGAAAAGAGACAATGGAAAATATCTCAGAGCTATGGAAAAATAACAGCCAACCCAATGTTTCCCTGAAAGCACGTTTTAAAGTCAGCAAAATGGTAAAATCAGATGCTTGCGTTAACTGTGGTCAGCTAGGCCATTGGAGCAGGGAATGTCCGTCGCAAAGACAAAAGAGAAGGGACTATAACAAGAGCAAAGGGGAGGTTACAAAGAAACTGAAAGGGGACACAAAATAACCACTCCTAAGATGACTCATGAAGGAAAGAATTGGAATGTGAATATTTTGGCACTGTTAACAGGACAAGAAGGAACTGCAGAGTACGTTAATATACCCCTAGATATATGGAAACGAGCTTCAGAGGTTGCTCCACACATCACAAGGAAGGTGAATTTTCCAGCAAGTGCGAAAGACTTGGGAGCAATGGTAAAGAAAGCAATTGATCTGGCAGATCTGAATTTATATGAAGAACTAAACTTGTCTAATCAATGTACTGTTAAGTTTTATCAGACCCAGAGGACAGTTGTTGCCCAGCTACGCCAACATCTGGGGAGTGAGGTATGTGAGTATGTGGACCCGTAAGTGTGGGCAGAAGACGCAACTCAGGTAGGATGTGTTCGCATTGATCACATCCAGGTAGCTCTCCAGAAAGGGGTGACACTGCCTTCGATACATCAGTACCCATTAAAACAACAGGCAATTCCTAGTATAGACAATCTGATTCGTGAATTGCTGGAACACGACATCTTAGTGAAGTGCCAGTCTATTTGCAACACACCAATCCTTGCAGTGCCCAAGGCAGGGAAAGAGGGCCAGTACAGGTTAGTCCAGGATTAAAGATCAGTCAATGCAGTAGTAGAACCGCTCCATGCCTTGGTGCCATATTCTAGCTTTGATTCCAGCGGAAGCTAAGATTTTTTCTATTGTAGACCTGCAACATGCCTTCTTCTCATTACCTCTGCACAAGAACAGACAATATCTATTAGCCTTTACTTACAGGGGACAACAATATACGTGTACAAGACTATCGCAGGGATTTATTAATTTGCCAACCTTGTTTTCTCGATGTCTTCAAGAACAGTTAAGCACTTTGAGTTTTAAAAGGGAATCCACTTTAGTACAGTATGTGGACGACTTGTTGGTGGCTAGTGTAGATGAGCAGAGCAATCGTGAGGACACATCTCAATTATTGAATCATCTGGCAAATTTAGGATATGTGGTCTCTCAGTCTAAAGTATTGATGGCTCAACAAAAAGTAAAATTTCTCGCAGTAATAATTTCGCTACAGAGAGAAGCTTAGAAAAGAGCAGACTGGAATCAATTTGCGAATTTCCTATTCCAAAACAGGCGAAGCAAATGAGACAGTGGCTCGGTATGGTGAACTATTGCTCACCCTGGATCCCTAATATTGCACTAGACACCAAGGAAAGAAGCTCAGGAAGCTTTCGAGAATTTGAAGAGATCTTTAATCCAGCACTAGGAAGGCCACTCTACGATAGACCCTTCCAACTTTATTGTACCATCCTGACTGAGTGCTTGACTGCAGTCCTCACCCAAAAACACAGGGATAAGCACAGACCAGTGGCTTATTATTCAACGAAACTCGACCCAGTAGCAAGGGGACACCCACTATGCACCCAGATCCTAACAGCAATCTATAATAGTCTAGTCTGCTGCAAACCTGACCTTACAGCAAGAAATAGTACTGTACAGTTCCCATTCGGTGGTAGCTTTGTTGGGACAGCTTCAAACTCAGCATCTGACAATGGCTCGTCAAAATAAAAACAAAATGTATCTATTGAACATTCCAAAACTCCAATATAGACACTGTACTAATATTAATCCGGCATCTTTCTTCATTTCACCTCCAGAGGAACAGTCAGAAGCAGGACATGACTGTTTGTTCATAATTGAAGAAGAAACATCTGTAAGGGAGAATCTAAAAGACGCTCCTATAGAAGACCCTGACATGACACTATACATAGATGGGAGTGCATCCATTGGGCCCCAGGGAGAGAGATTTTCTGGGTACACTATTGTAGACCAGGATGGGAACAGTATAGAGGCAGCTGCTTTTGAATCTCCCTATTCAGAGCATGTATTGTTGGGAAAGATTTAAGGGTGAACATATATACAGATTGGAGATATGCATTCGGAGTAGTACATGACTTTGGACAACTATGGAGGAATAGAGGATTTCTAACCTCGGCAGGAACTCAAATATCTCATAAGCAATTGGTGACTGATTTATTAAAGGCTCTGATGCTACCTGGACAAATTTCAGTGATGAAGTGTAGTGCTCACACAAAGGGACAGACCCCGATAGACATAGGTAATTGTTGTGCTGATCAAGCAGCAAAGGAAGTATCCCAGGAACACAAGGTGGTGGTGCAAAGAATAATGAGGCAGATAAAAAGGTTCAGGTAACAAGTCTCCCTCGGAAAAGCCAATGCCAACCATCCAGGAAATTATTCTGTTGCAGGAGGAAGCTTCTGAAGGGGATACAAGAATATGGAAACAGCTTGGATGTACAATAGATTGCATGTCGGGATTGTGGGTTACTCCAGCAGGGCAGACTTGTATGACAGATCCTCTTGCAGTTTGGGTTGTGCAGTGTATGCATTTTGCGACTCACTGTGGTGCGAGAGCAATTGGTGATGCTCTTTCAGCTACTTGGTGGCATCCAAGGTTACAAACTTTGGCCCAGAAAGTGAGTAACAGCTGTGTCATTTGTCAGAAGTTTAATCCTGGAAAAGGAATAGGTTGTGAAGATGGAAAAACACCTTTGCCCATGGGTCCATTTGAAACAGATGGATTATATCGAGCTAGAGAAATGCCAGGGATGTAGATATGTACTCATAATTGTCGATGTATTCAGCAGATGGATCGAGGCCTATACAACACGATAACAACGCGGCTACTATTGTCAAGGTGCTTATGAGAGAAATTAGCCCTAGATTTGGTATCCCAATTTGGCTTAGTTCTGACAATGGTCCTAATTTTATTGGCCAAATTAATAAAGAATTATTCGAACAGCTGGGCATCCAGCAGCAACTACACTGTGCTTATCGACCACAGGCTGTTGGACTTGTAGGAAGGTAAACCAGACCCTGAAAACAAAATTAGCTAAATTGAAGGTGGAGACAGGAATTGGTTGGATCAGATTGCTTTGTTTCAGATGCATGCCATGCCTGCAGGGAAATCGAGACTGAGCCTAGCAGAAATTGTTTATGGACGACCTTTGAAATCCCCTTGGAACCAAAATGCCATAAAAATCATAAGCTTCCATCACATGACTACGGAGATGACCGATTACGTTCTGGCCTTGACTCAGATACTAAGGGGTTTGCATTCTAGGGTGAAATTCTACATTCTTGGGACAATTTTTACATTAATACCAAGCCAATTAACCTACAAACCCGTATGTCTTTGGATTGTGGGAGGAAACTGAAGTTCTCAGAGAAAACCCACGCAGGTCACAAGGAGAACATACAAACTCCATACAGACAAGCACCTGCAGCCAGGATCAAACTGGGGTCTCTGGATATAAGGCAGCAACTCTACCGCTGCACTACGGTGCTGCCCCTCTTGTGTAGGAGAGAACTGCACATGTTGGTTTACTCAAAGGATGCACACAAAGTGCTGCAGTAACTCATCGAGACAGGCAGCATCTCTGTAGAGAAGGGTGAATGAACAGGTGACGTTCGAAACATCACCTGTTCATTCTCTCCAGAGATGCTGCCTGTACTGCTGAGTTACTCAGATGATACTCAGACAACTCAACATATTTCATTTTGCAATAAGCATATAAATCCAGATCCATTGGGGAGTCCTTGAACCTTACTCTATCTATTGAGTCCAAGAAATCGTGAAACACTTTATAAGTTCTTAAATTATAGTAGAATTAGGCCATTCGGCCCATCCTTCCGCTAGTCAATCATGGTTGACCTATCTTTCCCTCTAAACTGTATTTTCCTGCTGTCTCCCCATAACCTTTGACAAGCTCATTAATCAAGAGCCTGTCAATCTCCGCTTTATAAATACCCAATGACTTGTCCTTCACAGTCATCTGTGACATTAAATTCCACAAACTCCCCATCCTCCCCATCCCTTTTCTCATAGAGTGAGGAAACTGGCCCTTCGTCCCAACTTGCCCACACTGGCCAACAGTGTCCCAGCCACACTTACCTGCACTTGGTCCAAATCCCTCCAAACCTGTCCTATCCATTGTGGCGGCACCTGGTGACACAAGACACAAGGGCGGCGTCTTGGTGTGGGAGATGCTAGTCACGGGGTCGGTACCTGATTTGGTATTTAAGGCCAGGCAACGCCCCTGTCCTTGGAAGAGTAGGGAGCTGTATTGGAAAGAATAAACACGTCTAGTGCACACAACTCGTGTCCGACTAGTTTTTGGCTAGACTCCTGCGAGTCCCTGCTACACTGGTGACCCCCGACGCCCAGGAGTGTAATCCTGGAAGGGAAATTTGAGGATACAATGCATTCTGCCGCTGCCGCCTACGAGGCCAACGAGGCCGGACTCAAGACGGTCTCCCTAAAGCTACTGACATTTTGGACCTCGCAGTTTGGTTTCAACAGGCCGAATCCCAATTTTACATCCGCGGCGTTACAGCCGATGAGACTCGCTATCACTATGTCACCTGCCGCATTATCACGGGATGCATAAAGACAACGCCAGTCCCGTGCCTCTACGCCCTAGCTGGTATTGCCCCCCCCCCCCCCATATCAGACGATCCATCGTCGCCCAAGGCGAGCGGAGAGCACAGGAGATCGATACCAGGCACCCCCTGCACGGACACACAGCACCTCCACCCCGACTGAAATCCAGAGCCAGTTTCTTGCAGACAGTCCCACCTCTCCAGACAACCAAAGAAACAGCAAGGACCAACATCTGGAAAGATGAATGGAACCAGCTCAACACACGAGCTCACGACTGGATGGAGAGAGGAATCACTCCGACTGAATGCCTCGCCAGCGGGCACGACCTCCCATGGCCAACCTGGAAGACCCTCAACAGATTACGAGTGGAGCAGGGGAGGTGTAAAGCACTTATGAAAGCATGGAACTACCAGGCAGAAGACACATGCAGCTGTGGAGCAGTACAGACAATGTCCCACCTACTGGAGTGTGACGACGCCCCCCAGTGCAGCCCCCAGGACCTGGCTGAACCGACTCGACCAGCTGTGACCTGCGCCAGATACTGGCAGAACGACATCTGAGATTGCAACGGACTCGAAGAAGAAGAAAAAGACTATGCGGTAAACGCCCTTGACCAGCAGATGGCCGGTCAGGTCATTCCTTACCTGGATAACCCGCCGGTGGTGGCTAAGTACGCAGGTCTCAAGGAGCTGCTGCTCTGGATCTACGGGACGAGCCGAATGCAGCGCGCCTGTCAGGTCCTTAACGTGGACGGGCTCGGCGACCGGATGCCCTCAGCCCTCATGAGCGAGATGTTCACGCTCATGGGTGTCCACCTGCCCTGCCCGCTCTTTGAATTTACCTACCTGCAGCAGTTGCCGGGGATCCCATCCGGCTAGCGGCCCACGCTGATGAGCTGTGGATTTCTGACCAGCAGCTGGTGGGCGCGCTGGAATACCTGGAACCGCTGGAATCTCCAGAATCTCTGGACCGGATTGATTCAATGACCTGGCAGGCCCAGAGACCCAGGACCAAGCCCACAAGAGGGCCGCGCCCACAAGAGCCACAGACCAGACAAGTGGCAAAGGAGAGGAGGATGGCTGAGCCACAGACCAAACAAGTGGCACAGGAGATGAGGATGGCTGAGCAGGACCCAGGAGATTCAAGGAGAAGAATGTGGTGTCTTTAACATCAGCGCTGGGGTTCAGCAGCCCGCCATTGTCGCCAGCCATGTTCGTTTCCGGGAAACGGTGGCCCCGGCCGCCGATAGTCACCGCGGTGGCCGGCAGGAT
Organism: Malacoraja senta; assembly: GCA_038087875.1. NCBI lineage: Eukaryota > Metazoa > Chordata > Chondrichthyes > Rajiformes > Rajidae > Malacoraja > Malacoraja senta. The sequence continues at coordinate 58,324,389 of CM075983.1, read as the reverse complement.
CCATCGACTGTATGTCTGGGACCGGCACACGGGGCTCAGGTTCTTGGTGGAGGTGAGCCAGGCACGTGCCATCAGGGTAGGCAAGGTAGGCACTGCCTACCCTGACTAAAATTATAAAATGGTAATTACTAAATATAAATAGTAAAGGCATGGGAGAATTATGCCTATCTAAGAGATCGATCTCTTAGGTAGGCTTAATTCTCCGTGCCTTTCATCCGCTGCACTTGCAACACGCGAAGCTCTGTGCAGCCCACATGCCGTCAGCGCTGCTTCAAGCCGTCAATTTCAAGGGGAGCTGAAGGCAGCAGAAATTCTGCCTTTGCTGTACTGCGCATGCGCATCAGCCTACTGCGCATGCGCAGCGCTAGTTTCTTGGCAGGTTTTTCAAATATGGATTGCCATTATCTGAAGTGTATCTTAGGAAACAAAGAGAAGAATGGAGTTCGTGTACCAATAATGTGGTAAGTACATTTTTTGCTGCTATATGTTTTTAAATACCGTATTTCCCGGGGTGGGGGAGTTCCTTTCACAGCGTTTGGGGAGTCTGGCCTGGGGTAAAGTTGCGGGGAGGGCAGGAGTGTTGTGAAGGAGGGGGTCGGGATCATGCCACTTGCGACGCTCCTTGCACGGAGGCGTGCAATGCCACCGCATTGAGGCTGGGGGGGGGAGAAGTAGCTCGGCTGCCTGTGAGCGGCTGCCACCTCAGCGCCTTCTGCCGGCCCCCGCTCACCTCTGGCAACTCTCCGTCTAAAAACCTCTCTCCTGCCGCTCGCTGGCCTTACTCAGCCGCTTCCCGCAAATCCTTAAATTCCAACAGCTGTGGGAATTTAAGGATTTGCAGGAAGCGGCTGACATGAGCGAAGCCGGCGAGCGGCAGGTAAGAGGTGTTCAGACGGAGTGCACTGCCAGAGGTGAGCGGGCCGCCAGAAGGCACTGAAGTGGCGGCCAGTTCTGCTGTCGGGTCCCGGCGGCCGCTCGCAGCTACCCGAGCAGCATTCTATCCCCGGCTACAATGTGGTGGCTCTGCGTCCGGAGCGCCGCAGCAGCGATGAGTGAGTGAGTTACTGGCATTATCTCCGACCCCCTCCTTCTCAACACTCCTGCCCTCCCCGCAACTTTACCCCTGGCACAGATTCTCCACACGCTGTGAAAGGAACTCTCCCCCCAATTGGTCCCTTGAACAAGTGTTGTCATTCAATAAGATGACAACTGATTCAACTTTTCCCTGTGCTCCCGTTTTTCCCACCATCTCTCCACCTGCCATCACGCTTCACCCCCCACCCATTCAGTAATTCAGAATAAAGGAGACTTGGAAGCCTTGGGCAAATTGAATTGTTACTGTCTTTATTTTCATTTTTTATTTTACAGAGAGAACAATCTGCGCATGCAGACTATTATCTAAATGGTGGCCTATTAGGAAATGGGGAGATGCAGCGAGACGTGGGTGTCATGGTACACCAGTCATTATAAGTAGGCATGCAGGTGCAGCAGACAGTGAAGAAAGCGAATGGTATGTTAGCTTTCATAGCAAAAGGATTTGAGTATAGGAGCAGGGAGGTTCTACTGCAGTTGTACAGGGTCTTGGTGAGACCACACCTGGAGTATTGCGTACAGTTTTGGTCTCCAAATCTGAGGAAGGACATTATAGCCATAGAGGGAGTGCAGAGAAGGTTCACCAGACTGATTCCTGGGATGTCAGGACTTTCATATGAAGAAAGACTGGATAGACTTGGCTTATACTCGCTAGAATTTAGGAGATTGAGAGGAGATCTTATAGAAACGTACAAAATTCTTATGGGGTTGGACAGGCTAGATGCAGGAAGATTGTTCCCGATGTTGGGGAAGTCCAGGACAAGGGGTCACAGCTTAAGGATAAGGGGGAAATCCATTAAGACCAAGATGAGGAAAAACTTTTTCACACAGAGAGTGGTGAATCTCTGGAACTCTCTGCCACAGAGGGTAGTTGAGGCCAGTTCATTGGCTATATTTAAGAGGGAGTTAGATGTGGCCCTTGTGGCTAAAGGGATCAGGGGGTATGGAGAGAAGGCAGGTACGGGATACTGAGTTGGATGATCAACCATGATGATATTGAATGGCGGTGCAGGCTCGAAGGGCCGAATGGCCTACTCCTGCACCTATTTTCTATGTATCTATGTATCTATGCGCGGTTTAAGGTTTTTTTTAAAGCCGACTGACTGCCTACCCTGAGTAATTACTCACGGCACGGGCCCAAGGTCTGCGTATTGCCCCCATCTGGACTCGACGTTCGTGCTGGTAAGAGGGTACCCCCGTTAACTGCTGCGAATGGCAGTTCAATCCACACATATGGCGTCCGCATGGTTCCTGTCATTTTCGGCGCATGCCATTTCACCTGGCCATTCATCATCGCGGACGTGGCCCAGCCGTTGCTGGGCGCAGATTTCTTCTGGGCACAGTCACTCCTCATGGACGTGAGGGGCCAACGTCTCGTCCACGCGTCAACTTTTGAGAAGATTTCCTTGCGCTCCACTGCGACCCCATAGCGACGGTGGAAAATGTCTACGCCCAGGTACTGGCTGAGTTTCAGGACATTGTCACCCCCAAGTTCGGCTCGGCCAGCCTGTGGCACCTTGTCATGCACCATATTGTGACATCGTCCCACAGCTCCACTCCCCCGCCCGTAGGCTCGCTCCTGACAAGCTCCTCATAGCAAAGGCGGAGTTTCAGAGTATGGAGGCCATGGGCATCGTTCGACGCTCCAACAGCCCATGGGCCTCTCCGCTGCACATGGTGCCGAAGGTATCTGGCGGCTGGAGGCCGTGCGGGGACTACTGCTGTCCTAACAAGGCCACGACCGCTGACATTTACCCTATTCCCCACATACAGGACTTCTCAGCAAATCTGGCCGGGGCTAGGTTCTTCTCCAAGATTGACCTAGTCCGGGGATATCACCAGATCCCCATGTGACCGGAGGATTGCCCCAGGATGGCAATTATCACCCCGTTGTTGTTCGAGTTCCTGCGGATGCCCTTCGGCCTTAAGAACGCCGCGCAGGCCTTTCAGCGCCTGATGGACACCGTGATGCGCCGGCTCGACTTCCTGTTTGTCTACTTGAACGACACCCGGCTCGCGAGAGGAACACTGCGCCCACCTGCGTCTACTCTTCCAACGCCTCAGTGACCATGGCCTCGTAATTAACCCTGGCAAGTGCCAATTCGGCCTTCGGGACATCAACTTCCTGGGGCATCGGGTGACACGGCACGGAGCAGTGCCTCTGACTGGGTTGAGGCAATCCGCCAGTTCCTGCGGCCTGCTACGGTACGTGGCCTCTGGGAGTTCGTAGGGATGGTCACATCTTACCACCGGTTTGTTCCGGCGGCTGCCAAACTTTCGCATCCGCTTTTCCAGTTGCCGACGGGCAAGCAACGGGAGATACAGTGGGACGCTGTCGCCACGGCGCCGTTTGAAGGGGCGAAGGAGGCCTTGGCTCGGGCAACTATGCTCGTACATCCGTCAGCAGACGCCCCCACAGCCATTACCGTGGATGCTTCGGACTCTGCGGTCGGCGGCGTTTTGGAACAGTCGGTTAACGGCCGTCACCTTTAGCCATCACCTACAGCGCTTTCGGCCGGGAGTTACTCGCCTTACACCTCGCAATGCGGCACTTCCGGTAGTTCCTTGAGGGCCGCTCCTTCGTAGCCTTCAAGGACCACAAGCCCCTCAAGTTTGCTCTCGCGAAGGTTTCGGATCCTTGGTCCGCCCGTCATCAGCGCCAGCTGACGCCCATTTCGGAGTATACAATGGACATCTGACACATCGCTGGCAAATGCAACCTCGTAGCAGATACTTTGTCCCGTCCGGCAATTGCAGCCGTGCTTAACCCGGCCTCGGGAATAGATTACTCTTCCTTGGCGGCGGCCCAGCTGGCGGACAATGAGATGCTGGCGTACCGCACCACGATCTCTGGCTTGGTGCTTAAGGACGTGCCGTTGGGTCCCTCGGGTTCCATCCTCTGTGACGTATCCACGGGTCAGCCAAGGCCTATCGTTCCGGCGGCCTGGCGCCGTCACGTGTTTGAGGTGATCCATGGGCTGGCCCACCCATCCATCCGGGCCACGGTCGCTGTGGTGGCCGCAAGGTTTATGTGCCACGGACTTCGGAAGCAGGTCGCTCGCTGGGCCTGGGCGTGCATCGCGTGCCAGACATCAAAGGTGCATTCACACGTCCTGGCGCCCGTTCAAGACTTCGCAGTGCCACGCCGGCGGTTCGATCACATACACGTGGATATCGTGGGGCCACTGCCTCCATCCTAGGGCGTATCACACCTGCTTATGGTGGTTGACCGTTTTACGAGGTGGCAGGAGATCATCCCGCTCACGGGCACTTCAACTCAGTTGTGCGCTCGTGCCCTCGTAGCAACTTGGATTGCCCGCTTTGGGGTTCCACTTCACATCACGTCTGACTGAGGTGCCCAATTCACTACTGAACTGTGGTCCGCCATGGCCCGCCTGTTGGTGACGCAGCTCCACCGAGTGACAGCATACCATCCCCAGTCAAATGGGTTGGCATACCATCACCAGTTTGAACGCCGCCCTGAAGGCTCGTCTCACAGGCCCTGGGTGGATGGACGAGTTGCCATGAGTCCTGTTGGGGATTCGGCCGGTCCCCAAGGAGCATCTGTCATCGTCCTCCGCGGAGTTGGTATATGTAGGTATGTTACAAAACTTACCTTCAGTCGCGCTGTAATTCTGCCACTGGCCGTGTGCGCGATTTTGGCGCCTTTAAGGGGGGGCGGGGTTAAAACGCGGGTTTCTCCTCCCTTGTCCTGGGAATATTTTGTTGGAGTACAAGCCTTGGCTGACAAAATCGTTCCTACCGGCGTTTTGTAAATTTTTTATTTTTATCAAATCGTCAATGTCAGTGCTACAGCAATTTTAAAAGCAGCTCCTGAAGCGTCAACGCCGATAACGGGGACGGATTTCACACACGGGACAGGTAAACGAAAGTGCTTTCTTTAAATGTATAAAAGTGCTTCTTAAGAAGCCTTTAATTCACATTTTGTCATGCGACACGGTGATTTTATTCCCCGAATTAACAGCAGTATTTTTCATGCCAATACGGGGTTAAATTCACCACAAAACAACGTTCCAAAAGATCGCGTTCCAGTAATCCTCACTCGCAAGATGAATTAAATCCCCATTAATTTACAGGTATTAAACATTCAATTCCTTCCATTTGGCCTGTAAATTCATGAAAATTAGATTTAAAAATTATGTTATATTGCGAATTATTGTGTGAATGTTATTTGGACACCTAGGCTATTTAAAAATGTTAATCTATTAAGAAATCGATAGATGTTTAGATCTAGTAATTGAATTGTAATTAGCTACAATTAGGTAACTAACTAATTATATGATTTACTTTCATGTCTTCGAAGTAAGATTGTTTCATATTTGTTTCAGAATGCTTCAATCTATAATACCTGAAAATTTCTTTCAGTTATCATAATTTTTAAGAAAGTTATGGGCTTTTAACTGTCCTCGATCACAGCTTTTGTGTTAAGTCAATGGAAAAGCAATAGGGAACTAGATGCTAATTTCTGATAATGGCCATAACTTTTTTAATACTGAAGATATGAAAGTGAATTAAGTGTCAAATTAAACTTCTTTTTATGCTTTATCTGATGGGATAAATTGCAGACTTTATTTTTAAAATCTCAAAATTTTGTAACATTGCTAGTATATGGTGCTCCGCTCACCGTCCCCGGGGAGTTTGTCCCTGCTACTGATGGGTCCCAGGAACCCCCGTCATCGGTGCTAATCCGCTTGCGGGAGAGGGTCGGCGCCCTATCTCCCATCCCAACGTCGCATCATGGAGTGGCCCCTTCCCATGTGCCACTGCTGCTAATGGGCTGCCCGTACATTTTCCTTTGCCGTGACTCCCACAGTTCGCCCTTGCAGCGCCCGTATGAAGGTCCCTTTTGCCTGCTGCGGCATGGGCCTACTGCATTTGATTTGGAAATGGGAGGCCGGCGTGAAACTGTGTCTGTGGCTCGTTTGAAACCGGCCCACTTGGACCTGTGAGAGCCAGTCCATGTAGCTCAACTGCCTCGTCGCGGGCGTCCGCCGTCCCGGGCTCCCGGAGATTTTTCCGAACCGAGCAAGCTCCCGGGGCGCGGGATTGTATCTACACGTTCGGGCCGCCCCGTTTGGCGTCCCGTCCGGTTCGGTGCCTCTGGTTCTGGGGGGGTCATGTGGCGGCACCTGGTGACAACCCAAGGTCACAACGAACCATCGGCTCTAGAGGGCGGCGTCTTGGTGTGGGAGGCGTTAGTCACGGGGTAGGTACCTGATTTGGTATTTAAGGCCGGGCAACGCCCCTCTCCTTGGAGGAGTAGGGAGCTGTATTAGAGAGATTAAACACGTCGAGTGCACACAACTCGTGTCCGACTAGTTTTTGGCTGGACTCCTGCGAGTCCCCGCTACAATCTAACTGTTTCTTAAACAATGGAATAGTCTCAGCCTTAACTACCTCCTCTGGCAGCGTATTCCATATCCCACCATCCTTTGTGTGAAAAGGTTACCCCTCGGATTCCTATTAAATATTTTTCCCTTCACCTTTTCCTATGTCCTCTGGTTCTCGATTCCCCTACTCTGGGCAAGAGATTCTGTGCATCTACCCGATCTATTCCTCTCATGATTATTTACACCTCTATAAGATCACTCCTCATCCTCCTGCGCTCCAAGGTCCTGGCAACACCCTCGTAAATGTTTTCTGAACCCTTTCAAGCTTGACACTATCTTTCCTATAACATGGTGCCCAGAACTGAACACAATATTCTAAATGCAGTCTCACCAACATCTTATACAATTGCAACATCACCTCCCAACTTCTATACTCAATACTCTGACTGATAAAGGCCAATGAGCCAAAAGTTTTTTTCACCACCTTTACCTGTGACCCGACCTTCAAGGAACCATGCACCTGCACTCCTAGATCCCTCTGCTCTACAACCCTACCCAGAGGCCTACCATTAACTGTGTAGGTCCTGCCCTTGTTAGACATCCCAAAATGCAACACCTCACACTTCTCTGTATTAATTACCATCAATCATTCCTCAGCCCACCTGGCCAATTGATCGAGATCCTGCTGCAATCTTTCACAACCATCTTCCCTATCTGCAAAACCACTCACTTTTGTATCATCAGCAAACTTGCTAATCTTGTCCTGTATTTTCTCATCCAAATCATTGATGTAGATGACAAACAGTAACGGGCCCAGCAACAAATCCTGAGGCACACCACTAGTCACAGGCCTCCAGTCCAAGAAGCAACCTTCCACCTTCACCCTCTGCTTTCTTCATGGAGCCAATTTCCTATCCATTCAGCTATCCCTCCTTGGATCCCATTCGATCTAACCTTCCCGAGAAGCCTACCATGCGGAACCTTGTCGAATGCCTTACTGAAATCCATGTTCACAACAGCTACAGCTCTGCCTTCATCGAACCTTTTTGGTCACGTCTTAAAAAAAAATCAATCAGATTTGACACGACCTCCCACGTACAAAACTATGCTGACTATCTCTCATCAGCCATTGCCCATCCAAATGCCTGTATAACTTACCCCTCAGAATACTCTTCAGTAACTTACCAACTACAGATGTTAAGCTCACTGGCCTATAGTTCCCAGCATTTTCCCTGCAGCCCTTCTTGAAAAGAGGCACAACATTTGCCACCCTCCAGTCTTCCGGCACCTCTCCTGTATTTAGGGACAACTCATAATTTTCAACCAGTGCTCCCGCAAATTCCTTTCTAAATTCACGCAATGTCCTGAGATATATCTGAGCAGGTCCTGGATATTTGTCTACCTTCACACACGACAGTACCTTCAGTACTTCTTCGATGGGAATACTAACTGCTCTCAAGACACTTCCATTGACTGCCCCAAGTTCCTCCGTCCTACTGTCTTTCTCCGCGGTAAATATAGAGAAATGATCATTGAGGACTGCCAATCTCCTGTGGCTTTGATTCCTGAGAGGTCCCAATGTCTCTCTTGTTACCCTTTTCCCTCTTTTTTTTTTAAAATACTTTTATTTTATTAGAAGTACAATTGTATACAATCATATTTTCATAATACATAATACAGCTTCTTATTTTTTTATTATAATAAAGAAGAAAAAGAAAAAGAAATTAGATAATGAAGTATAGAAAAATGAGAGATATATAGTGTGTGGAAAAGAAAAATAGAAAGTGAAAGAAAGTGAAAGAATAGAAAATAGGAAAAAGAGAATAAAAGAAGGAAAAAAAAGGGGAGAAAAAGAAAAAAGAAGTAAGGAGATCTTATTTATAATCTTGACCATCCCTTGCCCAGTCACGAGTTAGCTTTTACAATTGTGTTGCACCATATGATTCCAAAAAGACGACAAATGGAGACCAACTCGTTATGAATTGGTCAAATTTATCTATTAGGAGGAATCGCATTTCCTCAAGATGTGCGGTGTCCAACATACTTGCAATCCACATTTTGAGCGTTGGTATTGGCGTATTTTTCCAAAATTTAAGTATTCTTTTTTTTGCTATTAATAAACCATAATTAAAAAATAATTTTTGAGATGGATTCAATTTATTCCCATCTTCCATTACCCCAAATATAATCAATTCATTATTAGGTTCCATTTTTATCTTAAATAATTTTGTGAATATTTCGAAAATATCACTCCAAAATCTATAAAGTTTTATACAGGAAACAAAAGAGTGTGTTATAGTTGCATCTTGGGTTAAACATTTATCGCAAGTAGGGGATATATTTGGGTAAAATTTATTTAATCTTGTTTTTGAGCAATATAATCTATGTAAAATTTTAAATTGAATTAGATTATGTCTTGCATTAATCGAACATTTGTGAATGTATGTCAAATACTTTCCCACGTAACCTTCGTAATTTTAACATTAATTCCCGTTCCCAATCTTCTCTAAGTACCTCTGTCGCTGGTAAATCTATATTTAAAATACTTTTATATAAATATGATATTCATTTTTGTGTATCAGCTTTAATATTCATTGCTTCTTCCAATAAATCAGGAGTTATTTTTTGATATCCTTGTATGTACGTCTTCAAGAAATCGCAAATCTGAAGATATTTAAATTAATGATTGTTTTTCCATTTAAATTTTAATTGTAATTGTTGAAATGATAGTAAATCTCCCATTTCATACATATCCCCGATCCTTTTAATTCCTAAACTTTCCCATTGATTATCTATTTTGTCCATAAGAGATGGTTTAAATAAAGGATTATTCGCTATTGGTGTTAACAATGATAGGTTTCTTAATTTTAAGGATAATTTTATTTGTTTCCATATTCTTATTGTATCCTGTATATTTGGGTTCTTCTTATATATTGTATTGTTCATTTTTTTCAGGGAGAAGAGGATCATATAACCATATAACCATATAACCATAACAGCACGGAAACAGGCCATCTCGGCCCTTCAAGTCCGTGCCGAACATTTAAATTTTTTTTTTTTTTTTTTTAATTTAAAATAAAATACTTCCCCCTAGTCCCATCTACCTGCACTCAGACCATAACCCTCCATTCCTTTCCCGTCCATATACCCATCCAATCTATTTTTAAAGGATAACATCGAACCTGCCTCCACCACTTCCACTGGAAGCTCATTCCACACAGCTACCACTCTCTGAGTAAAGAAGTTCCCCCTAATGTTCCCCCTAAACTTCTGTCCCTTAATTCTCAAGTCATGTCCCCTTGTTTGAATCTTCCCTACTCTCAATGGGAAAAGCTTATCCACGTCCACTCTGTCTAACCCGCTCATAATTTTAAAGACCTCTATCAAGTCCCCTCTTAACCTTCTGCGCTCCAAAGAATAAAGACCTAACTTGTTCAACCTTTCTCTGTAACTTAGTTGCTGAAACCCAGGCAACATTCTAGTAAATCTCCTCTGTACTCTCTCTATTTTGTTGACATCCTTCCTATAATTAGGCGACCAAAACTGTACTCCATACTCCAGAATTGGCCTCACCAATGCCTTGTACAATTTTAACATTACATCCCAACTTCTATATTCAATGCTCTGATTTATAAAGGCCAGCACACCAAAAGCTTTCTTTACCACCCTATCTACATGAGATTCCACCTTCAGGGAACTATGCACAGTTATTCCTAGATCCCTCTGTTCAACTGCATTCCTCAATTCGCTACCATTTACCGTGTACGTCCTATTTTGATTTGTCCTGCCGAGATGTAGCACCTCACATTTGTCAGCATTAAACTCCATCTGCCATCTTTCAGCCCACTCTTCCAAATGGCCTAAATCTCTCTGTAGACTTTGAAAATCTACTTCATTATCCACAACACCACCTATCTTAGTATCATCTGCATACTTACTAATCCAATTTTCCACACCTTCATCCAGATCATTGATGTACATGACAAACAACAGTGGACCCAACACAGACCCCTGAGGCACCCCACTAGTCACCGGCCTCCAACCTGACAAACAGCCATCCACCATTACTCTCTGGCATCTCCCATTCAGCCACTGTTGAATCCATCTTGCTACTCCACCATTAATACCCAACAATTGAATCTTCTTAACCAACCTTCCATGAGGAACCTTGTCAAAGGCCTTACTGAAGTCCATATAGACAACATCCACTGCTTTACCCTCATCAATTTCCCTAGTAACCTCTTCGAAAAATTCAAGAAGATTAGTCAAGCATGACCTTCCAGGCACAAATCCATGTTGACTGTTCCTAATCAGACCCTGCTTATCCAGATGCTTATATATATTATCTTTAAGTATCCTTTCCATTAATTTGCCCACCACTGACGTCAAACTAATAGGTCTATAATTGCTAGGTTTACTCTTCGAACCCTTTTTAAACAACGGAACAACATGCGCAGTACGCCAATCCTCCGGCACTATTCCCGTTTCTAATGACATTTGAAATATTTCTGTCATAGCCCCTGCTATTTCTACACTAACTTCCCTCAATGTCCTAGGGAATATCCTGTCAGGACCTGGAGACTTATCCGTTTTCATATTTTTCAAAAGTGTCCGCACCTCCTCTTCTTTGAATCTCACAGTTTCCATTGCTACTCTGCTCGTTTCCCTTACCTCACATAATTCCATATCCTTCTCCTTCGTGAATACCGAAGAAAAGAAATTGTTCAATATCTCCCCCATCTCTTTTGGCTCTGCAGATAGCTGTCCACTCTGACTCTCTAATGGACCGATTTTATTCCTTGTTATCCTTTTGCTATTAATATAGCTGTAGAAACCCTTTGGATTTACTTTCACCTTACTTGCCAAAGCAACCTAATATCTTCTTTTAGCTTTTCTAATTTCTTTCTTAATATTCTTTTTACATTCTTTATACTCCTCAAGCACCTCATTTACTCCATGCTGTCTATAATTATTGTAGATCTCTCTCTTTTTCCGAACCAAGTGTCCAATTTCCCTTGAAAACCATGGCTCTTTCCATTTTTTACTATTTCCTTTCAACCGAACAGGGACATAAAGATTCTGTACTCTTAAAATTTCACCCTTAAATGTCCTCCATTTTTCTTCTACATCCTTCCCATAAAACAACATGTCCCAATTCACTCCTTTTAAATCCTTTCGCATCTCCTCAAAGTTAGCCTTTCTCCAAACAAAAATCTCAACCCTAGGTCCAGTTCTGACCCTCTCCATAATTATATTGAAACTAATGGTATTGTGATCACTGGACCCGAAGTGCTCCCCGACGCATACCTCCGCCACTTGCCCTGTCTCATTTCCTAACAGGAGGTCCAGCACTGCCCCTTCTCTAGTAGGTACCTCTATGTATTGCTGCAAAAAACTATCTTGCACACATTTTACAAACTCCAAACCAGCCAGCCCTTTTACAGAATGTGTTTCCCAGTCTATGTGTGGAAAATTGAAATCTCCCACAATCACTACCTTGTGCTTACTACTAATATCTGCTATCTCCTTACATATTTGCTCTTCCAATTCTCGCTCCCCATTTGGCGGTCTATAATACACCCCTATAAGTGTTGCTACACCTTTCCCATTTCTCAGTTCCACCCAAATAGCCTCCCTAGACGAGCCCTCTAATCTATCCTGCCAAAGCACTGCTGTAATATCTTCCTTGATCGTTCCTATATTGCAAGGAAAACAATCCTCTTTCTCCATTTTTATCCATTCTGTCTGTTGGGTAGAACTATCCAACCAGTAAATTATATTCTTAATATGTATTGCCCAATAATAATACAGAAAATTCGGGAGTGAAAGTCCCCCGACATCTTTTGGTTTACATAAGTGTTCTTTTTTAATTCTATGTGATTTATAATCCCAAACAAAATTAGTAATATTAGAGTTTAATGTTTTTTTTAAATATATTGGTACATATACTGGTATAGACTGAAATAGGTATAATAACTGTGGTAGAAAGATCATTTTTATAGCTACCCTTTTCCCTCTTGTCTATATACTTAAAAGTCTGATCTTGGATGTGTATTTATTTGTGTGTTTGTTTGTGTATAATCACATCTTCTCGAAAAAACAACACGCTAACGGTAAAAAATTTACATATTCCGGTAGAGATTTTTCCCGTGGAGTCCGAAATCGCCTTATCTGAAAATGTCATGCTTTATTTCGAGTTATTACTGAAAATGTTCAAAAATCTGACAAAACTTTGAATTTATAAAAACGACTGTCTTTCGCTGATGACGTCACAATGTGTGCCCTTCTTCCTCGCGCTGCGAGTGACGTCACCCCCCCGACCCCCCGTTATTCAAGACTCTGCCCGCCCCCCGCTCCAAAAGATGCAGAAAGAACGAGCAAGTCGGGCCCGCCCCGCTCGCCGAGTCCACTCCCCCCCCCCCCCCCCCTGCCCTTGTTGAGGAGACGGGACCAAGCTGTCGGGTCCTCGGGTCCGTTAACCCAGTCATCGGTGGGATTATTCATGTGGGCATCCTCTGGACTTTCTCCAACACCAGGATATCTCTCGTCAGATACGGACCAAAAACTGCTCAATACTCCAAATGTGGTCCTTATAAAGCCTCAGAATTACATCCCTATTTTTATACTCTAGTCTGCTCGATATGGTTGTTAACATTGCATTTGCCTTCCTTGCTACCGATTTAACCTGTAAATTAACATTTTGGGAATCCTGCAACAGCACTCCCAAGTCCCTTTGCTCCTCCAATTTCTGAATCTTCTCCCCATTGAAAAATTGTCTATCTGTTTATTCCTACAACCAAAATGCATGACCGCACTTTGCAACACTGTATTCCATTTGCCTCCCTTAACCAGCTTTGTGCAATCCTCCTCAGAGCTGTGCCCCTCAGTTGGTGCCTATAAGCAGAATAGCCAGGTAGCCCGACTTTTCAAAGTGCAGGTGTGGGATGAAGCGAGGGCCATCCCTGGTGGAATAGCTGTGGTCAAGTGTTTGATCCTCAGGTACTGCAGGAGACATGCTGAAGGTGATATCTTTAAGCTAGCCTTGTTGAAGGCCTCAGCAACAATGGATAGGCCATTGGGGTACACCGCGCGATGTTTGTTGACCATGAAGTATAGTCCCTCAAGAGCTAGCCAAACATCTGCCTGGGTGGAATGTAGACTGCAGTGGCAATGATATAAACCTACACAATTTGAATGGTGAAATCAGCACATACAGCATGAATGGTACAGCCCCAGGGATTAATGAGGAACAGATGGACCTTGATACACAAATCCATAGATACCTGAAGGTGGCAGCACAAGTCATGCTGGAGTTCATGAGCATGGAGGTCATGGTACAGCTTTATAAAACCCTGAATAGGCCACAGCTCTTAGACTGGGCGCAGTTTCCTTCACCACAGTACAAGGACCGATTACACTGGATAGGTGCAGGAGATTTAGCAGGATGGTGCCTTGGATGGAATGTTTCAGTTTAGGAGAGATTGGATCGGCTGGGCTCGTTTTTCTTGGAGTGCAGTAGCCAAGGGAGTACCTGATAAAGGTACACAGAATTATGAGGGAAGAGACAGAAAAAAACAGAAATAAAACCTTTTGTCTAGAGATAATGCAACCAAAAACCACATAGGTTTGGGGTGTGGTATGTGTTTCAGGTAGAATTAGAAGAATGTTTTTATTCAGTGCGTAGATGCAATCTGAAGTGCACTCCCTGAGAAGGTGGAGGATTCAGACACTCGAATTTAAAGAATTTTGGTGAGCACATGCTTTCAAAACTGCTGCTGTCACACCAATCTTAAAGAAACCTGGTCTTGATCCCTCCTCTCTCATTAACTACCGCCCCATCTCAAACCTCCCCTTTCTTTCAAAAACCCTGGAGCACATCGTCGCGTCACAACTTCATTCCCACCTCCTCGCGTATAACCTATTCGAACCCCTCCAATCTGGCTTTCGCCCCCTCCATAGCACAGAAACTGCTCTCCTCAAAGTCCTCAATGACCTCCTTACCTCTGCTGACTCTGGCTCCCTCAATATCCTCATCCTCCTCGACCTGAGTGCAGCCTTCGATACCGTCAACCACAACATCCTGCTCACCAGACTTAGGGACCTTGGCATTGAAGGTTCTGCACTCAGCTGGTTCCATTCTTACCTTTCCAACCGATCCCACTTCATCTCTCTCCATAACCACACCTCTGCCACAGCCACTGTCACTCAAGGCGTTCCCCAAGGCTCCGTTCTTGGTCCCCTCCTCTTCATCATCTACATCCTCCCCCTTGGTCATATACTCCGTCACTTCAACCTGGACTTCCACTGCTATGCTGATGACACCCAGATCTATCTCAGCACCAAGTCCCCCCACCACCCCCCTCTCTCCCATATCAACTCCTGCCTATCAGCCATCAAATCTTGGATGCAACTCAACTTCCTTAAATTAAACAGTAGCAAAACAGAATTTCTCCTCATTGGCTCCAAATCAACACTCACTAAAATTAACAACCCCACTCTCACTATCGACGGCACCACTGTCTCCCCATCTCCTCAGGCACGCAACCTTGGCGTGATCCTTGACTCAACCCTCTCCCTTGAGCCTCACATCCGCCATGTTGTCAAAACATCATTTTTTCACCTCCGCAACATTGCAAAAATCAGATCGTCTCTCACACCCCCCGCTGCTGAAAGACTCATCCATGCCTTCATCTCCTCCCGACTGGACTACTGTAACTCTCTTCTTTTCGGAATCAATTCCAGCAGCATCAAACGACTCCAACTGGTCCAAAATGCAGCCGCTCGACTCATTACCCACACCAAATCCTGGCACCACATCACCCCAGTTCTCAAAGAACTTCACTGGCTTCCCATTTCCCACCGGATCACCTACAAAATCCTGGTCCTCACCTACAAAGCCCTCAACAACCTGGCCCCCCCTTATCTCATTGACCTCCTCTCCCCCTACCAACCCTCACGGTCCCTCAGATCCACATCAGCTGGTCTCCTCTCCACTCCGAAATCAAACCTCTGCACTTTTGGAGGCAGAGCCTTCTCCAGGGCAGCTCCCAGGCTCTGGAATTCCCTCCCACAACCGGTCCGAAATTCTGAGTCCCTCACCATCTTCCAGTCCCGCCTCAAGACCCATCTCTTCACCTCTGCATACCCTTAGTCCCATGTTCCCCTCCCCTCTGTCTTACTGCTCTATTTTGTTTTGTTTATTCCTGACTCTCAATTGTAAAGCGACTTTGAGTCCTGAAAAGCGCTATATAAATAAAATCTATTATTATTATTATTATCAAGGCATAGAATACAACAGACAAGTGTTCATAAATTGAATTAGTACATATCTTAAGTAATCTTAAGGTGAGCATGGGGTGAAGGGCCCATTTCACTGATGTGCATAAAGGCAGTTTGGCATAAAGAAATTTGGCAACTCACTTGGTGATCTAAACAATAAATGGTAACCCAGGAGGCCACAAGGGAGTACCAGGTAATATAGGACAGGAATAACTTCCTGTAATCAGCTGCAGATCATTTTTAAGATATACAAAGGCACATTTGTTCTTCCCACTTCCTCCCTATCAAGAGTTGCGCTGAAGAGCATGCATGAAAAAAAAAGAATGGTCGCAAAAGTACGGAGGTTTTGTATTTTTCAGCTTCAAATTGTGCAATCTGGTGCATACTGTGGCGTGTCTTTTAACTTACAGTTGAATGCAACATTTATGCTTTAAATTGGATTAGCTATGAATGAGGTTAGGCTAAATTATATTCCTAATTACATTCCACAGCAGAGCCAGGCTCTGATCAACAGGTGCAGCACATGAATGATCTTAGTATATTCATGTATGGAAATCAGATTATAATCAAGCACTTGGCGCATGTTGACCAACCTGGGTCTCACTGCACACCTGGTACTACTCCTGACCCTGACTCCAGTTGCATACCTTCTCTCATTCCTGACCCTGAGTCCAGCCTTACACCTGGCCCCCTATTCTACCCTGATCATAGCTGCTTTACCTGCTTAGGTTCCCAGTGCTGGACACTCCCATTGTCGCAGCTTTGACTGCACACCTAGTACTATTCCAGACCTTGACTCTGGATGCACACATGGCCTTGCTCCTAGCCCCTCTGCTCTGACAATATATCTGGCCCACACATAAAGCCCCATATCTGACCCCCTGGACTTAACCTATTACGTTCAAGTCCACAGGTGCTTAATCGAATGCTGTAATCTTTAATGGGGAACTTCACAGATCAAATTTTGTATAACAAAATTTGCTACATCCATTGGCGTCCTTGTTATCTAACATGCTAGTTACTTTGTCATATATGTCATCAATTGGTTGAACACAATTTCTCATCCATAAAATTATAGTCACTCAGCTGTATAGGTATTCTGTTACCATTTCCTTCATTTTCCTAACAAACTGAAGTCATTTTCACCCCCTATATTTTCAGTATTTTGCTGTCTTCCTCAGCTGGGACTTTTCCAAAATGCAAAGTCCAAATAACAATATATATTTAAGCAATAATATTCTATTTAATGTGATCTTGAGGGTACATAATATTTTCTGTGGTATTCATAACATAACAAAGATAAAAAGATCTTTGTTTTGATTGCACCTACCAACATGCATACATTATTACATTACAGTTAATATGTACCAAGTGTAATTTTTTGTTCCAATGCTCCCCATTCCCAATTACTTTTACATTGAAGTGATTGAAATCCAAGTGAAGTTTAAATGGCATCAGAAAAATAAAACCTCTGGAATGGATGATATTCATTACGTGGTTGGTTGGAGTCACAATGACTATATCAAACTTTGAATCTTCAGATGTCCTCGTTCAAGCTAAAATTAAAGACAAATACATTCCTCCTCACACATTCCCCTGAAAGTATCTCTCACTCTTTTAAAATATGCCCCTTCTTTGAACAAGCTCTTAAACATCGCATCTGTATCAGTTTCCATCGGATTATACTCCTTGAGGATGTTCATCTATGTGTTCAATTAATAAAACAACGAGATTGGGGACATTTCTATTCAACCTGTCAATGGAATTGGTGGGGGGAAGGGGAGGGGGGGGTGATGTAATGAGTCGAGTCGTGCACACGTCAAGATACAACATATGTTTATTAAAGTTCACTTACAGCGTCGGTATGCAGGACATTACATTAACTAGCAGCTACTCAGACTGAAATACGTAGGCAAGCTCTTGGTAATTTAAATTGCATATAAGTGGATCAACTACTAACAAGCACTACAATTGGTTAGTAGGAAATAACCAATCTACATTTTTCCTTGTAGAAACAAATTAAAGCATAGATACGTGGAAACATGGTGGCTAAACAATATAGGAGCCGGAATGCTAATAACGCATATGGGGAAGTATAGATAGTTACACAAAATCACCGTATGTAATGGGTGGCCTGCTGACCCGTCCGGTACGTGTGCTGTACGAATCCACATCTCCTTCTTTCACCGGTGAAGTGACCGGGGAGTGAACCGAGGATGTGACCGGTGGAGGTGGTAAAATAGGCGAGCTAGGCGCTGCCGCCGTGGAGAGGCCGCAGGAGACACAGTCTCTGAAAGTGGAGCAGCCGGCACGGTAGTGGGAGGGTATACAAAACGCGAAACCTCTGGATGCGGAGCCGCAGGACGCGGTTCCTTCACTGGAAGATGTTGACGGTTGTGTCTGTAAATGGCCCCGTCCGCTCTAACCAGGTAGGAGCACGGTTCTTTGGCAGGGCTGTGGATGTGACCCGGATGGCCATAGTCCTTGTTGGTCTGGAGGCAAACAACCTGTCCACTGGAGAGAGGTTTAAGTGGCTTACTGGATTTGTCGAAAAAACGTTTTTGTGCGTTGCGCTTAAATTGTAGTTGTTTCTGGACCGCAGGCGGAGAACGAGCCTTTGGCTGCAAAAGCTGCTGGGGTACAGGCAGGGCAGCATGGGTTTGGCGAGACATCAGACATTGGGCTGGGGAACCCAGTATGGGATCCCTGGCAATGTTCCTTCAATTGAGCAGGTCCAGGTAGACGTCAGATTTAGCAAGGTAGGAACGCTCCATTAGTTGTTTTGCGCTTCGGACGGCTCGTTCGGCGAGTCCGTTGGACTGCGGGAACTCAGGGCTGCTGGTGATATGTCGAAAGTCCCATCGTTGTGCAATGTTTTTGAAAAGCTGGCTGGTGAACTGACTGCCGTTGTCGGATAGAAGGCGTGCAGGGGAGCCTTGTACGGAGAAACGGTGTTGCAATTTCTGGATAACTGCTTCAGATGTGATGGTTTGGAGTAGATCTATGTCAAACCAGCCCGAATAAGAGTCGACAAGAACCAGATAGTGTTTCCCATGACATTCGAATATGTCAGTGGCTACCATGGACCACGGTAGAGGAGGAACCGAGTGCGGCAGTAAGGGCTGCTTCTGCTGGTGTGACATCAGGCTTTTGCAGATGGAGCAGACTTCTGTTTTGTCACATATGTACTTGGTCATATGAGGCCAGTAAAACATGCTCTGTCCCATTTGTAAGGTGGCCTCCCTGCTGGGGTGGCCCCTGTGGACGGCGTCGAAGTACTTGTCCCGGAGGACAGCTGGGACAACTGCCTTGTGGCCCTTGACTATAATCCCGTCCTGTAACACCAGTTCGTCACGAACCAGGAAGTATGGGCGGTTCGCGAGCGGGGTGCTCTGTTTATCTGGCCAGCCATGCCGGATGACTGCAGACAGCAATTGTAAAGTCTTGTCAGCAGCCGTGTGCTCTGCCAGGCTGCTCAGGCAATCAGTAGGAACATATGATACCTTCATTACTGAGAACTGGTCCTGTTTAGAGAGTTGTTGTTCGTTGGTGACAGCGCATCAGCTGTGTGTATGTCCTTGCCTTTATTCATAGACAATGTTGAAATCAAACCGCTGCAGCTGCATCATCATCCGTTGCAGGCGAGCCGGAGCAGCGTGAATGGGTTTGTTCAAGATGGTGACCAGCGGTTGGTGGTCTGTTTCTATAATCACAGATTTCCCAAAAATAAAGTCTTTGAATTTCGTGCAGGCGAAAACCACTGCAAGTAATTCTTTTTCAATCTGGGCGTAACGTTGTTCAGTATCAATTAATGTGCGAGCGGCATATGAAACAGGCTTGCAGTCGCCATCGATAGCGGTGTGCAGGCAAGCAGCACCAAGTCCGTACTGGGACGCATCACATGTGAGCGTTACGGGTAACTCCAAAGCGAAATAGGCGAGGGTAGGTGCGCTGGCCAGCTGCAGCTTGAGAATATCAAAAGCTCTTTGGTGCTGCGGATACCAGGACCATGCAGCGTCTTTGTGTGTCAAGTTAGGGATAGAATAAAACTAAAAGAAAAGATGTATAACACAGCAAAGAGTAGCTGGAAGCCAGAGGATTGGGAAACTTGCATAGGACAACAGAAGGAAACAAAACGGGCAATACGGGCTGAAAAGATGAAGTACGAGGGGAAGCTGGCCAGGACAGTAAAAGCTTATTTAGATATGTTAAGGAAAAAAGAGTAGCAAAGTCAAATGTGGGTCCCTTGAAGGCAGACACGGGGAAAATGATTATGGGTAACAAGGAAATGGCAGAATTGAA
Organism: Malacoraja senta; assembly: GCA_038087875.1. NCBI lineage: Eukaryota > Metazoa > Chordata > Chondrichthyes > Rajiformes > Rajidae > Malacoraja > Malacoraja senta. Next base: position 58,304,365 of record CM075983.1, on the reverse strand, counting down.
CAGGTACTTCGGATCTGTCTTAACTAAGGAAGACACAAACAATCTCCCAGATGTACTGGAGGACAGAGGATCTAAGGGGGTAGAGGAACTGAAAGAAATTTTCATTAGGTGAGAAATAGTATTGGGTAGGGTAATGGGACTGAAGGATAATAAATCCCCTGGTCTGCATCCCAGGGTCCTCAGGGAGGTGGCTCTAGAAATAGTGATATAATTTTTTATTAGAAGCAAACATATTACAATGTAGAGTAACATATTATAATAGAAGAAAAAACTTTTCATATACATCAATCATTCATACATTATTAAATTTGTCAATTGTCAGTTAATTCTGCTTCTAGTGTTTTTTTTTAATATAGATAGAAAAAGAAAAATAGAGAGAAAGAAGAGAGAGAAAGAAGAATTTCAATATCAAAAAAGAAAAAAAGGTGGAATGAATAACTTATAATACGTCATAGGAGATAAGTTCGTAGGTTAAGAAATATAATTACATCTAATCCTGAATTCAAGCTTCAGTCGGGCTTTCGCGCTGGGCCACTCTATCCCTTCAAATAGGCAATGAATGGAGCCCATATTTTAACAAAAAGTTCTTGCTTGTCCATTAAGACGAGTCTAATTCTTTCTAGATGTAGGGTCTCCGACATTTCCACAATCCACATTTTAATTGTGGGGGTTGTAGGGCCTTTCCAGAATTTTAATATTATTTTTTTCCCTGTTATTATACTGTAGTCAAGGAAGTTTCTTTGGCTTGTTGTGAGTGTTAAACTTTGTTCTGATATCCCAAGTATTATTAATTTTGAGTCTGGAGCTAGTTTGGTATTAACAACTTCAGAGATTATTTGAAAAATATCAGTCCAGTAATTTTTAATTTTTATACAATTTGCAAAGGTATGTGTTAAATTGGCCTCTAGATGCAGGCATTTATCACATATAGGAGAAATATGTGGGAAAATTCTATTTAGTTTTATTTTGGAATAATGTAATCTGTGTAAGACTTTAAATTGTATTAAAGCATGTCTGGCATTTAACGAACATTGATGTATATGTTGTAAACTTTTGTCCCAAATATCTTTCGTAATAGGATAACCTAACTCATTTTCCCATTTATGTCTATATAGTTCCATCGGTGGTTCCTCATTATTTAAGAGAATGTTATAAATATAAGCTATTAATTTTTCAGTTAGGATGCTTATTCAAACATTCATCAAGCATTTCTGGTTCCCTAGTCCTATAAACTTGTGTATTGGATTTAACATAATCTCTAATTTGTAAATATCTGAAAACGTTATTTGAGTGTAGTCCATGATTCTGTTGTAACTCTTGAAATGACAGAAAGATGCCTTCCCTATAAAGATGTCCAATCCTTTTAATTCCATGATTTTTCCATTGTATAAAACCTCTATCCAATATGGATGGCTTGAATAGAGGATTATTTACAATGGGAAGACATAGTGGTATATTATTCAGTTTTAAAGCCATTTTTAATTGTTTCCAAATTCGTATTCCACTATGTATTATAGGGTTTTCCTTATAGGTTTTTTAATGCAATTTTGTGGTAGCAAATATAATCGAACCTATTTCAAAAGATAAACAGTCTTCCTTTTCCATCCTTAACCATTCTGGTTGTTGGTCCATTTCTTCCAGCCAGAAATTCATGTTTTTAATATGGACTGCCCAAAAATAAAATAAGAAATTTGGCAAAGCCAAACCTCCGTTGCTCTTTGACTTACATAAATGTTTTTTACTTATTCTATGATTCTTATAATCCCAAATAAAGCTTGTAACAATGGAGTCGACTTTTTTGAAAACGTTTTTTGGAATATATATCGGAATTAATTGAAATAAATATAGCAGTTGCGGTAAGAAAATCATTTTTATAGCATTAATTCTACCAAGCATTGAAATAGGAAGTGTTTTCCAGTACTGAATATGTTTGTGTAATTTATTAAGGATGGAAAATTTTGTTTAAATAAAGAGGTATATGTCTTAGTTACATAGATTCCTAAATATTTAAGTTTATCTTTGGCTCTAGAAATAGTGGACGCATTGGTGATCATTTTCCAATGTTCAATAGATTCAGGATCAGTTCCTGTGGATTGGAGGATAGCTAATGTTATCCCACTTTTCAAGAAAGGAGCGAGAGAGAAAACGGGGAATTACAGACCGGTTCGCCTGACTTCGGTGGTGGGAAAGATGCTGGAGTCAATTATTAAGGAGGTAATAATGGGGCATTTGGATAGCAGTAAAAGGATTAGTCCAACATGGATTTATGAAAGGGAAATCATGCTTGACTAATCTTCTGGAATTTTTTGAGGATGTGACAAGTAAAATGGATGAAGGGGAGCCAGTGGATGTAGTCTATCTAGACTTTCAGAAAGCCTTTGATAAGGTCCCGCACGGGAGACTGGTGACTAAAATTAGAGCACATGGTATTGGGGGTAGGGTGTTGACATGGATAGAAAATTGGTTGGCAGACAGGAAGCAAAGAGTAGGAGTGAACGGGTCCTTTTCAGAATGGCAGGCAATGGTGAGTGGAGTGCCGCAAGGCCCGGTGTTGGGGCCGCAACTGTTTACCATATATTTTAATGATTTGGAAGAGGGAATTAGGAGCAACACTAGCAAGTTTGCGGATGACACAGAGCTGGGTGGCAGTGTGAACTGTGAAGAGGATGTTAGGAGGTTGCAGGGCGACCTGGACACGTGGAGTGAGTGGGCAGATGCAGTATAATATAGATAAATGTGAGGTTATCCACTTTGGCGGCAAAAGCAAGGGGGCAGAATATTATCTCAATGGGGTGAGGTTAGGTAAGGGGGAGGTGCAGCGAGACCTGGGTTTCCTTGTACACCAGTCACTGAAAGTTGGCATGCAGGTACAGCATGCAGTGAAGAAAGCTAATGGAATGTTGGCCTTCATAACAAGAGGATTTCAGTATAGGAGTAAAGAGGTTCTTCTGCAGTTGTATAGGGCTCTGGTAAGACCACATCTGGAGTATTGTGTACAGTTTTGGTCTCCTAATTTGAGGAAGGACATCCTTGTGATTGAGGCAGTGCAGCGTAGGTTCACAAGATTGAGCCCTGGGATGGCGGGACTGTCATATGAGGAAAGATTGAAAAGACTAGGCTTGTATTCACTGGAGTTTAGAAGGATGAGGGGATATCTTATAGAAACATATAAAATTATAAAAGGACTGGACAAGCTAGATGCAGGAAAAATGTTCCCAATGTTGGGGAGTCCAGAACCAGGGGCCACAGTCTTAGAATAAAGGGGAGGTAATTTAAGACTGAGGTGAGAAAAACCTTTTCACCCAGAGAGTTGTGAATTTGTGGAATTCCCCGCCAGAGGGCAGTGGATGGATTTAAGAGAGAGTTAGATAGAGCTCATGGGGCTAGTGGAATCAAGGGATATGGGGAGAAGGCAGGCACGGGTTATTGATTGGGGACGATCAGCCATGACCACAATGAATGGCGGTGCTGGCTCAAAGGGCCGAATGGCCTCATCCTGCACCTATTTTCAATGTTTCTATGTTTCCCGCAGGGGGGCAGATATGTCACTGAAGTTGGGAATAAATTTCCCTAGGTAGTTGACCATTCCAAAGAACCTCTGTAGACTCGTAACTTCAGTAGGAACCGGCATCTCGTTGATTGCAGCTGTCTGAGACTATCACTTGTGAAAACATGTCCGACATAGATAACTTCCGGGACTCGAAACTTGCACTTCAGGGGATTGAGTTTGAGCTGAATGTCTTTGGCACGGTCCAGCACTTTCTTCAGATTAGCGTCATGCTCAGCCAAGTCGTGCCCGTAGACGAGAATGTCATCAATAATGATGGCGCATGGATACCCAGCAAACAGTTGATCCATCGTGCGCTGGAAAACCACGCTGGCAGAGTTGATGCCAAAGGACATTCTCAGGAATTTGTAATGGCCGAAGGGGGTGCCGAACGTAGTAAGGTTGGACGAGTCTGGGTCCAGCAGAATCTGCCAAAACGAGCTTTTGGCATCAGAACGGAGAACACTAATGCGTTGCCTATTTGAGCAGCAACTTCCTCTACCGCTCACACAGGGTAATGCGGGTGTTTGATGGCAGTGTTGAGATCCCTGGGGTTTATGCAAAAACGGATTTCCTCCTTGTTTTTCTTCGTTGCAACCACCATGGTGGAAACCCAGTCAGATGGGTCAGTAACTTCAGCAATGACACCCAGGGAGACCATCCGCTTGAGTTCATTGTGTACTCTGTCACGCATGGCATGCGGAAAACGATGTGGTGCTCAAACCACAAGAGTGACGTTGGGATCAACGGCAATGTGGTACTTGAGGGGCAGCTTGCCAAGCTCCTCGTTAAATAGTTTGTTGTATTGAGAGAGTATTTGCTGAGTGGGGCCCTCAGCGAGAAAGAGTCGATGGACTGCGTGGCCGAATTATACTAGGCCTAGATCGTGGCATGCATTGATACCAAGCAGAGTTTCAGAATCCCCCTTGATGATATAAAACTTTAGGGTATGAGACTGCGAGTCTATGATGCAGTTTAAATCAGTCTGTCCAAGCAGGTGGAGAACCTCTCCCCTATAGGCCCGAAGCGTGGCCGAGGCCTTTTCAACATGTTCAGCATCACGTATTTTTTTAAACTCAGATAACGAGATGACATTGCATTTCGCGCCCATATCAATCTTTGCGATCACAGGCTTATTATTCACAAACATGATTACCTCAGGGTCAAGTTGCTCGTTAGAGGAAGGGAGGAGAGAGTGGATGGCTGAACTGTTATCTTCACTTTCAGAGAGCTGAGCGGAGGATGGCACCTCAGGTTCTCGGCTTTCGTTATCAGCAAGCTCATGTTGTAGCAGGTGCAAACTTGGCCTTGAGATGGATTGAGTCGCACGGGAACTGCAACATTTTGCAGTGGTTGAATTTCCTGCAGAAATCGCAAATTTTACTATAAGCAATACAGAACTCCTGACCCGGAGGATGAGAATAGATACAATTAGGACATCGAGCAGCAGGCCTTCTCTGCTGCCAGGCCGGGAAGGCTGCAGACGCCTGTTTAGACAGGAGGTGTCCGTAGGGTTAACACTATACTGGGAACGCTGGCCAGAGATCAGAGACTTAGTGTGAGATGCTGTTATCTCAGCAATCTGACAGGCGTGTTCGGCTTGATTAAGAGTCAGTTCAGTGTTACGAACCAATTCATCTCTTAACTTGCCATTAAGCATACCTCCAACGAGTTTGTTGCGGATCAGTTCATTGCATAAATCTCGAAATTGACAGCATGCAGCCATGTGTTTCAAATCACCAATAAAACATTCTATCGGCTCGCCAACGTGTTGCATACAAGCATAATATAGTTAGAGGGGAGGTCACACAACTGTCTAAACTATGCAAGTAGGACAGCAGGGTCATCAATTGTTTCTGCAGGCACTTGAATCTGTCCCGTTTGCATCTAAAACAGCAGGCTCAAAAGTAAAACTATCCGCACGTTTCATTGCCTCAGGACCAGCCAGATTGAGTAACACAGAAGCACGTACATCTGGAGGATCGTTGCGATGAACGATGCAAACGTAGTGAGTGTAGTCGTGCTCGAAAAGGCGCCTGCGTTCAGCACTGTCATAGTCAAAGATCAGAGGACTAGAACAGCGAGACGAGTTTGCCATGATAGAGATAACAGGCACATAAAACAAATATAAAAAACAAAACCTGATAAACGTGAACGGTGTAGGTAAGACTCACTTCTTTACACCATGTAATGAGACGAGTCGTACACACATCAAGATACAACACATGTTTATTAAAGTTCACTTACAGCGTTGGTCCGCAGGACATTACAGTAACTAGCAGCTACTCAGACAGGAATAGTTAGGCAAGCGCTTGGTAATATAAATCCGATATAGGCAGAGCAACTACTAACAAGCACTACAATTGATTAGTAGGAAATAACCAATCTACAGGGGGGTTTAAAAATAGTCAGTGAGGTAAACAAACATAATATTTGAGTAGCTAATGACAATAGTGCTACCTTCCCAATATTTAACTGAAGGAAATAATGGGTTATCGGGGCTGTATATTGTGACAGACAGCCTGACACCTTGCATGTCATTTTAATATTACATTTATCCCATTCCCCCGGATATTCCAGATTAATAAATTAAGGTTTTGTCAACTAATTACAAATCAATAACATTAGCCAACTCTGAAACACTGAGCATTGGGATCCGGACATCACGGATCAAATGTGTCGAGTCAATCAGGATACAACATATGTTTATTAAATGTACTTACAGAATCAGTCTACAGGACATAACAGTTCCTAGCAGCCACTTGTACTGAATGGCATAGGCAAACTCTTGCTAATATAAAACGCATATTGGGCGGAGCAACTACTAACAAGCTCTACAATTGGCTAGTAGGAAATAACCAATCTACATCTTTCCTTGTAGAAACAAAAATAAAGCATCGGTACATAGGAACATGGTGGCCAAGCAATATAGGTAGCGGAACGCTAATAACGCATATGGGGAAGTTTATATCGTTACACAAAATCACCGTATCTAATGGGTGGCCTGCTAACCCGTCCGGCACATGTGCAGTACGAATCTGCTTCACCTCCTTTCACCGGAGAAGATACCGGGGACCCGATCTCATCTGATAGTGGAGCAGCAGGACCGATCTCATCTGATACAGTCTCTGATAGTGGAGCAGCAGGACTGGTAGTGGGAGGGAATACAAAACGCGAGACATCTGGATATGGAGTCGCAGGACGCGGTTCCTTCATGGGAAGGATATGTTGACGGTTGCATCTGTAAATTG
>CM075983.1:58256796-58297367 GCA_038087875.1 Malacoraja senta | reverse complement strand
ATTGCTCCGTCTGCTACAACCAGATAAGAGCGCGGTTCTTTGGCAGGGCAGTAGATGTGACCCAGACGGCCATTGCCCTTGTTGGTCTGGAAGCGAACCACCTGTCCACTGGTGAGAGGTTTAAGTGGCTTACTGGATTTGTCAAAAAAACGTTTCTGTGTATCGCGTTTGAATTGTAGTTGTTTCTGGACCGTGGCTGGAGAACGAACTTGTGGCTGCAAAAGCTGCTGGGACACAGGCAGGGGAGCACAGGTTTGGCGAGACATCAATCGCTGGGCTGGTATGGGATCCCTTGCAATATTCCTTAAGTTGAGCAGGTCTAGGTAGACGTCCGATTTTGCAAGGTATGAACACTCCATTCGTTGTTTTGCGCTTCAGATGGCGCGCTTGGCGAGTCCGTTGGACTGCGGGAACTCAGGGCTGCTGGTAATATATCGGAAGTCCCATTGTTTTGCAAAGTATTTGAAAGACTGGCTGGTGAACTATCTGCCGTTGTCGGACAGAAGTGCAGGGGAGCCGTGCACAGAGAAGTGGCGCTGCAATTTCTCGATAACCGCTTCAGATGTAATGGTTTGGAGTAGATCGATGTCGAACCAACCCGAATAAGAATCAACAAGAACCAGATACCGTTTTTCATGCCATTCGGTGGCTAACGTGGACCACGGGAGGAACCGGGTGCGGCAGTAAGGGCTGCTTCTGCTGATGTGGCGTCAGGCTTTTGCAGATGGCGCAGACTTCAGTTTGTCACGTATATACTTGGTCATACCAGGCCAGTAAAACATGCTTTGTGCCCGTTGTAGGGTTGCCTCCACTCCGGGGTGGCCTATGTGGACGGCGTCGAAGTACTTGTCCCGGACGACAGCTGGAACAACTGCCTTGTGGCCCTTGACTATAATCCCGTCCTGTAACACCAGTTCGTCGTGAACCAGGAAGTATGGGCGGATTGTGAGCGGGGTGTTGTGTTGTTTATCCGGCCAGCCACGCCAGATGACTGCGGACAGCAATTGCAAAGTCTCGTCAGCAGCCGTGTGTTCTGCCAGGCTGCTCATGCAATCAGTAGGAACATACGATACCTTCATTACTGAGAACTGGTCCTGTTCAGAGAGTTGTTGTTCGTTGGTTTTGCGTGAGGCTCTTGATAGTGTGTCAGCTATGTGCATGTCCTTGCCTTTCTTATTGAAATTAAACCGCTGCAGCTGCATCATCATCCGTTGTAGGCGGGCTGGGGCAGCGTGAATGGGTTTATTCAAAATAGTGACCAAAATATTCAGAATAGGTGGTCAGTTTCTATAGTCACAGACTTCCCAAAAATAAAGTCCTTGAATTTTGTGCAGGCGAAAACCATCGCAAGCAATTCTGGGTGTAACGTTGTTCAGTGTCAGTTAGTGCACGAGAGGCATAAGAAAAAGGCTTACAGTCGCCATCAGTAGTGGTTTGCAGGCAAGCAGCGCCGAGTCCGTACTGGGACACATCGCAGGTGAGCGTCACTGGTACCTCCAAAGCAAAGTAGGTGAGGGTAGGTGCGCTAGCCAAATGCAACTTGAGAGTGTCGAAAACTCTTTGGTGCTGCGGATACCAGGACCATGCCGCGTCTTTGTGTGTCAGTTCCCGCAGGGGAGCGATATGTCGCTGAGGTTGGGAATAAATTTCCCCAGATAGTTCACCATTCCAAGGAACACTTGTATACTCGCAACGTCAGTAGGAACCAGCATCTCGTTGATAGCTGCAGATTTTGATGGGACTGGTCTGAGACCATCACTTGTGAAAACATGTCCGACGTAGGTAACTTCCGGGACTCGAAACTTGCACTTAAGGGGATTGAGTTTGAGCTGAATGTCTTTGGCACGGTCTAGTACTTTCTTCAGATTAGCATCATGTTCAGCCAGGTCGCGTCCGTAGACGAGCATGTCATCAACAATGATGGAGCAAACAATTGTTCCATTGTGCGCTGGAAAACTTCGCTGGCGGAGTTGATGCCAAAGGGCATTCTCAGAAATTTGTAGCGGCCAAAGGGGGTGCCGAACGTAGTAAGATTGGACGAGTCTGGGTCCAGTGGAATCTGTCAAAACGAGCTTTTGGCATCCAGGACGGAGTACACTGATGCGTTGCCTATTTGAGCAGCAACTTCCTCTACTGTTCGCATAGGGTAGTGCGGGCGTTTGATAGCAGTGTTGAGATCTCTGGGGTTTATGCAGATACGGCTCTTCCTTGTTTTTTTCCATTGCAACCACCTTGGTGGAAACCCAGTCAGATGGGTCGGTAACTTCAGCAATAACACCCATGGAGACCATCCGCTTGAGTTCATTGTGTACTCTGTCACGCAGGGCATGCGAAACACTATGTGGTGCTCGGACCACAGGAGTGACGTTGGGATCAACGATAATGTGGTATCTGAGGGTCAATTTGCCAAGCTCGTTGTTAAACCGTTTTTTGTAATGAGAGAGTACTTGCTGAGTAGGTCCCTCAGCGAGAAAGAGTTGATGGACAGCGTGGACAAAGTATACCAGGCCTAGATCGTGGCATGCATTGATACCGAGCAAAGTCTCTGAATCCCCCTTGATAATATAAACCTTTAGGGTATGGGGTTGCGTGTCTATGGTGCATTTTAAATAAGTCTGTCCAAGTAGGTGTAGAACAACTCCCCCGTAGGCCCAAAGCGTGGCCGAGGGCTTTTCAATACTTTCAGCATTACGAATTTTTTAAAACTCTGATAACAAGATGACGTTGCATTTTGCGCCCGTATCGACTTTGGCGATCACAGGTCTGTGATTCACAAACATGATGACCTCAGGGTCAAGTTGCTCGTTAGACGAAGGGAGGAAAGAGTGAATGGCTGAACTGTTATCTGTACTTTCAGAGAGCTGAGGATGGCAAGTCAGGCTTTTGGTATTCTTTATCAGCAAGCTCATGTTGTAACGGGTGCAGGCTTGTCCTTGGGGCGGACTGAGTCACACGGGAATGGCAACATCTCGCAAAGTGGTTTAATTTCTTGCAGAAATTACAGGTTTTACCATAAGCAATACAGAACTGTCGACCCATAGCCTGAAAACTGTTGCAATAGGACATCGAGCAGCAGACGATCTCTGCTGCCAGGCTGGGGAGGGCTGGGAACGACTGTTACGAGAGGAGGTGTCTGTAAGATTGACATTATACTGCGAACGCTGACCGGAGGTCACAGACTCAGTGTGAGATGTTATCTCAGCAATCAGACAGGCGTGCTCGGCTTGATTAAGGGTCAGGTTGGTGTTACGGAGCAGTTCATCCCTTAACTTGCTATCAAGCATACCTTCAAAAATGTTGTCATGGATGAGTTCTTCGCACAGATCACGAAACTGACAGCGTGCAGGCATGTGTTTTAAGTCGCGGATAAAACATTCAATCGGTTCATCAATATGTTGCATACGAGCATAAAACTTGGTACGTTCAATAATGCAGTTCGAGGGCAGGTCACAGAACTGTCTGAACTTTGCAAGTAAGACGGCAGGGTTATCAATTGTCTCTGCAGGCACTAGGACCTGTCCATTTGCATCTAAAACGGCAGGCTCAAATGTGAAATTGTCAGCACGATTCATTTCCTCTGGGCCAGCTGAGTAATACAGAAGCACGCACATCAGGAGGGTCGGTGCGATCAACAATGCTAACATAGTGAGTGCAGTCATGCTCAAAAAGATGCCAGCATTCAGCAATGTCAGAGTCAAAGATCAGAGGACTTGGACGGCGAGACGAGTTTGCCATGATAGAGATAACCGGCACATAAACAAATTAACAAAAACCCGATAAACGCGAGCAGAGTAGGTAAGACTCACTCTGACACCATGTAATGAGTCAAGTCAATCAGGATACAACACGTTTATTAAATGTACTTACAGAATCAGTCTGCAGGACATAACAGTTCCTAGCAGCTACTCATACTGAATGGCATAGGCAAACTCTAACTAATATAAAACGCATATTGGGCGGAGCAACTAACAAGCACTACAATTGGGTAGTAGGAAATAACCAATCAACAATGGACAACTGGCCTCAGTTCCACGCTCACATCTGGCAGTGCACTCCATCTGAACACCTCTCTCCTGCCGCTCGCCGGCCTCGCTCATGTCAGCCGCTTCCCGCAAATCCTTAAATTCCAACTGCAGCCGGGAGCAGGACATGGCCTCACTTGCTGTGCTGGGTGACACTGTATGGCATTGAAGATCGAAAAAGGTGAATTTATTATGGGAAAGAAGGAAATGGCAGATGAGTTGAACAGGTACTATGGATCCGTCTTCACTAAGGAGGACACAAATAATCTTCCTGATATAGTAGTGGCCAGAGGATCCAGGGTGACGGAGGACCTGAAGGAAATCCACATTAGGCAGGAAATGGTGTTGGATAGACTGATGGGACTGAAGGCTGATAAATCCCCAGGGCCTGATGGTCTGCATCCCAGGGTACTTAAGGAAGTGGCTCTAGAAATCATGGATGCATTGGTGATAATTTTCCAATGTTCTATAGACTCAGGATCAGTTCCTGTGGATTGGAGAGTAGCTAATGTTATCCCACTTTTTATGAAAGGCAGGAGAGAGAAAACAGGGAATTATAGACCAGTTAGCCTCACTTCGGTGGGGGGGAAGATGCTGGAGTCAATTATAAAAGATGAGATAGCCGAACATTTGGATAGCAGTAACAGGATCGGTCCGAGTCAACATGGATTTACGAAGGGTAAATCATGCTTGACTAATCTTCTGGAATTTTTTGAAGATGTAACTAGGAAAATGGACAAGGGAGAGCCAGTGGATGTAGTGTACCTGGACTTTCAGAAAGCATTTGATAAGGTCCCACATAGGAGATTAGTGGGCAAAATTAGGGCACATGGTATTGGAGGTAGAGTGCTGACATGGATAGAAAATTGGTTGGCAGACAGGAAACAAAGAGTAGGGATTAACAGGTCCCTTTCAGAATGGCAGGCAGTGACTAGTGGGGTACCGCAAGGCTCGGTGCTGGGACCGCAGCTATTTACAATATACATCAATGATTTGGATGAAGGGATTCAAAGTAACATTAGCAAATTTGCAGATGACACAAAGCTGGGTGGCAGTGTGAACTGTGAGGAGGATGCTATGAGAATGCAGGGTGACTTGGACAGGTTGGGGGATTGGGCAGATGAAGTTTGATGTGGATAAATGTGAGGTTATTCACTTTGGTATCAAAAACAGGAAGGCAGATTACTATCTAAATGGCATCAAGTTGGGAAAAGGGGAAGTAGAACGGGATCTGGGGGTCCTTGTTCATCAGTCTATGAAAGTAAGCATGCAGGTACAGCAGGCAGTGAAGAAAGCGTATGGCATGTTGGCCTTTATAACAAGAGTCGAGTATAGGAGCAAAGAGGTCCTTCTGCAGTTGCACAGGGCCCTAGTGAAACCACATCTGGAGTATTGTGTGCAGTTTTGGTCCCCTAATTTGAAGGAGGACATTCTTGCTATTGAGGGAGTGCACCGTAGGTTTTCAAGGTTAATTCCCGGGATGGTGGGACTGTCATATGCTGAGAGAATGGAGCGGCTGGGCTTGAACACTCTGGAGTTTAGAAGGATGAGAGGCTATCTTATTGAAACATATAAGATTGTTAAGGGCTTGGACACGCTAGAGGCAGGAAACATGTTCCCGATGTTGGGGGAGTGCAGAACCAGGGGCCACAGTTTAAGAATAAGAGGCAAGCCATTTAGAACAGAAGAGGAAACACTTTTTCTCAGTTGTGAGTCTGTGGAGCTCTTAAAGATAGCGGAGTCAGGGGATATGGGGAGAAGGCAGGAACGGGATACTGATTGGGGATGATCAGCCATGATCACATTGAATGGCTGGCTCAAAGGGCCAAATGACCTACTCATGCACCTATTGTCTATTGGCATTCACTGCCCAGTCCATGTTTTTCAATGTAAATTTGCATGGGGACATGCTTTGGAGGTGTGCGACGGTTGTCGGTCAAGTGAGAATAACAGAGAGAATAAGAATGCTGCTGTCTTGTCAACAGACACAAGCAGTTAGTATTAGTTTTGAAATTCTCGTTGAGAATTCAGCGTGAGAATTGCGCGAAATGCGTGAGTCTCATGCTCAATGCTTGAGAGTTTACAGCCCTGGAGCATGTACCATACACACACAATGCTGGAGTAACTCAGTGGGACAGGCTACATCTCTTGATGGAAGAAATGGGTGACGTTTTGGGTTGAAATCCTTCAGACTGAGAGTCAGGGGAGAGGGAGTCACAGAGATAAGGAAATGTAAGAGATGAAAAGAGATGAAGTTCAAGGAAAATGTAGAATAGATCATTGATAGCTAGGAGAAGGTGACAACTAAACAGAGATAACATGTAATCAGGGGAACAGTCAGACTGGTTGGAGAACTGGGAAGGGGGAGGGATGGAGAGAGAGGGAAAGCAAGTTACTTGGAGTAGAGGTCAACAAAAATGCTGGAGACTCAGCAGAAGAGACAGCATTCTATGGAGAGAAGGAATAGGCGATTTTTCAGGTCGAGACCCTGCTTCAGACAGATGGACTGAAGTTAGAGGTCAATATTTAAGCTGGGTTGTAAGCTGCCCAAGCGAAATATGAAGTGCCATTCCTCCAATTTGCACTGGGGGACTGGCCCTCACTCTGACAATGGAGGAGGCACAGGACTGAAAGGTCAACGTGGGAATGGGAGAGGGAGTTAAAGTGTTTGGCCTCGGGTCCCTATTCAACCGTAATCCTCAATTTTCTCAATGCTCTCATTTCAATTTGTGACATTCAATCATATCTACGTCTCTCATTTTTAAAATTTCTAGTCAACCTCCTTCATTCTAGAGCAAAATGTCTCAGCCTATCTTCACAACTCAAGCCCTCCACTACCACTAATAACCTTGCTAATCTCTTTTGCACTCTTTCCAGTGTAATGACATCCTTCCCATAGCTGGGCAACCAGAACTGGCAGGCAGTGCAGTGAAAAAAGTTAATGGCATGTTGGCATTAATTGCGAAAAGATTTAAGGAGCAAGGAGGTCCTACTGCAGCTGTACAGGGCCTTGGTGAGACCGCACCTGAATATTGTGTGCAATTTTGGTCTCCTAATTTGAGGAAGGACATTATTGCTATTGAGGGACTGCAGCATAGGTTCACCAGGTTAATTTCCGGTTTGGAGGGACTGACATATGATGAAAGATTGGGTCGAATGGGCTTGTATTCACTGCAATTTAGGATGAGAGAGGATCTTATAGAAACACTAGACCAAGTGCTGACCCGTTAGGCCCTCTCCCCCAACGCAATATTCCACCAAGCTGCGCATGTTGTGCCATTGTCGGCTGAAATTAAGTTAAAGTTAATAAAGTGAATAGAGGACCCGTGGAGGCGTTTGTAAAGTAGAAGGAAACTTACCCATGGAACCGTTGGGTCCCTGTTGTGAAGCCAGGCAATTACACGCAAAAACAATGGCAGTTAAAAAAAAAAAAAATTGGGATGTTACGTTGAAAAGAGATTTATCAAAAAGTGATTTTTGTAAAGTTTAAAATGTGAATAACTTGTAAAATATACCATCAATCTGAACGAAACGTTTCATTTACATCACAGGACAATGGTGGGAGGGGGAGAGAGAGGTCATGGGCGGGCGTCCACCCAAGACAGTGACCTGAGGACCGAGAGCTCGGCGGCTCCAGTACAGGGCCCGGCTTGCTCGTTCTTTCTGCATCTTTTGAATAACCGGGGGGTGACGTCACTCGCAGCGCGTGGAAGAAGAGCGTGCAGAGCAGACCCATTGTGCGTCGTCAGCGAAAGGCAGTTGTTTTTAAATTAAAAGTTTTGTCATATTTCTTTTTAAAAATCAGTAATAAGTCGAGAAATAAAGCATGAAAATTTTAAATAAGTAGCTTTTGGACTTCACGGGGAAAATGTCGGAGGATTATTTGTTGTATGTGACGGCTGGTAGGGTGGAAGATGAGGACCAGGGGGACTCTGCCCTTGTAACGAGAGCAGTCACGGGGTATACATTTTCGCCACCTCCAACGTGATCCCACCACTTGCCAAATCTTCCCATCTCCTCCCCAGTCTGCTTTCCGCAGAGACAGCTCCCTCCGTAACTCCCAGGTCAATTCGTCCCTTCCCACCCCCTCTCCGGGCACTTTCCCTTGCAACTGCAAGAAATGCTAACTTGTCGCTTCACATCCCCCCTTGACTCCGCTCAAGGACCCAAGCAGTCTTTCCATGTGCGGCAGAGGTTCACCTGCACCTCCTCCAACCTCATCTATTGCATCCGCTGCTCTAGATGTTAGCCGCTCTACATCGGTGAGACCAGGCGCAGGCTTGGCGATCGTTTCGCCGAACACTTCCACTCGGTTCGCAATAACCAACCTGATCTCCCGGTGGCTCAGCACTCCAACTCCCCCTCCCATTCCAAATCCGACCTTTCTGTCCTGGGCATCCTCCATGGCCAGAGTGAGGACCACCATAAATTGGAGGAGCAGCACCTCATATTTCGCTTGGGCAGTTTGCACCCCAGCCGTATGAACTTCTTTAATTTCAGGTAGTCCTCCCCTTCTCAGCTTTCCCTCAGCCCACTGGTTCCACCTCTTCCTTTCTTCTTCCCCCCCCCCCCCCCCCCCCCACATCAGTCTGAAGGGTTTCGACCCGAAACGTTGCCCATTTCCTTCGCTCCATAGATGCTGCCTCACCGGCTGAGTTTCTCCAGCATTTTTGTCTACCTTCGATTTTCCAGCATTTGCAGTTCCTTCTTAAACATCAGTATTCTTATCGCATTTCCGTACAAAATACGGAAAATCCGTACTACTTGGCAGCTCTGTATCATGTCTTGATTGGTGAATATGTTTAGTTTGTGACTTTACTTGAAGCAGAAATAATATGTGAACGCTTCATTGAGTATAATTCCGTCTGGTAACTACGCACTTCGTCCGAGCACATTATCGCACACGTAATGCAAACCGTCTTAAATGACCACCTAAACTATCATTTGGCAACCTAAAAAGCTGCCTAGGTTGCCCGGCTGGAAACAGATTAAAAAAAAGTTAAGTGAGAGCCCTGTAGTATGGATAGCAGGTTAGCTGGACGGCAGAAGACAAAGTGGCAATAAAAGGAGCTTTTTTCTGGTTGGCTATCAGCAACTAGCAGAGTTCCACAGGGGTCGGTGCTGGGGCTGCTACTCTACACTTTGTATATTAATGATTTGGACGAGGGGGTTGTAGCGTTGGTGAGTTTATTTTGGATGAGAAATTTCTTTAGTCAGAGGGTGGTGAATCTGTGGAATTCTTTGCCACAGAAGGCTGAAGAGGCCTTTGGTAAATGTTTTTAAACACAGAGGTACATTTTTGATTAGTTATGAATTATTAGTGTTAGAAGTTATGGGGAGAACACAGGGGAATGGGGTTAGGAGGGAGATAGATCAACCATGATTGGACTTGATGGGCCAAATTGCCTAATTCTACTACATTCACTTATAACATAAATTCTACAAATATTCATCATCTTGGTCTCGTTACCTGTGGCATGAATTCCAGATAAACTCCCTCATCTCCAATTTAAAAGTGCGTCCTTTTAATCTGAAGCTGTATCCTCTAGTCCTCGACTTTTCCATGACTGGAAGCTTCCTTTCCACATCCACTCTATCTAGGCCAGGGGTTCCCAACCTTTTTCGTCCCATGGTAGACAAAAATGCTGGAGAAACTCAGCGGGTGGGGCAGGATCTATAGAGCGAAAGAAATAGGCAAAGTTTCGGGCCGAAACGTTGCCCATTTCCTTCGCTCCGTAGATGCTGCCTCACCCGCTGAGTTTCTCCAGCATTTTTGTCTACCTTCGATTTTCCAGCATCTGCAGTTCCTTCTTGAACTTTTTTGTCCCATTTACCCCTGGCAACTTTAATAGCACATAACAATGTTATTTCACTAATTTCTGAACAATTAATGATGAACAGAACCAAACAGTCAGTCAATGAGAAAAAATATGTATAAATCCAGAATCAACAAATTTACCCCCTGGGTGTAAATTTACCCCAGGTTGGGAACCTTTGGTCTAGGCCTTTCATCATACGGCAGGTCACCCCTCCTCCTTATAAACTCCAGCAAGTATAGGCCCAGAGATTTCAAGCGCTCCTCGTATGTTAACCCAATCATGTTAACATACGATAGAGCTCTTAAAAAGATAGTGGAGTCAGGGGATATGGTGAGAATGCAGGAACGGGGTACTGAATGTGGATGATCAGCCATGATCACAGTGAACGACAGTGCTAGCTCGAAGGGCCTACTCCTGCACCTATTGTCCGCTGAATCATTCTCATAAACCCTCTCCAAAGTCAGCACATTATTCCTCAGATATGGGGCCAAAATCTGCTCACAATATTCCAAATGTTGCCTCACCAGTGCTTTATAAGGCCTCAGAATTACATCCTTGCTTTTATATTCTTGTCCTCTTAAAATGAGCATCAGCATTGCATATCCCTTCTTTACCGCCAACTCAACGTGCAAATCAGCGTTTTGGTAATCCTGCACCAGCGCTCCTAAGTCCCTTTAACCCTCCGATTTCCAAAACCTCTCTCCATTTTCAGTGTCCACACCTTAATTCCTTCCACAAAGTACACGACCGCACACTTTGCTTCACTGTATTTCCTTTGCCACTTCTGGCCTTTCTTTTACTCTTTATATGTATAGAAAAACTTTTGGTATCCCCTTTTTTTTATTAATGGTTAGCTTAATATATCGTTTCTCCCCTTGTTTTTTTAGTTGCCTGGTTTATGAAAGCTTCCCAGTAATCTTTGCCATGTTATATGCCTTCACTTTTATGCAACCTTTGACTTTCTGTTCGCCAGTGGCCTCATTCTCCCCTTAATAAGTTTCTTCCTTCGAGATGAAGACACTGCATCTTACGAATTACTCCCAGAAACTCCTGCAATGTCATGTCCCTCCAACAAATCTTTTATCACCAGAGCTGACTTCACCTGACCCCACTGTGCCCAACTTGACTGTTTTTCTTACTTATCCCCCCTCCCCAGAGTATCCAAAACATCAGCTGTCCATTTTCTCCAAAGATGCCCTCACCTGCTGCGTTACTCCAGCATTTTGTGTCCTTTTGCTTTTTAACCAGGATCTTCCAAAAAGGAGATAAATATTTTCAAGGGCAATGCCCATAGATTCTGCCTACTCTCTTCACCCGTCCTGGCGATCACCAATCACATTTTGCTTACACATTAGGTGTGACCATCTGATGACGATTCTATGATGTTCTCATTCTCTCAAGTAGTCTCAACATCAGTCAGCTTGTCAGGTGCTGCACTCCCTGCAGGTATTGTCCTCAAGGACATGGGAAGGTTCCCTGGCTTCCCACAGGAAATTATCAAAGCAGTCTTTTTCTCAATTTCTTGAATATTTACTCATCCTGCCTCCCCCGTCAAAATAAGAATGGAGCCCTCTGGTCCTTATCTTATACCAAAGATCCTTGGCATCCAGCACATCATTTCCACCAACCACAACATAATCTCACGCATCGTCCCTATCCCACCCTATTCTGCTTTCTGAAGGGACCACACTCCATGACTCGGTGGTTTGTTCATCCATCCCTGCCCCAGGCATTTTCTCATAACCAAGTGGAACACCACTGTCCAGGGAGCTAAACAGCCCCT
Organism: Malacoraja senta; assembly: GCA_038087875.1. Taxonomy (NCBI): domain Eukaryota; kingdom Metazoa; phylum Chordata; class Chondrichthyes; order Rajiformes; family Rajidae; genus Malacoraja; species Malacoraja senta. The sequence goes on along the minus strand of CM075983.1, from coordinate 58,285,743 downwards.
CCACACGAGGCAGATTTGCATGCAACTTCTCGGACCTTGTCTATTGCAACAGGCGCTGGTTTCATGTATCTTGTTGTGTTTTATCATTGTTGGCAGACCAATTTCCCTCCTGTGATAAATAAAGTTCTATCATATCATACTTTCTATGTAGCGTCAACATTGAGATCAAGTACTGGCGAGGCAACCACTTCGCTCAGCACCCTTGCTCCGTTTGCCCTGGCCACCCAGCGCTCACAGCTGTTTGCCATTTCAACTCTCCTCCCAATTGGTACTGACTGGTTCAGATTCCCCCACTACCAAGGAAAAACAAAATGCAAGCTGGAGGAACATCACCATATTCCACCTCAGTCTACAATCCAATACCACTGAATGCTCCAATTCCAGGTCATCTGCACTCATGGCCCCACAGCTCCTCTATACAGAAGTCCTTTCTCACAATACCCCACCTTTTGTCATTGATCTCCCTCAACCGAACTCTGGATTGGGCTCCTTACCAACTGCTCACGCCTCCCATATTGGATCCCACCTTCCACTCGCATCACATGCCAGCATCTGCAGCCCCTGGGGACCATCAATCAAGTACCAACCTTTTGAGCTAGATAGAGCACTAGGGACTAGTGGAATCAAGGGATATGGGGAGAAGACAGGCACGGGTTATTGATTTGGGACGATCAGCCATGATCACAATGAATGGCGGTGCTGGCTCAAATGGCCTCCTCCTACACCCATTTTCTATGTTTAGCTATTAATGAATATAATATAGTTGGGATCACGGAGACATGGCTCCAGGGTAACCAAGGCTGGGAGCTGAACATCCAGGGATATTCAATATTCAGGAGGGATAGACAGAAAGGGAAAGGAGGTGGGGTAGCGTTGCTGGTTAGAGCAGATTAACGCAATAGAAAGGAAGGACATTAGCTTGGAGGATGTGGAATCGATATGGGTAGAGCTGCGAAACACTAAGGGGCAGAAAACGCTAGTGGGAGTTGTGTACAGGCCACCTAACAGTAGTAGTAGAGTTGGGGATGGCATCAAACAGGAAATTAGAAATGCGTGCAACAAAGGTAAAAGTTATAATGGGCGACTTCAATCTACATAGAATCAAATTGGCAAGGGTGCTGACGAAGAGGATTTCTTTGAATGTATGCGGGATAGTTTTCTAAACCAACATGTAGAGGAACCAACGAGAGGGCAGGCTATTCTAGATTGGGTATTGAGTAATGAGGAAGGGTTAGTTAGCAGTCTTGTTGTGCGTGGCCCTTGGGCAAGAGTGACCATAATATGGTTGAGTTCTTCATTAGGATGGAGAGTGACATTGTTAATTCAGAAACAAGGGTCCTGAACTTAAAGAAAGGTAACTTTGAGGGTATGAGAAGTGAATTGGCCAAGATAGACTGGCAATTGATTCTTAATGGGTTGACGGTAGATATGCAATGGAAGGCATGGATTAACTGAAACAATTGTTCATTCCAGTTTGGCAAAAAAATAAATCAGGGAAGGTAGTGCATCCATGGATAACAAGGGAAATCAGGGATAGTATCAAAACAAAAGATGAAGCGCATGTATTAGCCAGAAAAAGCAGCCTACCAGAGGACTGGGAGAAATTCAGAGTCCAGCAGAGGAGGACAAAGGGCTTAATTAGGAAAGGGAAAATAGATTATGAAAGAAAACTGGCAGGGAACATAAAAACTGACTGCAAAACTTTTATAGATATGTGATGAGAAAAAGATTAGTTAAAACAAATGTAGGTCCCTTGCAGTCAGAAACAGGTGAATTGATCATGGGGAACAAGGACATGGCAGACCAATTGAATAACTACTTTGGTTCTGTCTTCACTAAGGAAGACATAATCTGCCGGAAATAGCTGGGGACCGGGGGTCAAACGAGATGGAGGAACTGAGTGAAATCCAGGTTAGCCGGGAAGTGGTTAGGTAAATGGAATGGATTAAAGGGCGATAGATCCCCAGGGCCAGATAGGCTGCATCCCAGATTACTTAAGGAAGTAGCCCCAGAAATAGTGGATGCATTAGTGATAATTTTTCAAAACTCCTTAGATTCTGGAGTAGTTCCTGAGGATTGGAGGGTAGCTAATGTAACCCCACTTTTTAAAAAGGGAGGGAGAGAGAAAACGGGGAATTACAGACCAATTAGTCTAACGTCGGTAGTGGGGAAACTGTTAGAATCAGTTATTAAAGATGGGATAGCAGCACATTTGGAAAGTGGTGAAATAATTGGACAAAGTCAGCATGGATTTATGAAAGGTAAATCATGTCTGACGAATCTTATAGAATTTTTCGAGGATGTAACTAGTAGAGTGGATAAGGGAGAACCAGTGGATGTGTTATATCTGGACTTTCAGAAGGCTTTCGACAAGGTCCCACATAAGAGATTAGTATACAAACTTAAAGCACACGGTATTGGGGGTTCAGTATTGATGTGGATAGAGAACTGGCTGGCAGACAGGAAGCAAAGAGTAGGAGTAAACGGGTACTTTTCACAATGGCAGGCAGTGACTAGTGGGGTACCGCAAGGCTCAGTGCTGGGACCCCAGCTATTTACGATATATATTAATGACTTGTACGAGGGAATTGAAAGCAACATCTCCAAGTTTGCGGATGACACAAAGCTGGGGGGCAGTGTTAGCCGTGAGGAGGATGCTCGGAGGCTGCAAGGTGACTTGGATAGGCTGGGTGAGTGGGCAAATGCATGGCAGATGCAGTATAATGTGGATGAATGTGAGGTTATCCACTTTGGTGGCAAAAACAGGAAAGTAGACTATTATCTGAATGGTGGCCGATTAGGAAAAGGGGAGATGCAACGAGACCTGGGTGTCATGGTACACCAGTCATTAAAAGTAGGCATGCAGGTGCAACAGGCAGTGAAGAAGGCGAATGGTATGTTAGCATTCATAGCAAAAGGATTTGAGTATAGGAGCAGGGAGGTTCTACTGCAGTTGTACAGGGTCTTGGTGAGACCACACCTGGAGTATTGCACACAGTTTTGGTCTCCAAATCTGAGGAAGGACATTATAGCCATAGAGGGAGTGCAGAGAAGGTTCACCAGACTGATTCCTGGGATGTCAGGACTTTCAAATGAAGAAAGACTGGATAGACTCGGTTTATACTCGCTAGAATTTAGAAGATTGAGGGGGGATCGTATAGAAACGTACAAAATTCTTAAGGGGTTGGACAGGCTAGATGCAGGAAGATTGTTCCTGATGTTGGGGAAGTCCAGAACAAGGGGTCAGTTTAAGGATAAGGGGGAAATCTTTTAGGACCGAGACGAGGAAAACATTTTTCACAGTGGTGAACCTCTGGAATTCTGTGCCACAGAAGGTAGTTGAGGCCAGTTCATTGGCTATATTTAAGAGGGAGTTAGATGTGGCCCTTGTGGCTAAAGGGATCAGGGGGTATGGAGAGAAAGCAGATACAGGATACTGAGTTGGATGATCAGCCATGATCATATTGAAGGGCCGAATGGCCTACTCCTGCACCTATTTTCTATCCTCACCCTTCTCTCCCTCACCTGCTCCATCAATCCACCCATTACATGTCAGCTCTTACCCCCCCCCCCCTACACTGGTCATCTCTCCTCCACTCAGCCCCTCCACGCATGCTGCCTGACCTGCTGATTGTTTTGCAGCAATAATGTCAGGTAGAATTGCCAGTGGGGAAGTGATGGCAGTACTTCAGTAAGTAGGGTATACAAGTAGTAGATTATATTAAGCACTCTTAGTATCTCTTCCATAAAATGCCTGCTTGATATAAAAAGTGAAATAAAGTTATATAAAGGAGAAATAATACCTGGATGCAGTGACAGGACACAATTGAGAGTTGTCAGTAAAACACCAAGGGAATTCTAGGCTTCATCAGAGATGCAGAATATGAAAGCAGTGAAGGTACACTGAACCTTCAAAATACCTACAACTTTAATATTACACTTAATCAGATTTGAAGATTATCTGAAATGGTTGGACGTTGAGAGAGCAAACACAGGAAACGTGAAACTGGCACACAAAGCAGAAAAGTTGAGTACTTTAAAAATGGTCAGATTCTGTAATGTGTTAATGGTATCATTACCAATCAAAGCTATCATTGAAAGGCAATTATGACAGTATAATGGCAAACACACAAAAATATATTGCAATTATGCAAAGCCATGGCAAGACTGCACCTTGCATATTTTGTAGTTTTAATCTCCTTATCCAATGCACTTGCCATAGGTCATGCACGTGAAGGTTCTGTTAAACTGGCTGAGATGACAGGTTTGCCATGAACAAGTGTGCTTAGCCTGTATTCTCTAGTTCAAACGAATGAGATCGTTTGAAGTGTACTCCACAGGTGGATGCAGAATGAATATAGAACGAGGTTCAAGTTACAGAATTAAGTTTAACTGTGTAAAATTGAAACATTTCTTCACACACAGATCGGTTTGAAATATTTGAAATTCTCCATCTTTACAGGCTATGAAAACTCAGCCCATGTATTCATTCCAGAACAAACATTGATAGATTTGGGGCTATTCAGGGAACTGGGTGATATGATGCAGGAAAATAGTGGGAGACGAAAGATCAACATTTGTGTTGATGGATGTCAGACCAAGCAGACAGCCAAATGGCCTGTTATTATTTTCTGATAGCAAAAGTTTGAAATTTATTGTGTGGAATTAATTGCGAAACTTTTCCCATAAGAAGCATTAAAGGACATGGGACAGACGTTGAATTTTGTAAGCAAAAATATGTCAGTGGAAAACATTCTTTTTTTAAACCAGGAAATAACGCAGTGTGATGATCTGGAACTGCCAGTTATGCTGGCGAAAGCAACGTTGATCACAACTTTAGAAAGGAAATCATAAAGACTTGCAAGGTAAAATTATCACAATAGTAGCTGGAAAGAGTAGAGAAATGTGACCAAATAGATTGCTCTGCAGGGATTCAATAAATTCCGTATTCTAACAATTTTACAAATGGGTTGTACTTATTACAGGCAATAGCAAAGTGGAGTTTATTTTCAAATTGTACCAAATCATTTGGTTGTCTCATTTATAATAGTGTCTCATTTCCAATGAGACTACCTGCAATTTCTGAAAAAAAACATTATATTCAACATTCAGGCCAGACTGAGCTGCTTTACTCCTCAAAGAACATTACATTTCTCATCACTTACAGAAACACATGAGTTATCAGATGTTTGAATTCACTGTTGATTCCAATAAACCCTTTACCTCATTTAAGTTGTGGTAACAATCGTATGCATTAAAATTTCCCTTGAGCCAAAGAAACTTCCTAGACTACAGTATAATAACTGGAAAAAAATTAATATTAAAATTTTGGGAAGGTCCTATAACCCCAATTAAAATGTGGATTATGGAAATGTCAGAGACCCTACACCTGGAAAGAATCAGACTTGTCTTAATGGACAAACAAGAACTTTTTGTTAGAATATGGTCTCCATTCATTGACTATTTGAAGGGGTAGTTCGGTTCGGGAACCTAACTGAAGCTTGAACTTAGGATTAGATGAAAGGTTATACTTTATAACCTACGAACCTATCGCCAATGATGTATTATTAGTAAATTATTCCACTCTTTTTTTCTTAAATCTTGACATTTGTGTTTTTCTTTCTTTCTATCTATTAAAAAAAAAACTAGGAGCAGAATCAATCCACAATTGATAATATTAATAATGTATGATTGATATACATGAAATGTTTTTACCATAATATGTCTTTGCTTCTAATAAAAATATATATATATATATATATTCCCTTGAGTAAACTATTTTACACATCCTCATGGTGGCAGCCCCCCCCCCCAAATGTTACCTTTAATAAGACTGACAAAAATAAATCAGAACTTTTATTTAAAAGTCACATTAACGAACATCAATCTCTTAAGCAAATGTCATGCGGATTACAGATGGATACCGTGCAATTTTACAAAAGCAAAAAAATCAAAAATTGCATCGTGATCCACCCGACAACAGCAAGACGACAGGAGACAAGACTCCCAAAAGGAAAGAAACAGCGAATATGACCTTAATTAGTCCATTTGCCGTCAAGTCCTTTTTTCCTCCACAGGCCGGGACAAGTGCAATACTGTTAACACAATACCCAGTAATGCAACAAATCCCCACCCATGCAAGAACCAGCCTGCACTGTTTAGCTGTGCTGTGTCATTACTGGTTGGGTTCTGTAATTATCTAGCTCTCCAGAAACCACTGATACAGTCAGTTTTGCATGGATTTGCACAGCATCTGGTACGTTGACAGCTGGATGCAAACCTGCAAAACTAACTGTAAACAGTAATCAAAAATTTCCATTGCCTCAAAAGGCCATTTTAGTGTTTTTGTCTAGCATGACTGTAAGTGCTCATATTACAGTAGATTTCATGTACTACTACCTGCACTATGAGCACTTTGGTACTGCATGGACAGTATACATTCCTGTAAGTAGCAAAATACATGGTTATGGAAACACGTGAGGGTCGCCATCAGGCAGAGATAGAGACGGAAGCCAAATATAAAAGCAAGCAGCAAAACAACTCCCTGCTAGTTTTGCATAGATTTGCACAGGTTACTTCTACCTGTAGTACAAAACTGCAAAACTGGCAGAGAGTTGCAAGGGCATCAATAAAACAACTGGAGCACATTGAAGGAAATATGGTTATTTTTGGTAGAAGGCATGGGTTACTTTAAAAATAAATGTCATCTTTAAGTATAGTTGCCAAGACAAAAATTGTCTTTACACTTGTAAGACCGTAGAATTTGAGTATGTGCCATATGTGCGCTAATTTCTACCAAATTAAACAGAATTAATTTGAGCAGAGCCACCTTCTAACAAAAATCCTTTGTCTTAGCAAATTAGTTGAACATTGATCCTAGCCAAGAACCGGCAGCTCCCTGAAACAGAAGACGGCATATTCTGTTTCTCTGGCGAAGTTAAATATCATCAACATTCATGCAATGGGATATACAAGACAATAATTAACATTATAATGAAATTCAATTAATAAAAACAGTTTTACAAGCAAGCCCATGCAATAATCTCAGACCATTATACAAGCGAGTTATCATCAATTTACAGGCTGTGCACATGCTCAAGTAGCAATATAAAAGCTGATATTTGTTACTTTAAAATTTATCAAAAGTTGAAAAATAACTTGCAAAGCAAGACTCAAGCAGCTTTAACATAATTAGAAGTGTTCTCTGAAGTTAAATTTCACATCCTTCAAGATGTTCCTAGTTTTATTACCAAGCTGACTGTGTAAAATCTTGTGCCAGAAGGAGCACTTAGGGCAGTAGATTCTAAGCTACTTCACTAACTGCACTAGATGCACCTTAACACAAGGGCTACATTAGCATTATGCATGCATGGCTCACAAAGCAACAGCAGTGTGGTATTAGGAGGTTAGGAGGCTTGGGCGAGATGCAGTCAAACAACTGCCAAAGTGATGCAAGAAGTGCTCCCACTGCAGTAGATGTAAGCCTGCTACCTGCACTGTAAGCACTTTTACACAACTCTGACTAAATCCAGTGCATGACCCAAATCGACGGACATGATGTTCATTCACCTCATCTTCAAATTGCTGGCCACTTTATACATTCACACCTGTTGGAATGAACCAAAAAGAACAAAGTCCCGATTACTGTTAAAAACAGATACAATAAACAGCACTCAATTTGCAAGACAATAACTCGCAAACAGGTTTTGATAAGTATATTTTAAATACTAAACCAGAGACCATAATCTTGTAGAAGTAATAGGCCTTCATGTTATTTATTGACAGATGTTAAAAGGATCTGGTCCAAACTGCATGGTCCCATCTCTGCCTCAACTAACCATTTGTAGGTGTAACATCATCCTCTTAATAATACTCAAATTTAGATTTTAACTTCTGCTGCAGCAAAGTTAAATTGAAGCAACACCAGTCTATCTCAGAACTACCATCTCACTAAACTTCATTGAAAGCATTTACATGTTCTACAGAAAAGTCCAGAATCAGTCTAAAACAAAACCTTAAAAGTCACCTCTAACTGACTGGATACACCAGTTTACATAAAATATCGATTTAAAAAGAGTAACTCCATAATTAGATAGGTTCATCATTGCCTTGTTACAAAAATGTTCCCTGCATTGCCCTGTTAACATAATGTCCATACCACTTGAGTGAAATACTGATATCTGGAGAACTCGTAAAAGTGAGCCTATCGCCTAATCAAACTAAACGTGATAACACAGTAATAGGCAATCATCCCCAAAAAGTGCATTGTTCGAGGCAGACTAATGAAGATTGTGTCCCACCGAGCCCGTTCGGAATTCGGATACAGTGGAGCACGCGTTCAACCCATCCCCCACCGCAGCAAATTACAACTGGTTGGAAGGGGGAGGGGAAGTACCCAGGGACGTGGAGTTTTACTACCCTAGTAACGCAAGAAAGAGCGCGAAATCAAGGGACAAGAAATGTGGGTTCCGGAAGAGATTTAAAATAATTAAATCACGTCATAACCGAAATATACGATGAAAACTGAACGAGGTTTTGAGAGATACAATGAAGCACAACATTAAAGTGCAGGTAGACACAAAAAGCTGGAGTAACTCAGCGGAACAGGCAGCATCTCTGAAGAGAAGGAATGAATGGGTGACGTTTCGGGTCGAGACCCTTCCTCAGACCGCAGGTCCCGGGAGCTGCGTCGCCCGCCGCGGCTCCGACTGGAGGGAGCAGCGTGCGTTTGTTTACCGCGGTACCACGTGTGACTGGATCCCCATAGATGCAGCTGCTCTCACCCCTCCCTTGGACCAGCTTCACTCCGGCCGTGCCGACTCTCCAGACGCTGTGTTGTTTAACGACTACAATCCACCTTCACGCTCGTTCAGATAGTTTGGGCTATTACTACGGCTGCGCTTTCCAATTGAGGCTGGTTTTCGGCCGGTGACTCTGGGAGGCTGCTGGGGAGCAGAGACAAAGGGGAGCGGAGGGCAGGGGTGCCCGGGGGAGGAGGGCCGACCACATGCTCCAGCTCCCGGACTACAACTCCCAGCGGTCCACGCAGGGCGCCCGGGAGGGGTAGATGTCCAAGGGATGGTGATATGCACCCGGGAGATGGACACAAAAAGTTGGAGTAACTCTACTGGACAGGCAGTATATCTGGACAGAAGGAATGGGTCGAGACCCTTCTTCAGACAGATGCCGAGGGGGTGGCAAGAGGTGGCCGGGGAAGGTATGCCCGGGAGCGGGTGCCTGGGGGAAAGAGGTCGATGGGGTGTACGAGAGGTTTCTGGGGTGAGGGGGGGAAGGGATGCCCGGGTGGGGAGGGTCGACCGCGTGCTCCACGCCGCCTTGAACTACAACTCCCAGCGGCGCAGGCGGCCGGCGCATGCGCCCTGGATCCGCCTGCCTACCCTCGCGGCCTGGGGCGAGCGCCGCTTCCGCCCGCGCCATGTGCTCCGGTCGGCTCGCGGACAGGCCGCGGGAGCAGCCGTGCGGGCCGGGTTATAGCTGGCGCTCTACAGCGCTGCTTCATCGGTGCGGCACTGGCCTTCCAGCTAGCGTGCCGTTCTGGCACGAACGCCAACTGGGCGGGAGGTGAACTCGGGCCCAAGCCTCAGCCCACTGTCGGCCAGCGACCTGCCTGCCTGCTGATCCTCTCTCTTCCTCCAACCCGGCACGGACATTGCCATCAGCGCCTACCTTCCCAGCCCGCATGAAGAGCGGGCGGCTGCTGCTCGCCCCTGGTCGGCTTTCCGAAAGTGGCGCGAAGAGACGCCCACGTGACGCGGGGGCGGGGCTGGTTGCTGCCCGACCCTCATTAGCATAATGCCCCGCAGCGTCGCTTATTAACATAAAACGCTGCGTCGCGCGCCGCCGGGACAACGGTTCAAATGAGGAGCAACAACCGGCGTCAGGGCAACGCACCCGCCTCACATCGCGCTCAGATGTGGAGCGGTAACCGGTTGTTTGAATGTAGATTGCTAGCTCAACGAAACCTCCACAGACACAAAGCCGTTGAACAGACTGTCTTTAGTCAACAACGCAATAGTTTAAAACCCGTTTCCTGGACCTTTGTGAAAGTAAGTGCGCGTAGCCCAATGAAATACTGTACAAAGAAATGCTATATAAATGCTATAGAATAAATGCAATGTCATAAAATTTTGAGATTTTAAAAATCAAGTCTGCAACTTATCCCATCAGAAAAAGCATAAAGTTTAATTTGACACCTAATTCACTTTCATATCTTCAGTATTAAAAAGGTTATGGCCATTTTCATACTTAGAAAATTAGCATCTTTTCCATTGACTTGACACAAAAGCTGTGATCGAGGACAGTCAAAAGCCCATAACTTTCTTAAAAATTAAGAGAACTGAATGAAATTTTCAGTTATTGAAGCATTCTGAAACAAATATAAAACATCTTACTTGGATGACCTGAAATTAAAGCATATAATTAGTTAATTACCTAATTGTACATAATTACAAAATTGACCGTTGTGACAGAAATAGTAATAAACACCCAGACTGCCTTGAAAATTCAAAAATGTGATATTCTCAAGATCAGAACTTTAATATTATTGTATTATATGCTGTAGTCCGTAACAGATAGGCAAATAAATTACAATTTCTATCATAGGCCTAGTCTTTATGGAGAAGATCAGTTGCTAGCTGGTACATTTGGCATATCATAATCAGTAGCATCATCATACTCCTCAGATTGTAACCAATAAGCAACTCTACACCTTGTTTTTCCTCAACTTTTCAATTTTGGCGTTGTAAACTACAAGTTTTTACTCTTCAAACCACGCATGACATGCCTTTCTGCCCACTACTTTCCCATTAAGAATGTCCTGTAGATTCAATTTCTTAAGAAAATTATATATTTTTTTAAATAGCCTAAGTATCCAAATAACAAACTAATCCCATTCACACAAGAATTCACAATATAACAGGATTTTAAAATCTCAGTCATGAATTTATATGCCAGATGGAAGGAATTTAATTTGTAATTCCCATAAATTAATCTAGAAAGATCACTCAATATATCAAAATAAAATTTTGCACAATACATGGGACTAACACTGATATTTAGTATAAAAATATTGACTGTGGATAGACAATAACACAAAATATAGACGCTTTAGATGCTCTTATGACATGATTGTCCAACAAAAAGAGCATTTAAATCATCTTGCGAGTGGGTTTTTTCTGGAACGCGATTGATTGAACGTTGCATTTGCGGTGATTTTGAACTCCATATCGGCAGGAAAAACACTGCCGGTTCGTATGGGGCCCAAATCACATTTTCGCAACGTAAAATTAGATTAAAGCCATCCCAAGAAGCAAGATTATATGTAAAATAGACGACTTACCCTTTGTTTTGTCCCGTTCTTGCGATCTGTCACGTTGTAGGCGTTGAGGGTGTTAGAAGTCGCTTTTTATTTTAATCTAATTATTAAATTGTCTCGCGATTTTAAATTTTTTTTTTTTTAATGGGAACGGAAGACGGATCGATTACTCTTCAGCAGCTAGCATCCCGAGGAAATCCGCCCGCGACAGGCAGGAGAAAACTGGATTTTAATCCTGGCCCCCCCCCCCCTCAAAGGCGCCAAAGTCGCGCACACGGCCAGTGGCAGAACTGCAGCACCGCTGAAGGTAAGTTTTGTAACATCGCTACTATAGCCTAACACGTCATACAATTTTATTGTTAAATTGTGCCGCCTGTGATCAGCAAAGTTTTCAAAAAATAACAGATGCATGTGTCTTTTATATAAATAGGAAGTTGTTAAAACTGAACATACCGAAATCATCTTGAAGCAAACTACATTTTGCAGAATAGGATGTATAAGTTTATTAATGAACTATGTTGTAAATGAAGTCTGAAGAAGGGTCTCGACCCTTAACGTCACCCATTCCTTCTCTCCTCTCCTGAGATGCTGCCTGTCCCGCTGAGTTGCACTTTTTGTCTATGTTGCAATGTTATTGGATATAGTACCGAACTTCCATTATTCTCTAGCTCTGGATCCGTTTCTGTGGACTGGAGGGTGGCTAATGTAACCCCACTTTTTAAGAAAGGCGGGAGAGAGAAAACGGGGAATTATAGACCAGTAATCATAGTGAGTAAGATGCTTGAGTAGATTATTACAGATGTAATGGTAGCGTATTTGGAAAGCAGTGACAGGATCGGTCAAAGTCAGCATGGATTTATGGTCCACAACCAACTCTCTCTAACTGCCCCATCTCTGTGATCCCCCCTGCCCTCCAACTCTACGACCACATCCTTACCCAAACTCGATACCACAGCACATCTGCTTCCTCGGGGCATGCCTGCGCCTCCATCTCATACCTCATGGCTTCCAGCTCCAGTTCCCTACTTCCCAGTTCGGACCTCAGCCGGACTATCGGTACCGACTGGCTATCTACCGGCATACCCAACAATTCTCCACCCGGGCACTGAGATCCACTCTAACTGCGATGCGCCGGCACCAGCAGGACCTCGGCATGACCCTCCCGGAACTTCGGGCCTCACTCACCCAGACCTGCAACGGTCCTCAACTTACTTTATCCGCCGGAAGATCCACCACTTCAATAAAAGATTCCTGGCCCACCTCAACTCCACCAAGGACCTTAAATTAGCCCGCCTCCAGGCCGCTCCCGCCGCCGACTCTCCGCGACTCGACCGCCCGCAGGCTCCGGGCCCCAACTCCGGCCCGCATCGCCTGCCCCAGTCCCGCGACGCCATCTTGTCCACGGGGAGCGCCTCCAGTACTCACCAGGACGCCGCCTTCACCGACCTCCACGTCGATGCTGCCGCCGACCTTCACCTGCCTACCGATGACGCCCAGCCTCGCCGCTTCTACGGTAACTCAGACTTCCTTCCCCTCCCCGATTCCTCCGAACCTCGGCGCCCCCGGGACCTCCTAACATCATCGCCGCACCGGGCCCATCCGACATCGCCGTCGCACTGGGCCCGCCGAACATCACAGCCGCACCAGTCCTCCCAACATCGCTGCCGGACCCGGGCCCATCCAGCATCGCCGCCGGACCGGACCTACTCTACACAGACCGACGGACCGGGGCTCCCCGAACATGGCCGCCGCACCGCACCCTACTCACCCCGTCGCCTCACCGGGCGGGTCGAACCGCGCCGCCCCACCGACCACCCGCCTACCGGTACCTCCCACGCATCGCCCGTGGACCCGACTCTACTGCCCACGGACCCAGACCATCAGGTCCGCCGACCCTCGCCACTGCAACGCCCTCCTGCCCCACCGACTCCACTGCCCGAGGACCCCGACCATCGGGTCCGCGACCCTCGCCACTGCAACGCCCTCCAGCCCCACCGACCCCGACTCCACTGCCCACGGACCCTGACCATCGGGTCCGCGACCCTCGCCACTGCAACGCCCTAGCCCCCCCGACCCTGACTCCACTGCCCGAGGACTCCTACCGTCGGGTCCGCCGACCCTCGCCACTGCACCCCCCTCCAGCAGCCCGCAGCCGTCGCCTCACCTGCAAACTGGACTCTGTACTGGGCCTGAAGCCTCCACGCTGCTCACTCCCACTCTCCGGGGTTTGACTCCACAGGGTTCCTAGCGCTAGTCTGCCTAGCCCTGGTTATCTCAGTGTTAGTTCCACTGATTCTTCCCCATCCCTCTCCAACTATGGGACCACTTCCTTCCCACACCCACACCACAGCCCTCTCACCCCCCCCACCCCCTGACCACCCACCACCCCCCACCACACATCGCCTCGTCCCCATTCCACCCACCTGCCTTCCTCCGGCCCCAACCCCCATCCCTGCCGGGTGTTCACCATCCCCCCCGACCTCCCCTCTCCGACATCGAACGGTCTGTCCTCGGCAGAGGTCTTACCTTTGTCCCCCTCCGTCCCCATCTCAATGAGTTCCGTGCCCTCCATGACTTGGAACGCTTCTACCGTCGCCTCCGCCTCACAGCTCACTTCCATGGGAAGGAGTCCTCGCTCCCCACTGATGACCCCTTTTCCCGTCTCAACGCACCCCATCCTCATGGAACCCCCCTCGTAGCCTTCCGGCTTTAGAACTCTTATTCAAAACTGCCGCCGTGACATCAACCGCCTCAACTTCTCCACTCCCCTGTCTCACTCCAATCTCTCCCCCCCTGAACGCACTGCCATCGACTCACTCCGCAACAACCTAGATTGGGTTATCAAACCCGCCGACAAGGGAGGTGCCATGGTAGTGTGGCGCGTCGATCTCTGCAAAGCTGAGGCCACGCGCCAACTCTCGGACACCTCCTCCTACTTACCCCTGGACCATGACCCCACTGACGAGCACCAGGCCACCATCTCCAGCACCATCACCGACTTCATCCACTCCCATGCCCTGCCCGACCGAGCCTCCAACCTCATCGTTCCCCAGCCCCGCACAGCCCGCTTTTACCTTCTCCCCAAAATCCACAAACCTGACTGTCCGGTAGACCCATTGTCTCTGCCTGTTCGTGCCCCACCGAACTCATCTCCATCTACATCGACTCCATCCTATCCCCCTTGGTTAAATCCCTCCCTACCTATGTTCAAGACACCTCAGACACTCTCCGTCATCTCCGCGCATTCCACTCTCTAGGCCCTCACCCCCTCATCTTCACCATGGACGTCCAGTCATTGTACACCTCCATCCCCCACCAGGATGGTCTCGAAGCCTCCGTTTTTTCCTCGACCGTAGAAGCAATCTATACCCGGCCACTGACACCCTCCTCCGCCTAGCGGAGCTGGTCCTTACACTTAATAACTTTTCATTTGACTCTCCCATTTCCTCTAAATACAAGGCGTAGCTATGGGCACACGCATGGGCCCCAGCTACGCTTGCCTCTTTGTCGGGTACATAGAACAATCCTTGTTCAATGCGTACCAGGGCCCCATCCCCGACCTCTACCTCCGCTACATCGATGATTGTTTTGGTGCCACATCCTGCACCCACACACAACTGACTGACTTCATCCGCTTCACCACCAACTTCCATCCGGCACTCAAATACACCTGGACCATTTCCGACACTTCCCTACCATTCCTTGACCTCACTATCTCCATCGCAGGTGATAGACTCCTTACCAACATCCACTACAAACCTACCGACTCCCATGGCTATCTGGGACTACACTTCTTCCCACCCTGCTTCCTGTAAGGGACTCCATCCCCCACTCCCAATTCCTCCGTCTACGCCGCATCTGCTCCCAGGATGAGGCGTTCCACACCAGGGCATCTGAAATATCCTCATTCTCCAGGGAACGGGGGTTCCCCTCCTCCACCATAGATGAGGCTCGCACCAGGGTCTCTGCCATACCCCGCAACACTGCTCTCTCTCCCCATCCCCCCACTCACAACAAGGGCAGAGTCCCCCTAGTCCTCACCTTTCACCCCACCAGCCGTCACATACAACAAGTGATCCTCCGTCAGTTTCGCCACCTCCAACGTGACCCCACCACTCGCCACATCTTCCCATCTCCCCCCATGTCTGCCTTCCGCAAAGACCGCTCCCTCTGTAACTCCCTTGTCAATTCTTCCCTTCCCTCCCATACCTCCCCCTCCCCTGGTACTTTCCCTTGCAACCGCAAGAGATGCAACACTTGTCCCTTCACCTCCCCCTCTACTCCATTCAAGGACCCAAGCAGTCGTTCCAGGTGCGACAGAGGTTCACCTGCATCTCCTCCAACCTCATCTATTGCATTCGCTGCTCTAGATGCCAGCTGATCTACATCGGTGAGACCAAGCGGAGGCTTGGCGATCGTTTCGCCGAACACCTCCGGTCGGTCCGCAATAACCAACCTGAACTTCCGGTGGCTCAGCACTTCAACTCCCCCCTCCCATTCCGTATCTGACCTCTCTGTCCTGGGTCTCCTCCATGGCCACAGCGAGCAACACCGTAAATTGGAGGAAATGCACCTCATATTCCGCTTGGGCAGTCTACATCCTGGGGGCTTGAACATTGAATTCTCCCAATTCTGCTAGCCCTTGCTGTCCTCTCCCTTCATCAGCCATCTGGTTGTCTCCTCCCCTCCCCCAGCCCTAGGGCTCCTCCTCCGCCTTTTTCCTTTTTTCCTTTCTTCTCCCCACCCCCTATCAGTCTGAAGAAGGGTTTCGGCCGAAACTTTACCTATTTCCTTCGCTCCATAGATGCTGCTGCACCCGCTGAGTTTCTCCAGCATTTTTGTGTACCTTGGATTTATGGTTCTTCTTGGTTCTTTGGTCCTCTAAAATATTCCAAATGGAATTTAAACTGGAGGTGGCAGAGGGTGGACTTAAGCAAAAAAGTATTCTTGGAGAAGAAGAGCTACCTTAAATTGAGTTGCATCTGGTTGAGTAACTATGGTAGGGTGAAGACTATTCCATGCTTTAACTATGCTTGACTAATTTTCTGGAATTTTTTTAGGTTGTAATAAGTAGAATGGATATGGGAGAGCCAGTGGATGTGGTGTCTGGACTTTCAAAAAGCCTTTGACAAGGTCCCACACGAGATTAGTGTGCCAAATTAGAGCATATGGTGACCCCAAATTCACTGTACCAATTGGTGCATGTGACAATAAATGCCTCTTGGGGTAGGGTATTGATATGGATAGAGAACTGATTGCAGACAGGAGGCAAAGAGTAGGAATTAATGGGTCCTTTTCAGAATGGCAGGCAGTGACTAGTGGGGTGCTGCAAGGCTCAGTGCTCGGACCCCAGTTATTTACAATATATATTAACGATTTAGATGAGGGAATTAAACATGACATCTCCAAGTTTACGGATGACACAAAGCTAGGTGGCAGTGTGAGATGCGAGAAGGATGCTATGAGGCTGCAGGGTGACTTGGATATGTTGGGTGAGTGGGCAGATGCATGGCAGATGCAGTATAATGTGGATAAATGTGAGGTTATCCACTTTGGTGGCAAGAACAGGAAAGCAGATTATTATCTGAATGGTGTCAGATTAGGAAAAGGGGAGGTGCAACGAGACCTGGGTGTCCTTGTACATCAGTCACTGAAAGTAAGCATGCAGGTACAGCAGACAGTGAAGAAAGCTAAGAAGGGTCTCGACCCAAAACGTCACCCATTCTTTCTCTCCAGAGATGCTGCCTGTCCTACTGAGTTACTCCAGCATTTTGTGTCTATCTTCAATTTAAACCAGCATGTGCAGTTCTTTCCTACACAAAGCTAATGGCAAGTTTGCCTTAATTGCGAGAGGATTTGAGTGTAGGAGCAAGGAGGTCCTACTGTAGTTGTCCAGGACCCCGGTCATATGGTCATAGAGTACTACTGTGTGGAAACAGGCCCTTTGGCCCAACTTGCCCACACTGGCCAACAATGTCCCAGCTACACTAGTCCAACTTGCCTGCGCTTGGTCCATATCTCTCTAAAGCTGTTCTATCCATGCACTTGTCTAACTGTTTCTTAAACAATGGGATTGTCCCAGCCCAGCCCAGTCAACAAGATAGAGAGAGTACAGAGGAGATTTACTAGAATGTTGCCTGGGTTTCAGCCAACTAAGTTACAGAGAAAGGTTGAACAAGTTAGGTCTTTATTCTTTGGAGCGCAGAAGGTTAAGAGGGGACTTGATAGAGGTCTTTGAAATTATGAGCGGGTTAGACAGAGTGGACGTGGATAAGCTTTTCCCATTGAGAGTAGGGAAGATTCAAACAAGGGGACATGACTGAGAATTAAGGGACAGAAGTTTAGGGGGAACATTAGGGGGAACTTCTTTACTCAGAGAGTGGTAGCTGTGTGAATGAGCTTCCAGTGGAAGTGGTGGAGGCAGGTTCGATGTTATCCTTTAAAAATAGATTGGATGGGTATATGGACGGGAAAGGAATGGAGGGTTATGGTCTGAGTGCAGGTAGATGGGACTAGGGGGAAGTTATTTTATTTTAAATTTAAAAAAAAAAAAAAAAAAAAAAAATTTAAATGTTCGGCACGGACTTGAAGGGCCGAGATGGCCTGTTTCCGTGCTGTTATGGTTATATGGTTATATGGTTAAACCACCTCCTTTGGCATCTTGTTCCAAAGACTCACCACCCTTTGTGTGAAAAAGTTACCCCTCTGATTCCTATTAAATCTTTTCCCCTTCACCTTGAACCTATCGTCCTATGGTCCTCGATTCCCCTACTCTGAGCAAGAGACTCCGGGTACTGGGTACTGATTTTGGATGCTCATCCATGATCATATTGAATGGCAGTGCTGGATCGAAGGGCCAAATGGCCTACTCCTGCACCTATTTTCTATGTAACTCAGATTACCAGCTGCCCATATTTAACCCAAATCTCAATGTTGGGGAAGTCCAGAACTAGGTGTCACAGTTTAAAGATAAGAGGGAAGTCTTTTAGGACCGAGATGAGAAAATCATTTTTTATACAGAGTGGTGAATCTGTGGAATTCTATGCCACAGAAGGTAGTTGAGGCCAGTTCATTCGCTATATTTAAGAGGAAGTTAGATATGGCCCTTGTGGCTAAAGGGATCAGGGGGTATGGAGAGAAGGCAGGGATGGGATACTGAGTTGGATGATCAGCCATGATCATATCGAATGGTGGTGCAGGCTCGAAAGGCCGAATGGCCTACTCCTGCACCTATTTTCTATGTTTCTATGTTTCTATCTCCTTAAACCTTTGCTATCATTGTACCTGTCCAAATGTCTTTTAAATTTTGTGATAGAATGTGACTCAACTACCTACTCTGGCACCTCATTCCATATACTCATTTCATATCTGTTTGAAAAAGTTACTCCTCGGGTCTTATATCTTTCCCCTCTCACCCTAAACTTATGTCCTCTGGGTCGTGATTTCCCTGTGGCTGGATAAAAGACTGCATTCAGCCTTTTTTTCCCCTCATGATCTTATACACCTCTATAGGATCATCCCTTATCTTCCTGCGCTCCAAGGAATAAAGTCCTAGCCTGCCCAACCTCCCTATAACAGCCTTGAAGTGCTGGCAACATCCTTGTAAATCTCTGCACTCGTTCCAGCTTAACAACATTTTTCTATAGGAGGGTGACCAAAACTGAACATCAGTTGTGTCTTCACCAATGTCTGGTACAACTGTAACATAACATCCCTACTTGTGGGCTGCATCAGTGAGGGGAGGGAAGTGGAATACAGAGGTGTAGTCAATGACTTTGTTGAGAAGCGTGGGCTGAATTACCTGCAGCTCAACACTGACAAGATTAAGGAGTTAGTGGTGGACTTTAGGAGAAGAGGAACACCCCTGTCTCCATCAATGGTGTGGATGTACAGTTTACCAGGCAGTACAAATTCCTTAGAGTGTACCTGGACAGTAAACTGGACTGGTCCAGGAACGCTGAGGCCCTGTACAATATGGGACAGAGCCGGCTGTACTTTTTGAGAAGGCTCCGCTCCTTCAAGGTCTGCAGTATGCTGCAGATATTCTACAATCGGTGTTAGCCAGTGCCATCTTCTTCGCTGTCTTGTGCAGATGCAGCAGGGCGAAGGCCGCAGTCACCAATAGGATTAACAAACTCATCAGGAAGGCTGGCTCTGTCCTGGGGGTGGAGTTGGATTCATGGGAGGTTGTCTTGGAGGAAAGATGCTCCATAAAATGCGGAGTATCTTGGACAATGCAGCTCACCCCCTCCATGACACATTGGCCAACCTGAGGAGTACCTTCAGCAACAGACTGGTTCCACCAAGATGTAGTACAGAACACCACAGGAGATCCTTCTTCCCTGTGGCTATCAAACTGTACAACTCCTCCTTCTGTCGTGGGGTAGACTGGGCAATGTTCAAGGACTCGGCAATGGACCTGAATGAATACGACATAATTGTTACTGACTTCATAAGGAAATATGTGGAGGAGTGTGTTCCTACTAAAAACATCCAAAGGTTTCTAACCAGAATCCTTGGATGATCTAAGAGATTCGCATTCTTCTGAGGAACACATCCCGGGCATTCAAGTCTGGTGAAGCAGAGGTATACCAGAAGTCCAGATATGACCTTGATCAGACTATCAAAAAGGCCAAATGGGACTTTCGTTCCTAGCTGGCGGATGAGATGGATGTTCGGCAACTAGTTACCAAGCTCACGGAACTAGGTCTCTGCTCAACTCTCTGCAACTGGATCTTCGACTTCCTCATCAACAGACCACAGTATGTTCGAATTGGTAAAAACACTTCTTCCTCAATAATCATCAGTACGGGAGCACCTCAGAACTGAGCTCAGCTCCCTGCTCTACTCACTCTACAGTCATGACTGTGTAGCCTGAAAGTGCAAACTCCATCTTCAAGTTCGCCGACGACACCACCGTTGTTGGACAGATGATGATGAGTCAGTGATAAAGTTCGAACCATAAAGCAGACAACAAACTGGTTAAGGTAAACCAAGCCAATCTCCCCCCCTCTTCCTTCCCCCCAATCTTCCTCCTCCCCCCTCTTCCTCCTCCCCCCTCTTCCTCCTCCCCCCCTCTTCCTCCTCCCCCTCTTCCTCCTCCCTCCCTCTTCCTCCTCCCCCCTCTTCCTCCTCCCCCCTCTTCCTCCTCCCCCCCTCTTCCTCCTCCCCCCCTCTTCCTCCTCCCCCCCCTCTTCCTCCTCCCCCCCTCTTCCTCCTCCCCCCCTCTTCCCTCCCTCTCTCCCCCTCCCTCCCTCTCTCTCCCTCTTTCCTCTCTCCCTCTTCCTCCCCTCTTCCCCTCCCCCCCCTCTTCCTCCTCCCCCCCCCTCTTCCTCTTCCCCCCCCCTCTTCCTCCTCCCCCCTCTTCCCCTCCCTTCCCCCCTCCCTCTCTCCCCCTCCCTCCCTCTCTCTCCCTCTTCCTCTCTCCCTCTTCCTCCCTCCCTCCCTCTCCCTCTCTTCCCCTCTCTCTTCCTCTCTCTCTCTCTCTCTTCCTCCCTCTCTCTCTCTTCCTCTTCCTCTCCCTCCCTCCCCTCTCCCCACCCCTCAACCCCCTCCCTCTCTCCCCCCCTTTTCCTCCCCCTCTTCCTCTTTCTTCCCCTCTCTCTCTCTTTCTCTCCCTCTCTTTCTCTCCCTCTCTCTTTCTCTCCCTCTCTCTTTCTCTCCCCCTCTCTTTCTCTCCCCTCTCTCTTTTTCTCTTTCTCTCCCCTCTCTCTTTTTCTCTCCCCTCTCATCTCCCTCCCCTCTCCTCTCTTTCTCTCCCCCTCTCTCTCTCGCCCCTCTTTCTCTCCCTTTCTCTCTCTCTCACCCCCGTCTCTCTCTCTCCCCTCTCTCTCTCCCCCCTCCCTCACCCCTCCCTCTCTCCCCTCCTCTCACCCCTCCCTCTCTCCCCTCCCTCTCTCCCCTCTCTCTCTCCCCCTCTCTCTCTCCCCCTCTCTCTCTGCCCCTCTCTCTCTGCCCCTCTCTCTCTCCCCTCTCTCTCTCCCCCTCTCTCTCTCCCCCTCTCTCTCTCCCCCTCCCTCTCTCCCCCTCCCTCTCTGCCCCCTCCCTCTCTGCCCCCTCCCTCTCTGCCCCCTCCCTCTCTGCCCCCCTCCCTCTCTGCCCCCCTCCCTCTCTGCCCCTCTCTCTCTCTGTGCCCCCCTCTCTCTGCGCCCTCTCTCTATGCCCCCCTCCTCTCTCTGCCCCTCCTCCCTCTGCACCCCCTTTCTGCCCCCTCCCTCTCTGCCCTACCTCCTTCTCTGCTCTGCTCTCTGCTCCTCCCCTCTCTGCTCCTCCCTCTCTGCTCCTCCCCTCTCTGCTCCTCCCCTCTCTGCTCCTCCCCTCTCTGCCCACCCCTCTCTGCCCACCCCCTCTGCCCACCCCCTCTCTGCCCACCCCCTCTCTGCCCACCCCCTCTCTGCCCACCCCCTCTCTGCCCACCCCTCTCTGCCCACCCCCTCTCTGCCCACCCCCTCTCTGCCCACCCCCTCTCTGCCCACCCCCTCTCTGCCCACCCCCTCTCTGCCCACCCCCTCTCTGCCCACCCCCTCTCTGCCCACCCCCTCTCTGCCCACCCCCTCTCTGCCCACCCCCTCTCTGCCCTCTCTGCCCCCCCCATTCTCTGCCCCCCCCCATTCTCTGCCCCCCCCATTCTCTGCCCCCCCATTCTCTGCCCCCCCCCATTCTCTGCCCCCCCCCCATTCTCTGCCCCCCCCCCATTCTCTGCCCCCCCCCATCTCTCTGCCCCCCCTCTCTCTCTGCCCCCTCTCTCTTTCTGCCCCCTCTCTCTTTCTGCCCCCTCCCTCTCTCTGCCCTCCCCCCCTCCCGCTCTCTGCCCCACACCCTCCCTCTCTGCGTGTGTGTGTGTGTGTATATGGAGGGGGGGGGGCGGTTGATGCGTGGTGTGGTGGTTAATGTGTGTGTGACGCCACAGGCCACCCCCCCCCACGGAACCGCACGTTGAGGGGATGAGACCCACTTGGTCTAGTAACTATTAAATGTCTGATCTTGAATGTGTGTTTGTTTGTGTGTTAATACATCTTCGCGAAAAATCTACGCGGTAACGATAAAATATTTACATATTCCGGTTGACATTTTTCCCGTCGACGCCAAAACCTCCTTATCTGAAATGTCATGCTTTATTTCTCAACATTACTGAAAATGTTTACAAATATGACAAAACTTTGAATTTAAAGCGACTGCCTTTCGCTGATGAAGTCACAATGGGTCTGCTCCGCGCCGTGTTCCACGCGCTGTAAGTGATGTCTCCCCCCCCGACCCCTCCCCCCCCCCAGGTTATTCTAAAGACGCAGAAAGAACGAGCAAGTCCGGACAGGAGCTGCCGAGCTCTCGGTCCTTGCCGTGACATCTCCCTGTCTCTGCCCTTTCCCTGTCTCTGCCCTTTCCCAGTCTCTGCCCTTTCCGTGTCTCTGCCCTCTCCCTGTCTCTGCCCTCTCCCTGTCTCTGCCCTCTCCCTGTCTCTGCCCTCTCCCTGTCTCTGCTCTCTCCCTGTCTCTGACCTCTCCGTCTCTGCCCTAACCCTGCCCCTCCCCCTCCCCCTCCCTCTCCCACCGCCATCCCCCCTCTCCCACTCTGTCTCTCTCCGCCTCTGTCTCTCTCTCTCTCTGTCTCTGTCTTCTGCCTCTCTCTGTTTCTGCCTCTCTCTCTCTGCCTCTCTCTTTGTGTCTCTGCCCTCTCTCTGCCTCTCTCTCTCTGTCTCTGCCCTCTCTCTCTGTCTCTGCCCTCTCTCTCTGTCTCGGCCCTCTCTCTCTGTCTCTGCCCTCTCTCTCTGTCTCTGCCCTCTCTCTCTGTCCTCTGCCCTCTCTCTGTCTGCCCTCTCTCTCTGTCTCTGCCCTCTCTGTTTCTGCTCTCTCTCTGACCCCCCCTCTCTCTGCCCCCCCCTCTCTGTCCTCTCTCTCTGTCTCTGTCCTCTCTCTCTGCTCTCTCTCTCTCTGCCCACTCTCTCTCTCTCTCTGCCCTCTCTCTCTCTCTCTGCCCTCTATCTCTCTCTGCCCTCCCTCTCTCTGCCCTCCCTCTCTCTGCCCTCTATCTCTCTCTGCCCTCTATCTCTCTCTGCCCTCTATCTCTCTCTCTGCCCTCTATCTCTCTCTCTGCCCTCTATCTCTCTCTCTGCCCTCTATCTCTCTCTCTCTCTGCCCTCTATCTCTCTCTCTCTCTGCCCTCTATCTCTCTCTCTCTCTGCCTTCTCTGCCCTCTATCTCTCTCTCTCTCTGCCCCTCTATCTCTCTCTCTGCCCTCTATCTCTCTCTCTGCCCTCTCTCTCTGCCCTCTCTCACTGCCCACTCTCCGCCCTCTCTCTCTATACCCCCCCTCCCTCTCTTGCCGCACCTGCGCAGTTGGGGGCTATGCGTGAGTGGATAGGGTGGGGGATGGGGTAACAAGAGCGAATGAATAATATGAATACAATATCAAGGGGGGTGGTTAGTGTGTGTGATGCCGCAGCCCCCCCCCGCCCCCCCCCTGCTGCCACGCGCTGAGGGGACAGAACCCAACGGGTCCCACTTGGTCTAGTAAAGCTATAAAAATTAATTATCATCTACAGTAAAGCAATGGAGGATATACTGCAAATTAATATAAGTAACGTCGGTTATAGTTAGTCCAAGATCTGCATCTAGACATAATCCCCATATCTAGCCACAGGTTTGCTGACCCGTCATGCACGCGTACAGTACAGGCCTTCGTTTGTGCCCATGGCAGTCCTTTTGCAGGTACAGGACCAAAGTTCTGATCGCAGAACTGCTCACCGTCTGCTGTCACATGTCCCTCTTTCAGATAGTCGTTTCCATCCTCTGTCCATAACACATCATCTGGGTCATCTGCATCGTTGTATTGAACCTGTCTCAATGGCACCGGCTCATTTACTGGCAGAATATGTCGTCGGTTTCGTCAGTATAGACCTCCGCCAGATTGAATCAAAGAAGACCGTGTTCCGGACACACCTCCTTGTCCGTGCCCATAAGGTCATACCCCTTCAGGGTTTGGAGACGACCACCTGGCCCTCTGACAATGGTTGGAGAGGACAACTAGAACGGTCGTAGTATGCCTTCTGCATTAGTTTTTTACGCTGCAGACGTGCCCCGAACCACCTCTGGCTCGCAGACTTGTGGCTGGAGCAGCTGCTTTGAGACTGAAGTCCCACTTCTGAATGAGAACAAAACTATTAACTCTGTGCTATAAAGAAGACTGCAGGAACTTGCAGATTTGGCGATCTCAAAGACGACCAGTTGGTATGTGGTCTTTTTATGACAAGCTGAGAAGAAAGCTTGTCCGCGATCCTGTCAATAACTGGATAGAGCTATTCAGACTCATGAGCTGACGATTCGTAATGCCCAAAGGCTCACTCAGGCACAACATTCCAATGCGCGAGTTGATTGTATCCCTCTCCTCCCTTCCCCTCTACTCTCTCCCCCCTTCTGCCCCCCTCCACTCCTCCCCCCTCCACTTCTCCCCCCTCCTCTCTCTCCCTTCCCCCTCTGCCTCCCCTCCCCCACTACTCTCCCTCCCTTACCCCTACTCTCCCCCACTCCCCTCTCTCCCCCCTCCTCTCTCTCTCCCCTCTCCCCCTCTGCCCTCCCTCCACCTCACCCCTCTCCCCTCCATCTCCCTCCCGCTCCTTCCCCTACTCTCCCCGCTCTCTTCCCCCACTCCCCCCTCTCTCCCCTCTCTGCTCCCATCCCCCCACTCCCCCTCTCTCTCCCCCTTCCCCCCTCTCCACCCCCTCCCCCACTCCCCTCCCTACCACCCTCCCCTCTCACCCCCTCCCCCCCTGTGTGTGGGGGGCGTGGTTACTGTGTGTGTGTGACGCCGCAGCACACCCCGCGCAACCGCGCTTTCAGGGGACGGGACTCACGGGTCCCCCTTGGTCTAGTAACTAAAAAACTCTGATCTTGGATGTGTGTGTGGGTGTGTGTGTGTGTCTTTTCATATGTGGGAGGTGCTGCCTCTACCCACTCCCCCATCCCAGGAAGTGGGGGGAGAGGGGGAGGAGAGTGAGGAGGAGAAGGGGGAAGGGGTCCTTCCTCTGCCCCCCCTCCCTCTCTGCCCCCCTCCCTCTCTGCCCCCCCTTCCCTCTCAGCCCCCCTTCCCTCTCAGCCCCCCTTCCCTCTCAGCCCCCCTTCCCTCTCAGCCCCCCTTCCCTCTCAGCCCCCCTTCCCTCTCAGCCCCCCTTCCCTCTCAGCCCTCCCTCTCAGCCCCCTTCCCTCTCAGCCCCCCTTCCCTCTCAGCCCCCCTTCCCTCTCAGCCCCCTTCCCTCTCAGCCCCCCTTCCCTCTCAGCCCCCCTTCCCTCTCTGCCCCCCTTCCCTCTCTGCCCCCCTTCCCTCTCTGCCCCCCCTTCCCTCTCTGCCCCCCTTCCCTCTCTGCCCCCCTTCCCTCTCTGCCCCCCTTCCCTCTCTGCCCCCCTTCCCCTCTCTGCCCCCCTTCCCTCTCTGCCCCCCTTCCCTCTCTGGCCACCCCTTCCCTCTCTGGCCCCCTTCCCTCTCTGGCCCCCTTCCCTCTCTGGCCCCTTCCTCTCTGGCCCCCTTCCCTCTCTGGCCCCCTTCCCTCTCTGGCCCCCTTCCCTCTCTGGCCCCCTTCCCTCTCTGGCCCCCTTCCCCTCTGGCCCCCTTCCCTCTCTGGCCCCCTTCCCTCTCTGGCCCCCTTCCCTCTCTGGCCCCTTCCCTCTCTGGCCCCCTTCCCTCTCTGGCCCCCTTCCCTCTCTGGCCCCCCTCCCTCTCCCCCCCCCTCCCCCCCCTCCCCCCCCCCCCCCTCCCCCCCCCCCGCCCCCCCCCCCCCCCCCCCCCCCCCCCCCCCCCCCCACCCCCCCCCCCCCCCCCCCCCCCCCCCCCCCCCCCCCCCCCCCCCTCCCCCCCACCCCCCCCCCCCCCCCCCCCCCCCCCCCCCCCCCCCCCCCCCCCCCCCCCCCCCCCCCCCCCCCCCCCCCCCCCCCCCCCCCCCCCCCCCCCCCCCCCCCCCCCCCACCCCCCCCCCCCCCCCCCCCCCCCCCCCCCCCCCCCCTCCCCCCCCCCCCCCCCCCCCCCCCCCCCCCCCCCCCCCCCCCCCCCCCCCCCCCCCCCCCCCCCCCCCCCCCCCCCCCCACCCCCCCCCCCCCCCCCCCCCCCCCCCCCCCCCCCCCCCCCCCCCCCCCCCCCCCCCCCCCCCCCCCCCCCCCCCCCCCCCCCCCCCCCCCCCCCCCCCCCCCCCCCCCCCCCCCCCCCCCCCCCCCCCCCCCCCCCCCCCCCCCCCCCCTCTCTGCCCCCTTCCCTCTGCCCCCCTTCCCTCTCTGCCCCCTTCCCTCTCTGTCCCCCTTCCCTCTCTGCCCCCCTTCCCTCTCTGCCCCCCTTCCCTCTCTGCCCCCTTCCCTCTCTGCCCCCCTTCCCTCTCTGCCCCCCTTCCCTCTCTGCCCCCCTTCCCTCTCTGCCCCCCTTCCCTCTCTGCCCCCCTTCCCTCTCTGCCCCTTCCCTCTCTGCCCCCCTTCCCTCTCTGCCCCCCTTCCCTCTCTGCCCCCCTTCCCTCTCTGCCCCCCTTCCCTCTCTGCCCCCTTCCCTCTCTGCCCCCTTCCCTCTCTGCCCCCCTTCCCTCTCTGCCCCCCTTCCCTCTCTGCCCCCTTCCCTCTCTGCCCCCCTTCCCTCTCTGCCCCCCTTCCTCTCTGCCCCCTTCCCTCTCTGCCCCCCTTCCCTCTCTGCCCCCTTCCCTCTCTGCCCCCTTCCCTCGCTGCCCCCCTTCCTCTCGCTGCCCCTCCCCGCTGCCCCCTTCCCTCGCTGCCCCCCTTCCCTCGCTGCCCCCCCCCTCCCTCCCCCTCTCTGCCCCCCCCTCCCTCCTCTCTTGCCCCCCTCCCTCCTCTCTGCCCCCCCTCCCTCCCTCTCTGCCCCCACTCCCTCCTCTCTGCCCCCCACTCCCTCCTCCCTGCCCCCCTCCCCCCTTTCTGCCCCCTCCCTCTCTGCCCCCTCCCTCTCTGCCCCTCCCTCTCTGCCCCCCTCCCTCTCTGCCCCCCTCCCTCTCTGCCCCCCTCCCTCTCTGCCCCCCTCCCTCTCTGCCCCCTCCCTCTCTGCCCCCTCCTCTCTGCCCCTCCCTCTCTGCCCCCCCCTCTCCCTCTCTGCCCCCCTCCCTCCTCTGCCCCCCTCCCTCTCTGCCCCCTCCCTCTCTGCCCCACATCCCTCTCTGCCCCACATCCCTCTCTCCCCCCCTTCCTCTCTAGGGAGCAGGATCTCCAAGATGTCGCCTGCCTGCGGCGACTTTTGCAAAGCACCAGAACAGAAAAGGATTACCTACAACTTCCATAAACTCACCTGGATCAGGAAAACCGCAGAAATTGCCGTCGTATCGGACAAGCTGCTTGGGCACCTGAAGGCTCTTGCGATTTCGCGATCTCTCACAGCTGCGGGAACCCCCGACTTTAAACTTTTCCACGCTCGCTGGAACTACGGGAGGCCTCCATTGTGGTCCGGAAACGTGGCCGTCCGTCCATCTGGTACTGGAGGAGCTGCACGCCGTGGTCAACAAACACCAGACGTCTTGCCCCAGGCATTTACCATCATAGCTGGGGACTTCAATAAAGCAAACCTCAAGAAATCGCTCCCTAACTTACACCAACATGTCTCCTGCTGCACCAGAGGACCAAACACCCTCGACCACTGCTACACCACCATCAAGAATGCCTATCGCTCTATCCCTCGCCCACACTTCGGTAAATCCGACCATACCGCGGTGCTGGTTCTTCCTGCCTACAGGCAGCAATTAAAGAGCGCACCCCCAGAGTGAGGACTGTACATAGCTGGTCGGGGTGGGGTGGGGGTGGGGTGGGCAGAGGAACTGTTTGGAGTCTGTAGTCTGGGCAATGTTCAGGGACTCGGCAACGGACAAACGAATACGCCACACTCGTTACAGACTTCATAAAGAAATGTGTGGAGGACTGCATCCCTACAAAAACCTTCCGAGTGTTTCCCAATCAGAAAACCATATAACCATATAACAATTACAGCACGGAAACAGGCCATCTCGACCTTCTAGTCCGTGCCGAACACGTATTCTCCCCTAGTCCATATACCTGCGCTCAGACCATAACCCTCCATTCCTTTCCCGTCCATATAACTATCCAATTTATTTTTAAATGATAAAAAGGAACCTGCCTCCACCACCTTCACTGGAAGCTCATTCCACAAAGCCACCACTCTCTGAGTAAAGAAGTTCCCCCTCATGTTACCCCTAACTTCTGTCCTTAATTCTCAAGTCATGTCCCCTTGTTTGAATCTTCCCTACTCTCAGTGGGAAAAGCTTATCCCGTCAACTCTGTCTATCCCTCTCATCATTTTAAAGACCTCTATCAAGTCCCCCCTTAACCTTCTGCGCTCCAAAGAATAAAGCCCTAACTTGTTCAAACCTTTCTCTGTAACTTAGTTGCTGAAACCCAGGCAACATTCTAGTAAATCTCTGTACTCTCTCTATTTTGTTGACATCCTTCCTATAATTAGGCGACCAAAATTGTACACCATACTCCAGAATTGGCCTCACCAATGCCTTGTACAATTTTAACATTACATCCCAACTTCTATACTCAATGCTCTGATTTATAAAAGCCAGCACACCAAAGCTTTCTTTAACCACCCTATCTACATGAGATTCCACCTTCAGGGAACTGTGC
>CM075983.1:58129923-58256596 GCA_038087875.1 Malacoraja senta | reverse complement strand
CCTGTACACAACACCCACTAGCGTTTTCTGCCCCTTAGTGTTTCGCAGCTCTACCCATATCGATTCCACATCCTCCAAGCTAATGTCCTTCCTTTCTATTGCGTTAATCTCCTCTCTAACCAGCAACGCTACCCCACCTCCTTTTCCTTTCTGTCTATCCCTCCTGAATATTGAATATCCCTGGATGCTCAGCTCCCAGCCTTGGTCACCCTGGAGCCGTGTCTCCGTGATCCCAACTATATCATAATCATTAATAGCTATCTGCATATTCAACTCATCCACCTTATTACGAATGCTCCTTGCATTGAGACACAAAGCCTTCAGGCTTGTTTTTACAACGCTCTTACCCCTTATACAATTATGATGAAAAGTGGCCCTTTTTGATTTTTGCCCTGGATTTGTCTGCCTGCCACTTTTACTTTTCACCTTGCTACCTATTGCTTCTACCCTCATTTTACACCCCTCTGTCTTTCTGCTCACACATTTAAGAAACCCACCACCTCTCTGTTTATTATTTTTTTTCTTCTTTCCCCCCTACATGTTGGGTCTGAGTGCTTCCCTTCTCTGCCTCCTGCCTCACACACTGTCTACTAGCTTTCTCTATTTGAGTCCCTCCCCCCAACCGTTTTAGTTTAAAGTCTCCCCAGTAGCCTTTGCAAATCTCCCCGCAAGGATATTGGTCCCCCTCGGCTTCAAGTGCAACCCGTCCTTTTTGTACAGGTCACACCTTCCCCAAAAGAGGTCCCAATGATCCAGTAACTTGAATCCCTGCCCTCTGCACCAGTCCTTCAGCCACGCATTTATCCTCCACCTCGCTCCATTCCTACTCTCACTGTCGCATGGCACAGGCAGTAATCCTGAGATTGTTACCTTTGTGGTCCTTCTCCTTAACTCTCCTCCTAACTCCCTAAATTCTCCTTTCAGGACCTCTTCTCTTTTTCTACCTATGTCATTGGTACCTATATGTACCACGACCTCGGGCTCCTCTCCCATTTCAGGATATCTTGGACACGTTGAGACACATCCCAGACCCTGGCACCAGGGAGGCAAACTACCATCCGGGTCTCCTGACTGCATCCACAGAATCGCCTATCTGACCCCCTAACTATAGAGACCCCTATTACTACTGCCCTCTTCTTTTCCTTACCCTTCTGAGCAACAGGGCCGGTCTCTGTACCCAGGTAGGCTGTCCCCCCCACCAGTACTCAAACAGGAGTACTTATTGCCAAGGTGTACAGCCACCGGGGTACTCTCTAGTCCCTGC
Organism: Malacoraja senta; assembly: GCA_038087875.1. Taxonomy (NCBI): domain Eukaryota; kingdom Metazoa; phylum Chordata; class Chondrichthyes; order Rajiformes; family Rajidae; genus Malacoraja; species Malacoraja senta. The sequence goes on along the minus strand of CM075983.1, from coordinate 58,255,332 downwards.
CTCTGCCACTTGCCTCTCCTAACCGTGACCCACTTGCCTGCCTCCTGTGGTCTTGGAGTGACCACCTCTCTGTAACTCCTCTCCATGACCTCCTCTCTCTCCCTGACCAGACGGAGGTCATCGAGCTGCTGCTCCAGGTTCCTAATACAGTCCCTTAGGAGCCCTATCTCAATGCACCTATTACAAGTTGCCTCTCGAGCAGGACATCTCTATCATGAATATTACCCGCGCAAACGTAACACTTCCTTTTTGAATAAGTATATGCTGCAGCAAGGGCACATTTGTCAGTATAAATTGTTTCAGCTTGCTCCATATTAGTACTTGGGTGAGATTCTTTTGTAGTAGTTGCAGCAGAGTACACATTAGATGAGCCATAAGCAACTGAATTTTACTGAGCCAAGTCTAATGAGTAAGCTTGATTGTAAGCTGACTGCAAATCCAAGGTTTTGTTTTCTAATAGTCTCTGTCGTATTAAAGGCGATGCCAAACCATTGATAAAAGAGTCTTGAATAAGTTCCTGTCGATATTGATCAGCTGTAACTGCTTTGAAGGCACAGTCTTTACTAAGTCTTTGAATTTCTTGTAAAAATGCATCAAGTGACTCCCCAGGTTTTGTTTACGAGTAGCAAGGAGGTGTCGAGCAAATATTACGTTGGGTGTCTTGTCGAAGAGTCTGCTTAGTACATCAATAGCAGAATCATAAGTTGTACATAATCTATGTAATCATATACATCATAAGGGACAGAGCTTATTAATGTCCTGAATTTGTCTGGTGCATTGTCGCCACACACATCAAATAAGTTATTTAGTGTACGAAGCCAGTGCTTCCATTCCTTTGCAACAGTAGGTGAGTTGGGATCTGGATCCAAGCGTTGTGGTTTCAATAGTTTCTCCAGCTCGATGTCACACTGCTGAACTTCTGATATTGAGTTGCTTAAATTGTTGCGAGGCAAATGAAACTTTAACGCTACTCGTAATTTACTTTAACTATATTTAAGCTTTAAGCAACTCATTTTCTAATACGTAACTTCAAAGTGTCTGGAAAATATCGCTGATTCCGCAAGCCTCGCCGGCCCGAGACCCCGCACATGCACACACTCTGGAAAAGCACCGCACATAAGCACACTTTTCAAGAACTTTCTCCTCGCGGCCTGCTGCGTGATTTTCCACGCGCAGCAAGTGAAGTCACCCCCTCCCCGCCCCCTCCCTCCCGCTGCTAACCGCTCCTATCCGCTTTGATTCGGGTTTCCAGAGAGATGCGGAGAGTCGGGCCCTGTACTAGAGCTCTCTCCGCTTTCCGCAGCCCGCTCGCTCGCACGGCTCCCCTCTACCTCTCCACCCTCCTCTTCTCCTCTCCTCTCCTCCCCCCCTCTCTGTCCCCCCCCCTCTCTGCCTCCTCCTCTCTACCACCCCCCTCTAGCCTCCCTCTCTCCCACCCTCCCCCCTCTTCTCTCTCTCCCATATCCCACTCTCTCCCCCTTCCTCCCCCTCTCTTCCCCCTCTTCTCTCTCCCCCCTTCCTCCCCCTCCTCTCTCTCCCCCCTTCCTCCCCCTCTATCCCCCCTCCTCCCTCTCCCCCTCCCCCTCTGTCCCCCCTCCAGCCCCCTACTCCCCTCCCCCTCCCTTTGCCCCACTCTCCCCCTCCTCTCTTCTCTCTCTGCCCCCCTCCCCGTCCACCTCTGCCCCCCCTCTACCCCACTCCCCTTTCACCCCCTCCTCTCCCCCCTCTCCCACTCCTCTCCCCTCCCCCTCTCCCCTCTCCCATTCCCCCCACTCCCCACTCTCTCCCCCTCTCTCTCCCCTTCCTCCCCATCTTTCCCCCCTCCAGCCCCTCACTCCCCACCCCTCCACCTCCCTCCCCCTCCCTTTGCCCCTCTCCCCCTACCCCTCTCTCCCCCTCTTTCTCCCCCTCTGCCCCCCCTCCAACCCCCTCCCTTTTCCCCCCACTCCCCTCTCCCCCTCCTCTCTCTCCCCCTCCATCCTCCCTCTCCTTTACCCCTCTCCCCTCCACCTCTATCTCCCTCCCCCTCCCTTCCCCTACTCTCCCCACTCCTCCCTTCCTCTCTCTCCCCCTTTCCTCCCCCTCCTCTCTCTCCCCCTCCACCCTCTGCCCTCCCTCTCTACCTCCACCCCTCTCCCCTCCCCCTACTCCCTCCCCCTCCCTTCCCCACTCACCCGTCTCTCCCCCTCCTCTCCCTCCCCCTCTCACCCCCTCCTCTCTCTTCCCCTCCCTCCTCTGCCCTCCCTCTCCACCTCCCCCTCTCCCCCTACTCCTCTCCCCCTCCCTTCTACCTCCCTTCCCCACCACCCCCTCCTCTCTCTCCGCTTCCCCCTCTCCCCTCTCTCTCCCCCCCTCCTCTGCCCCCCTCCCTCCACCCCTCTCCCCATCCCCCTCCACCTCCCTCCCCCTCCCTTTCCTCCCTCTCTCCCCTCCCTCCCCCTCTCCCCCTCCCTCCCTCCCCCTCTCACCCTCCCTCCCCCCCTGTGTGTGTGGGGGTGGTTAGTGTGTGTGTCGCCGCAGGCCCTCCCACCCTCCGCAACCACGCTTTGAGGGGAGGGGACCCAATGGGTTCCTGTGGGTTCCCATGTTTACTGAACCCCAAAGCCAGTGTGCAGAGTGGGGGTCACGGCCTTAGTGGGACTGGGGCAGTGGCAGGCTGGGGGGAGGCTAAGGCATCTTCCACTGACAGGAAAATGCCTAACCTTAACCCTAACCCTAACTCTCCCCCCTTCCAGAACTGCCCACGGCTGGAACTGGAGCCACTTTGGGACCGGCTGCGGGCTCCGTAAGTGTGGCCGCTCAGCTCGTCCACCTCGGCCAGCATGCCCTTCTCGGTCATCGTGGTGATGATGGTGGGGAGCAGCACTGCCCTGCACGCCGCCCGAGCCCTTCAGCACCACCATAACGCTGGCTCCGTCAGACCGCCCGTTCGCTCGCTGCAACACCGGCCGTCCGACAGCCCGACCGATCCCTCGCAGCACCCACTGGTGGACCGACCACTCTCATCACCCACCAACTGCCCAACAGATCCTCCACAGCATCCTTCGGCCTACCGACCAGACCGACTGACTGACCGACCCTGACCCTAATCCTACATTTGTTATTTATAATTTTTATTTAACAGTTCACATCATAACTTTATAAAGATAAATCAATTGAAAAACAAAATTATCAGCAAGGTTAGCATTACCTTTATTCCTTGGAAACCTTGCTATTGTTTTGATGTAATGAGGAGGCAGCCATGATCCCAGGGTCCTCGCTGCCTAGCGACCATAAAACAAAGCGTGGGATTGGTCAATTTGCGCCCGACCTCAATGTCAAATGTGCATTGATTGGACAATTACTACTCGGAAAATTGGAAGTTTTTGTCATATTTTTTAAAAATGTGCAGGTTTTGTTCTTGACGAGTTTCAAGTATGATTTATATAATATTTTACATAATATGTTAAAAATTCAGGTAGTTCCGTGAGTTGGGTCACGAACTTGAACGAAAAAGCTTCTCGGCGCGCAGCCTACACACTTCCTGCAGACCATAGTCGTTAGGGGCACAAGATTGCTCCCTGATTTTTCCACATCTTTCCACTCTGCTGAAACTCTTGCCAGCTGGTTCACACAGGTCCTGAGGACCCCACCGGGGACTCCATCCGGGCCTGTTGCTTTCTGCAAATTCATGCTCAATCTGACATTTGTGAGAGTCACAGGTGCGCCCGAGGCTGTCGTAGCAGGTGAATCATTTCACTGTGCAGAGTTTTGGGACTTCCCTCAGCATGGACTCCTGTATACATCTTGTTGTGCTAGTAGACACAGTTTAAGGAGGGGTCACAGTTTAAGGATAAGAGGGAAGTCTTTTAGGACCGAGATGAGAAAATCATTTTTTACACAGAGAGTGGTGAATCTGTGGAATTCTCTGCCACAGAAGGTAGTTGAGGCCAGTTCATTGGCTATATTTAAGAGGGAGTTAGATGTGGCCCTTGTGGCTAAAGGGATCAGGAGGTATGGAGAGAAGGCAGGGATGGGATACTGAGTTGGATGATCAGCCATGATCATATCGAATGGCGGTGCAGGCTCGAAGGGCCGAATGGCCTACTCCAATGTTTCTATGTCTATGTTTCTATGTAGACTGAACAGGAAGAATCTGATGGGGCGGCCTCTCGCCACCAGCCAATCAATGTCTTGGTGAGTTCTGGCAGATGATCTGGACTGTTCTACTCAGCGAACGACCTACAAGATCAATGTAGTCTTTATCCTGCATACATTCCGTGCTGACCATTGCCTGATGCACTCGTGATCAGAGGTGTTGGTCTGGAGGAACTTTTCCACAAAGGACAGGAAGCGTAGCAAGGTCATGCTGACTGAGACATTGTGTGGCAATGGGCCCAGGCCCATCCTTTGTATTGCTGGCTATAAGAAGAACACTGGCTGTAGGAAGAACACTGGAAACAGGCCCTTCGGCTCACTGAATCCACGCTGACCAGCGATCACCCATACACTAGTTCTATCTTGTATACTGGGAACAGTTAACCTACAAATCTGCATGTAATTCTTCCCTGCTGTTATCAGACTTTTGAGTGAACCATATGCAAAAGATGAATTCCTGATCTTTCAATCTACCTCAATGCAGACCTTGCACTTTCCACACATTCTCTGTAAACGTGACACTACATTCTGTGCTTTTTTTCTCTTTTGCTCTACCTGATGTGCTTACATCTAGTAAGATTAGCCTGGATAGTATACAACACAAAGTTTTTCAGAAACTAATCAAAAACTAATGGCAACTTTTGATTAACCTTTCCTATCCACCGACAATTTCTGTCTGTGGACAGGAGACCAGTTTGAGTTGGTGTCATGCGTGCATGTGCAGTATCCTGTCATAATGCCTCAGCTCCTCTGCACCAGATCCTCAGCACCTAGCTAGTCTGACCTGATGGTGAAGAGGAAGATTGTGTTTGTGCCACAATGAAGATCATGGGCTTGCCCTTCCAACGATTTACTATGGCTCCCGATGCTAACTCAAACTGGTCACGTGCTAATCAATTCGTGGACCAACCAATCCGAGCAGAAGATGATGATATTGTTCATGTGCAGGGAGGCTTTTATCTGTGTCTCACCCCTGCCCTGCCCCCCCCCCCCTCTACCTGGTAACATCACTCCTCTTATATTCTCATCCTTCCTGATGGAGTTGTCAAAGGGTTCTATGCAGTGCACAAACGATTCGGGAGAAAGGACAATCCTGCCTGACTCCAGATGATGGGAAAACTAATCATTTTACACCTATTCATTTGGACTACTATGGATATCGGTGTTGAACAGTTGGATCTAATTTATGATTCCCTCCCCAAAGTCACTTTGGAAAGCATGTTGTTGCGTGCATGTGCACTATCCTGTCATATCCTTTTCCTGGTCTAAGCTGACCCGGCAGGTGTCCAACCCCTCTGTCTTGCACGTGGCAATGGTGTCGCTGAGTAGTTTGAGGCTGACACACTTTCTGCCAGCTTCAGCGTGGGTTGGGACCGTGTGAAACACCTTTCCCAGAGAAGACTTAACCAGATAGCAACCTTGGACAGGATCTTGCATACCACGTTCAATAGTGAGATGGGTGTCCAATTCCTGGTGTCCTCCCTCTCCTTCTGCTTATAGATAAGGGAGACAATGCCCTGCCAGAAGTTAAGCATTGTAGGTTTCCAGCAGGGGCAGGCATATCCATTCATGTACAACAGTCGATAAACCGGTCTCCTTCAGGTGTTTGTCAAAGGATGGAGCCCATCAACTCCTCCAGGGTCATTGGTCTGTCCAGACCAACTGAGACCCCTGTAATACAGAACACGGATTTTGGGAAAGCAGTGCTATTTTAGGTTTTGACTTGCATGGAGGAATCTGCAGATCCACAATTCGTCTATCGCAAGAATGTAGCCGAGTCTTCCTCGTCCTTAAGGATGTCATCATTCGAGCTCCTATTGGGATCGGAAGATTACCTTGCAGGATTCCGATGCAACGATTATGGCTTGCCAGCTCTTCACCTCTTGGAGTTCCTTCTCATATCCACCCCCTTCGAATGCAAAAGCAAAAATCGCAAAGTCCGTCTGATATTGGCCCAACTCTCTCTTGCTCTGTCTCAGTCTCTGAAAACTTTGAAGGTGAGAAACACCGTTTGGTGTTCTTGTTGGTTGCTTCCCAGCAGTGTGTTGGGCAGTCACTGGTTTCCAACCTGCACAATCCCTCTTTGATTCCTCTTGCTTGGTATCACCAGCTTGATGTTCAGCTTCCACATCCCCCTCCCTGCCATCTGCTTCAAAGAGGTAATTTGTGTTTCTGGTCATGACCCTGCGTTAGTGGTAAAAGTACAATAGCCACTATAAAGAAGTGAGGGAGAAGGCTGGAGGTGGCAAGTGATCCTGGTGAGGAGGAGTTGGTGGGTAGATGGAGGGAATGGTGGAAACAGCCTCAGAGGCTGGCAGGTGATAAATTGAGACAACCTATGTCAAAGTTCGTTTCTTAAAAGCAGATAGCAACAAAAACTGTTAAAGGTAAAACCGTGGCAATCTTTAATTGATTCGTCAGACGGGAGTGGCGATCTACAATGAGCACAAACGTTGCTCAGTGCTTCTTGGGCCCCCACTCACAGAACAAAGGACAGTTAGCACAATTATAATAATAATAATAATAATTCATTTTATTTACTGGCGCCTTTCTAAAACCCAAGGACACCTTACAAGGCATAGAATCACAAAAATACAAAACACATAATCGGAATAAATTAAATATAAAAACACCACAGTACACAAATCAAGGACAGAATTCAATTTCAAAAGCACAAAATGAAAATAAAAAACACAATTTGAGGAGAGAGCAGCGGCGACCAATTCGCGCCAGCGTCCACTCTCCCCTCCGACCGCCATCTTGCACACAGACTAACAGGCACAGCACACAAAAATCATCCCCCCACAATGACCACCACTGTGGGGGAAGGCACAATGTCCAGTCCCCAACCCAGTTCTCCCCAGAGTCAGGCCCAATGAGGCCTCCACAGTTGCCTCTACGGAGGCCCGATGTTCCTGGCCGTCGGGAGAGTCCTCGCAGCGGCTGGAACGGCCGGTTTCCCAGCGGAGTCGATGGCACCTGAAGCCAACAGGGCCGCGCCGAGTTGGAGCCATGAGGCTCCCGATGTTAAAGTTGCAGCCGCCGCCGTTGCTCCGCAGTCCCGCAGCCCAGAGGTGTTGATCTCGGCGGTCAACGCATACTGGAGCTCCAGCGCGGCGACCCGGGCAAGGCATCGCCCGCTACGCTCTCCGATAGCGCTCCAGTGCTGTGCCGCCACCGAAGCTGAAGGTGCTGGTCGGTCCCCGTCAGGAAACGGCGCTCCATGCCCGCTGGTAGGCCACGAGGACGGGGCAACGAGGCAGTCCAACGAAAAAGCTGCCTCACCGACCAGGTAGGGACCCAGAAATAGTTTCCCCCTTAACCCCCACATTAAAAGTCAAAATCCCCCAAACAAATAAAGAAATAAAAAATGCTAAAACTAAAGAAAAAGTGAATTTGACTGACGGCTGCTGTTTAGCAGCCGTTCCTCCAAGATGGCGGCTCCTCCTACGCCAAAAATTATACATTTTTCTTATCAGTAAAACACTCCTACCAAGTCTGAATATTGCATGACTGAAAGATTCTGTTGCCTTTCAAAAGATAGGAAGGCTGGGTCCAAATCTAGCTCATCCAATGACAAGTTATTACTTATCTCTGGAGCATCAGCTATTTTTTTCAATCTTGGCTTCTTTATGGCCTTGAAGAAGCACATGTTATTACTGCAGGCTGCCATCTTAATGTCTTTATTGAAAAGACAACCTGTCCTCCATATTGTGTTCCATATAATTTACAATGTCATTCAGACTTGGCACCGAGCCGTTCTTTGTTCTGCTAGACCATGCTTTTGTAGAAGAAAGACTCCATTTTAGATTTGACTATTCGCTCTTTCATTCCCTCCTTTTTATCAAACGTGATAACATTCACAGTCCTCGGTAGGTACACACAATGGTCGCAAGTATTAGAGCAATGATTAGCATAATGATATAGCCATAATGTATCACAGTACCCCAAAGTCCACCAAACCAAAGGTATGGCAACCAGTTCTCACTCTTCATTGACAACCATCCTGATGAAGCTTGTTTAGGGTCAATGGATCAGGTGCCACCTGTTGGCGGTGTAATCCTTTCAGCCGATATTGGGGTTGTGCCATAAAGTTCGCACCTGTCTGAGGGTGCTGCCAGTCTCTTCGTAGATTGTTGCACAGGTGAGGTGCTCCCCCCCCCCTCTCGTCCTGTGGTGGGGTTCATCACCTAGACGCTAGCGTATCCGTGGGTTTGGACAGCTTCTCCTCCCAGTAGTTTTGGGTGGTCTGCTTTCACATCACCATGTAGAAGCGGCTGCTGGACTGGAACCCAAAGACAAAGCTAGCGTAGATTGCAGTCTGTGTTGATGTAGAAGGTGCCACTGAAGTTGATGGCGTTGAACTCCTCAAATCCGACAGTAAGGGTAGGGTCAGAGTTGGCGGTCTGCAGTAACTCCCTGCCCTTGTAGCGCACTATCCAGTCTCCTTTGCATCGTCCCCTTTGGAACTTCCTCAGGTCAGTCTCACTGATGGCGCTGTTCTCGGGGCACACGCCATAGATATCTGGGATGTTGTTGACAAAGTCCTTGCAGGTGTCTCCTCTGCCGTCACCATCGGCATCAATCTGGTCAGGGTTGGGAACAAAACAGCAATTGTCCTCATCAGAAACGCCATCATTGCCATCCTCATGAATGTCCTGATTGTCATCACACTGATTGCCCACCAGGTCTCAGTCATTGTCTTTCTGGATAGGGTTAGGCATAATCCCTTTCAAGAGGTCCATCTGTTTCAAAATGTTCAGCTTCTCTCTTTCTAGACCCTTCGTCATACGATAGAGCTCAAAATGCTTCAAGATTGTTGATCAAATGTGGTTTGTCTTTCCGAAGTTGTGACCAAAGGCTTTGCACTTCCTCCTGATCTGTAAAGATGTTCTTTCTTCTGTATGGATCAGCTTTACATGGCACTGCTGGTAGCGATCAATCAGAAACACCTTGTTACTTTCTGGGTGGGGCAAGGTCTTTCACGCACCTCTTCATGCTGCTCTTTTATGTGTTTTTTAAGTCCGTCAACTGCTCTGTAAACAGCACAGCAACCCTTATACTGACATCGATACACGGTGGGGAAATCTTCCCTTTCCAAGTTTGACTTTGGTTTCCGGCCACGTTTTTGTCCAGATTGTTTCTTCACATCCTTAATATGGCACTTCTTTCCTGGGAAGGAAAGCTCGAGAATGGACAACAGAGTAAGGTCAGGGCCAATTGCGAGCGGTGCGAGGGGGGAAGTGAATACGGAGGTCAAAGTGCTGTATATGAATGCGCGAAGTATAAGGAATAAAGTGGACGGGCTTGAGGCTCAGTTAGAAACTGGCAATTATTATGTTGTGGGAATTACTGAGACATGGCTGCAAGAGGGCCAGGGCTGGGAACTGAATATTCAAGGGTATACCTCTTATCGAAAAGACAGACAGGTGGGCAGAGGGGGTGGGGTTGCCCTGTTGGTGAGGAATGAATTTCAGTCCCTTGCAAGAGGTGACATTGAAACAGGAGATGTGGAGTCAGTATGGATAGAACTAAGGAATTGTAAGGGTAAAAAGACCCTAATGGGACTAATCTACAGGCCCCCGAACAGTAGCCTGGACATAGGGTGCAAGTTGAATCAGGAGTTAAAATTGGCATGTAGCAAAAGTAATGCTGTGGTTGTTATGGGAGATTTCAACATGTAGGTAGATTGGGAAAATCAGGTTGGTACTGGACCCCAAGAAAGGGACTTTGTAGAGTGCCTTCATGATGGATTCTTAGAACAGCTTGTATTGGAGCCTACCAGGGAGAAGGTAATTCTGGATTTAGTGTTATGTAATGAACCGGATTTGATAAAGGACCTCGAGATTAATGAGCCATTAGGAGGCAGTGACCATAACATGGTCAGGTTTAATCTACAATTGGAGAGGGAGAAGATTGTCAGTGTTGCAGTTGAATAAAGGGGAGGAGCTGGCCAAAGTTGACTGGAAAGATACACTAGCAGGGATGAAAGTGGAACAAAAATGGCAGGTGTTTCTAGGAATAATACAGAAAGTGCAGGATCAGTTCATTCCTAGGAGGAACAAAGATTCCAAGGGGAGAAAGGGACGACCATGGCTGACAAGGGACGTCAGGGACAGTATAAAAATTAAAGCGAAGAAGTACAACGTAGCAAAGATGAGCGGGAAGCAAGAGGATTGGGTAATGTTTAAAGAACAGAAGATAACCAAAAAGACAATACGGGAAGAAAAGATGAGGTATGAAGGTAAGCTAGCCAAGAATATAAAGCAGGATAGTAAAAGCTTCTTTAGGTATGTGAAGAGGAAAAAATTAGTTAAGACCAGTTGGACCTTTGAAGACCTAAAAAGGTGAATTTATTATGGGGAACAAGGAAATGGCAGATGAGTTGAACAGGTACTTTGGATCTGTCTTCACTAAGGAGGACACAAACAATCTTCCTGATATAGTAGTGGCCAGAGGATCTGGGGTAACGGAGGAACTGAAGGAAATCCACATTAGGCAGGAAATGGTGTTGGATAAACTGATGGGACTGAAGGCTGCTAAATCCCCAGGGCCTGATGGTCTGCATCCCAGGGTACTTAAGGAAGTGGCTCTAGAAATCGTGGATGCATTGGTGATAATTTTCCAATGTTCTATAGACTCAGGATCAGTTCCTGTGGATTCGAGAGTAGCTAATGTTATCCCACTTTTTATGAAAGGCGGGAGTGAGAAAACGGAATTATAGACCAGTTAGCCTCACTTCGGTGGTGGGGAAGATGCTGGAGTCAATTATAAAAGATGAGATGGCCGAACATTTGGATAGCAGTAACAGGATCGGTCCGAGTCAGCATGGATTTACGAAGGGTAAATCATGCTTGACTAATCTTCTGGAATTTTTTGAAGATGTAACTAGGAAAATGGACAAGGGAGAGCCAGTGGATGTAGTGTACCTGGACTTTCAGAAAGCATTTGATAAGGTCCCACATAGGAGATTAGTGGGCAAAATTAGGGCACATGGTATTGGAGGTAGAGTGCTGACATGGATAGAGAAGTGGTTGGCAGACAGGAAACAAAGAGTAGGGATTACCGGGTCCCTTTCAGAATGGCAGGCAGTGACTAGTGGGATACCCCAAGGTTCGGTGCCCACAGCTATTTACAATATACATCAATGATTTGGATGAATGGATTCAAAGTAACATTAGCAAATTTGCAGATGACATAAAGCTGGGTGGCAGTGTGAACTGTGAGGAGGATGCTATGAGAATACAGGGTGACTTGGACAGGTTGGGGGAGTGGGCAGATGCATGGCGGATGACGTTTAATGCGGATAAATGTGAGGTTATCCACTTTGGTAGCAAAAACAGGAAGGCAGATTACTATCTAAATGGCGTCAAGTTGGGAAAAGGGGGAGTACAACGGGATCTGGGGGTCCTTGTACACCAGTCTATGAAAGTAAGCATGCAGGTACAGCAGGCAGTGAAGAAAGCGCATGGCATGTTGGCCTTTATAACAAGAGGAATCGAATATAGGAGCAAAGAGGTCCTTCTGCAGTTGTACAGAGCCCTAGTGAGACCACACCTGGAGTATTGTGTGCAGTTTTGGTCCCCTAATTTGAGGAAGGACATTCTTGCTATTGAGGGAGTGCAGCGTAGGTTTACAAGGTTAATTCCCGGGATGGCGGGACTGTCATATGCTGAGAGAATGGAGCAGCTGGGCTTGTACACTCTGGAGTTTAGAAGGATGAGAGGGAATCTCATTGAAACATATAAGATTGTTAAGGGTTTGGACACGCTAGAGGCAGGAAACATGTTACCGATGTTGGGGGAGTCCAGAACCAGGGGCCACAGTTTAAGAATAAGGAGTAAGCCATTTAGAATGGAGACGAGGAAACACTTTTTCTCACAGAGAGTGGTGAGTCTGAGGAATTCTCTGCCTCAGAGGGCGGTGGGGGTGGGTTCTCTGGATGCTTTCAAGAGAGAGCTAGATAGGGCTCTTAAAAATAGCAGAGTCAGGGGATATGGGGAGAAGGCAGGAACGGGGTACTGATTGGGGATGATCAGCCATGATCACATTGAATGGCGGTGCTGGCTCGAAGGGCCGAATGGCCTACTCCTGCACCTATTGTCTATTAACTGGTAACTTACTCTTCTGCTTCCAATATGGTTGAAAAGACTCATCTGAAGAGCATTCTTAACTTTTATTTCTCTGTCATCTTCATTTGATAAATACCTTTCAGAAAGATCATTGGACTCCAATCCATCCACAACAGCATTTCTTATGGAACAAGATGCTTCATTGCAGTTAACTGTTTTTGTTTTTCACATTTAATAGTTGAGTTGCATCTTGTACCTGAACTTTTTCCCAAGAGCACTCTGTATATTCAGGATCTCAGCGCAAGAACATATCCTTCTTAAATGGGGATTCCGAGTTGTCCACATCCACTGGCCGCGAAGTGGCTCCACTGTAGGTACAAGGCTGAAAGTCTGCTAACGCTGGGACAGGTTGATGCTTCGTAACATTATCACCCTCACCATTTTCAGTCACTGCTCCATTCCGAGGTGAAAGGGTTATTGAACCATCCAGAACTTCCTCCATTGAGTCCTTATTTCTACTGGATGGGCACTGTCCGTCATTCAAAACAACGCTGCATCTTGAATGCATGTCCAGAATGTAATTGTGGCCCTCCGTTATCAGAGTTTTGAACAGTCCTTCCAATTGCTAGGATTCTGCCTGATTTTCATCTACCCCATTGCAGACATTGGACTTTGTCTCTGGAACTGGTGTGCTATAATGCTCAGAATTATATTCTCCACACTAACCTTTCCTTTGCTCTACCTATTTTAGGTGAGCCTGGCTTGATTACATGTATTCATGTTAATCCTTTGTGTCTTGCTGACATTGAAAAAGGGTGCAAGATTCTTTAGACTCATCATTTAGCTGTTGAATAACTATTAACTGGGTTCCTGCTTAATTAATGTTTCTATACTTAGCTGACGATTCAATTTCAATAGGTTTGTTTTTATCTGTATCTGTGAACCATGAACATCTGAACATTCAAATTGTGAGCCTTCTCGAACCGCTTCTCACATTGGTCACAAGCAAATTCAAGTTCAGCTTCTGCCTTGTGCTTGGTCATATGGTATTTCAAGGACGCTCTTTGCCTGCACTGGTAGCCACAAACTTTACATGGCAAAGGTTTTGCTCCAGTATGGCTCATTTGTTGAACTGACAGTTTCCGCTGTTTGAAAGTCTGTCCACATTCATCACAAATGTTTCTTTTCACAAATCGAGTCGTTCTTCCTCCCAAGTTGTCCATCAGCGTGTGCAACCAGCATACTTCTTCCTTCTCCATCAATGCCAACTGGCTGTCTGATCCATCTCAACTCAGCTCCTCGCTTTGATGCCGGCTGGGATTTACCTCAATCCAGTTCTGTAACTGAGTTGCACTCCAAAATCAAGGCTTTTCAACCACAACCTGATTGCTCTCCTTCAGCTGCTGTGTGATGGAAGCGAGATGGTCATTTTCAGACTCGGCTTTGGTGAGCACATTTCTCATCTGTTTCATATGTATCTCCAGGATAAGCTGCCACCTTTTTCTGGTTACTTCAAGAACCTGTGGTAATGGATCCATCTTGGTCAGTGTTATAAACGTAAGGACAGTTGTCAGCCTTATTCAGGAAATCTTGGTGCAGGGGTGTTCCCCATGGGTGAACCTCAGGATAAAAAGTAGGGTCAATAGCCCCATTGTCCTTTCTTGGTTCTCCTCCATTTACAGTTAATCGTATCAGATGTCTTCAACAGGAGTAATTTTCAATCTTCACAGTGTCGTAGTAGCACCTAGTACAGTCCTCTCCAACACAGTCCCAATTTTGTCTGATCCCAGTAGTATGGACTGTGTCTGTGTTCAACTGGCAGTGGCTTCTGTGTTTTCAATCCCTGTGAATGCAAGACTGACAAGGTTGTGCTTAATTGCTGTGCGTATGTAATTAATTCATTGCTGTGGGCCTGTAGGTCATAACTAACTTCCACAGTCTTTAGTGTCCTATTCATTCCACTAATCCAGAATTCTAACGGGTGGTGGGGGATGTGAGATCACTCTTTAACTACCTATAAGGCTGACCCTTTAAAAATAGATAATTATTTTAAAACAATTTTTTAAATATTCCCAATTGTTCCAATCTATCTCCCAAAATTTACAATTTCAAATTAACAGATTTTGTTCTGAGATAAAGGCATCTCCAATCTCATCTAACACATCTACCTGTATGCCACGTGGCCATCGTGGAATTCAGGTCTCTATTTGAACTCAATTCAAAATGTAAGAAATAGGAAAAAAAATAAACTTAAAGTTAAGAGAAAACAAAGAATAAACAATTAATTTTCATAGATTGTAAGCTCATTCAATGACATCCTAATTCATCTGACATGGACCATTTCATCAAAAGGGGTATATATATGAATATGTAAATATATCCTCGGACTCGATTTGGGAGAAATTAGACAGCAACATCCTAAACACAGGAAAATGAAGCTGCTAGTATCTTGGTAGCATAGCCTTGAAAAGAACACTGAGCTTCTCTAGTCAGATAAGGGACAGATGAGTGACAACTCGAAAGAACAAGGAGATCTGAGTAACCAGATAAGAGCCAGAACTTGGATGAGTGACAACTTGAAAGAACATTCTAGTATACTTTTGAAATAACTATTAGGTTTGGAACAAATACCTCCCTTCTAACAACTAGTACAAAAACAGGTAAAATAGTACAAAAACAGTAAAAATACACAAATTTAATCTGAGAGCAGTTAGCCAAAGTGGCGTAGCCCCCCTCGTTTCCAAAAAAATTCGTGCAAAACATTAGAGACGTCTCTCTCTATTAATTTTAAATTTCCCTCCCTTGTCTGACAAAAGCCGTTCCGTTTAAAAAAAAAATTGTTTCTATGGGAACCAATTTGCAGAATTACCAAGATAGGAAATTCCCCTGGCAGATTTTGTGAACTAGGACTGGGAAGGTTTGCAAGTCGTCTTCTTTGTTGGAGTGAGAATTTAAAATGAACAAAGGTATTTATAACACCGGTATTTATAACAAACATTTAATGTAATGGTGGGCGTGCTAATTTTTTAAATGGGAGTGGTCTGAGCTGTGATTGGACAGTGATCCAGATTGTGATTGGCCACCTCCTCCTTCTTCTATAGACAGGGTCGCCATTGCCAGACATAGGGTCTTGAGAGGCTCGAGAGGACCTCGAGAAGACTTACTGGTACTGGCTTTGTTCTCTGAACTCTTTTCAGCGCTTTCTTTCTCTGCCTTAGCCCTTATCTCCTATTCCTCTGCCCACTGGCATTCCATCTGAAGTACTTTCATCTATATTACTAAAAGTAAGATCTTGACCGCTTTTGACTCACTGCGATGTGATTTCCGAGAGAACGCCGCCACTTACGGCCGTCATTTTTGGCCACCTCGCTCAGAGCCCCCCTCCAGAGGGGGGGATTTTTCCCATCGATGAAAAATCAGAGAGATATAAATGTTTTTAAATGTTTTGCCATTCTCTCTGCTGCCCCTGCTGGTGGGAGGGGGAAGGGACTATAAAACCGGAAGTGGTGTGCCTCACTGCAAAATGGAGGAAGCGAGAGGGTCACGTCTCTCTGAGCTCTGAATAACACTGAACACATGTCTACTCAACTGTGAGTGCCCTTAATGTGGTTTGAAAATGAAAATATGGTTGGTTTGAAGTAAAAAGGCACTGCAAATGGTTGTTTGGGGGTTTTGGGTTGAAGTAAAAAGGCACTGCAAATGGTTGTTTGGGGGATTTGGGTTGAAGTAAAAAGGCACTGCAAATGGTTGTTTGGGGGGTTTGGGTTGAAGTAATAAAGGCACTGCAAATGGTTGTTTGGGGGGTTTGGGTTGAAGTAAAAAGGCACTGCAAATGGTTGTTTGGGGGGTTTGGGTTGAAGTAAAAAGGCACTGCAAATGGTTGTTTGGGGGGTTTGGGATGAAGTAAAAAGGCACTGCAAATGGTTGTTTGGGGGGTTTGGGTTGAAGTAAAAAGGCACTGCAAATGGTTGTTTGGGGGTTTTGGGTTGAAGTAAAAAGGCACTGCAAATGGTTTGGGGGTTTTGGGTTGAAGTAAAAAGGAACTGCAAATGGTTGTTTATGGGGTTTTGGGTTGAAGTAAAAAGGCACTGCAAATGGTTTTTGGGGGTTTGGGTTGAAGTAAAAAGGCACTGTAAATGGTTGTTTGGGGGTTTTGGGTTGAAGTAAAAAGGCACTGTAAATGGTTGTTTGGGGGTTTTGGGTTGAAGTAAAAGACACTGCAAATGGTTATTTGTCTAAACTTGACAACTTCCTGTTTGCACTATATTGATTTTAGATAAAACTCTACCATTTACGGCTGTGATTTTTGGCCATCTTACTCAGTCCCCCTCCGCTCATCAGGTGCAGAGGATTCTTCCATCAATGAAAAATAAAAGTGTTATTAGTGTTTTAAAAATGTTGAGAATCTCTCTCCTGTCAATCACACCATGAAGGTCACACCTTTTTCCGGTGGGAGGGGAGGGATTATAAAACCCGGAAGTGTGGGTGTGGCTCAGTCTCTGCGTGGTGGGGGAGGGAGAGGTCACGACTCTGTCTGAGCTATGAATCAACTGAACACACTGAATGTCTACTGAACTGTGAGTGTGGTGTTTTTGTGGTTTTATGGTGGTTTCACCCTGCTTGAAATGGTATGAAACTGCATTTGAATGTAGTGGCCTTGCACCCTGCATGAAATGGTATGAAACTGCATTTGAATGTGGTGTCGTTGCACCCTGCATGAAATGGTATGAAACTGCATTTGAATTTGGTGGCCTTGCACCCTCCTAGAAATGTTATGAAACCGCACTTGAATTCGGTGGCCTTGCACCCTGCTTGAAGTGGTAGGAAACTGAATCTGAATTTGGTGGCCTTGCACCCTGCTTGAAGTGGTATAAAACTGCATTTGAATTTTGAGGCCTTGCACCCTGCTCGAAGAGGTAAGAAACTGCACTTGAATTTCGTGGCCTTGCAACCTGCTTGAAATGGTAGGAAAATGGATTTGAATTTGGTGGCCTTGCACTCTGCTTGAAATGGAATTTCAAGGAATAGCCATGAGTCTATTATAAGAAGTAAAGTAGATGAGCTTGAAGTTCAGTTACAGGTTGGTAGATATGACATTGTGGGGATTACTGAGACGTGACTGCAGGAGGATCGGGCCTGCGAACAGCGTTATACATCCTATAGAAAGGACAGGCAGATACAAATCATTATTTAATGCTAATTTTATGCCTTTATTAAATAAACTGAACGCGTTGATTATATTCTGGAAAACACTTCCGTTGTCATTAATAGGCAGAATAAACGCAATAAAAATGATCTTTTTACCACAAATATTATACCTATTTCAATCGATACCATTATATATACCAAAAAACGTTTCCAAAAAGCTAGACTCTAATATTACCAACTTTATTTGGGACTATAAATCACATAGAATTCAAAGAAAACACCTGTGTAAACCCAAAGACGTTGGGGGACTTTCACTTCCGAACTTTTTGTATTATTATTGGGCAGTGCATATTAAGAATATAATTTATTGGTTGGACAGTCCTACCCAACAGACAGAATGGATAAGAATGGAGAAAGAGGATTGTTCTCCTTGTAATATAGGAGCGATCCTCTTCTCCCCGATAAAACTGAACAACACAATATATAAGAATAACCCAATTAGTACATAATACAATAAGAATTTGGAAACAAATAAAATTAACTTTAAAATTAAGAAACCTATCATTGTTAACGGCAATAGTGAATAATCCTTCATTTAAACCATCTCTTATCGATAAAACATATAACCAATGGGAAAGAATGGGAATTAAAAGAATCGGCGATATGTATGAAATGGGAAATCTGTTATCATTCCAACAATATGGTCAATTTATAATTCAATATTCTAAAATCCTTGTAAACAAAAAACACATGTGTTGTACAGCCGTCTTTCCGTCACTCTTATCCAAATTATTTCCATATTTATCCAATCACCAAATCACTTCTTAGTACACAACTTAGTACACAAATTGAAACAAATTTTTTCAGCCTGTTAAGCCCAATCCTTTATTTGTTACAAACCTTTGCAGTCTGTAAAGCCCAATCTGGCTACTCTCTCTGGTAACAAATTCACAAGTCTTTTCAAAACACTGTCTCTTCAAGACACATTGTCTTTTCAATACACCTCTTTTCAAAACACCTCGTCTTTCCAATACACATTAGTGCCAAAAACTTTGTAGTCTGCCCTGCCCAATCCTTTAATCATTTCCAATACACAAGCCAATCCTTTACTCATTTCCAATATACAAGCCAATCCTTTACACAAGCGGTCTTACCTTCGCTGTCTGCTTCTAAGGATCTTGTCTGGAACCAGGCCAACCTCAGACTGAGGGACCTTAGTTTTTTACCGGGAACTTCTTCGGGAGGCCAGACTCAAACGGTCCGACTAGAGCTCAGTTTCTCCCCTTCAGATCCCGGTCAACTGCACCCTTTTACTCAGTCATCTGTTGCTGGTTCCAGCTAGATCCCTGCCGACTACAGCCAAATGTCAAAGTTTGTTTCTTAAAAGCAGATAGCAACAAAAAACTTAAAGGTAAAACCATGGCAATCTTTAATTGATTTGTCAGACGGGAGTGGCGATCTACAATGAGCACAAACGTTGCTCAGTGCTTCTCGGGCTCCCACTCACAGAACAAAGGACAGTTAGCACAATTATACATTTTTCTTATCAGTAAAACACTCCTTCCAAGTCTGAATATGGCATGACTGAAAGATTCTGTAGCCTTTCAGAAGATAGGAAGGCTGGGTACAAATCAAGCTCATCCAATGACAAGTTATTACTTATCTCTGGAGTGTCAGCTATTTTTTCAATCTTGGCTTCTTTATGGCCTTGAAGAAGCACATGTTATTACTGCAGGCTGCCATCTTAATGTCTTTATTGAAAAGACAACCTGTCCTCCATATTGCGTTCCATATAATTTACAATGTCATTCAGACTTGGCACTGAGCAATTCTTTTGTTCTGCTAGACCATGCTTTTGTAGAAGAATGACTCCATTTTAGATTTGACTATAAGATTTGACTATTAGCTCTTTCACCTATAGCTCCAGATTGTGTAATCTGATAATGAAGTGTAGGAATGATATCAGGGAATGACACGAGCCAATTGGGACAGCCGGGGGGGGGGGGGGGGGGGGAGGGTGCCAGAGGACGTGGGGTAATCAGCAGAAGAAAGGTACAGGCGATGGGATTACCTGAAATTGGAGAATTCAATATTCACGCCATTGGATTGTACACCAGAATACGACGTGCTGTTCCACCTAAGTTAACTGGTACTGTCTTCACAGATGCTGTCTGACCTGGCGAGTGTTTCAACATTTTGTCTTTATTTGAGTTGTTCGAACAGATTATGATAATATTTGAAATGTTTCCAATTATGCTGGAATCCATATTTTCTGTTTTACAGATTCCTAGAGATGGAAATACAACATTGGGTTCAGCAATTATTTCCACCCCGCTTCTGCGCAGAAGATCTGTTTGTGGGAGACCACTCGCAGGTCTTGCTGCTCTCTGAACGCTTTGCTGCCAGCAGAGCCAAACGAATTAAACATATTTACAAGCAGGAAATTCAGTATTTTCATGAACAAAAGAAATCAAAACGAAAAAGTCATATGGCAGGGCTGATTGACCATGAGCTAAGTCCTGCTAATGATCAGATTGGCCAGAATCACCTTCAGCTGCACGAATCAGAATTCATGTCAAACTCCCACTCATGGAAAGGAAGAGCTGTGCATTCCAAGTACTGAGAAACAAGCAATGGGTGCAGACATGGAGCAATGCAAGATGGGAGCACAACTGGCTCTGGCCCAAACACAAATAGCTGAGCTGAAAGCAAACTGTAAGGAACTAGCAGAGAGTCTGGAAATTAAAGGTGGTCAGCTGCACCAAGCCCAACAAGAATTACAGGGCAGAGCTCTGAAGGACAATCTCAATGTCCAAGAAATTTGTGCAAAAGAATTTCAAATTAAACGTCTCAGAGAGGATCTTCAGAATGAACTGATGACTGTAAGCAAGCTGAGATCAGAAGTGCATAAGACCAGGCTCAAATCTCAGGAACTCCAACTAAATAAGGAGAGGCTCCTCTCATCCTGGGAGCAGCAGGCATTGCGACACCAGTTGGAAAAGGCTGTCTTGATGGAGAAGATAAAGAACAAACTGCAACTGACCTGAAGAAACTGCAAATGGAACTGGATGAGGAGAAAGCTGAACTCAGAGCAGAAAAGTGTCATTGTGCTCGAAACAAGAAAGATTTAGAGTTGTTGTGCAAACATTTTGCAGCTTACTTTCCTCAAACCCCGTTGAAGCTTTTAACACTGAATTTATAAGGAAATGAAATGACTTTGGCTTGAACTAAACTTATTTGTTGGGTTCAATTGATACAAATTTGCTGCTTTGCTGTTGGCTGATCGCATGCAGAGTTAAATTGATTTTATGCAATTAACATTTCTGTTGATTGAATACACACCCAAATCTCTATTCCTGGAGAGATTTTCAGGTCATTTCTGATAATTACCATTAAATACTATAAAGTGTATTTTGGTCCATGTGTGTGCCAGGTGCTGTGATTTCAGTAGCAACCTGCAATGAAAGTTGCTGAACCTGTTGTGGCTGTAAGAACAGAATGGACAGATAGAATCATGCTGGAGAAAATCATTGGTGTTGCCTTTTCTTTGCTTTTTAATAGCAGATATAATATATTCTCAATTTGAAAACTCTATTGCTGTTTTCCTTTAAATCTCTCCTGTTGCTATTTCTTTTTCTCATGTTTTCAATTTCTTAGACTTGCTCTGTGTCTCTGCTCGCTGTGCCTCTGTCTCCGCGACTGTCTTGCTTGCCCTCTCTCCATATCTGCATCATTCAGTCCACCACTGTCCCTTTTTCTTAAATGGATTCAGCAAGATGCAAAAATAGGTGAGCCTACGGCTGCCAACATTGGGTGAGAGTTGGGAGTGAGAAATTGCGAGAGACCAAGCCCGAGGGAGCATAGCGACCGGTGGGGGGGGGGGTGGGAGGAGGGTGTCCCCCCTCCCATTGGTACGGAACTTTTGCATTTTTCAGCTTGAAATTGTGCAATATGGTGCATACTGTAGCAAGCCTTTTAACTTACACTTGAATGCAATATATATGCTTTAAATTGGATTGGAGCGTTTTTGAAAGGGGGAGGCTGAGCGATCACTGATCACTGGCCTTGGGGGTACCCGGTGAGGGAGTGGAGCAACCGAGTGGGGAGAGGGTGCGGAAGAAGGGTGTCCCCCCTCCCAGGGTAGGAACTTTTTGAAATTTGATGTACTAAAATCATGTTTTAGTGCATTGTAGAAGTATAATTTCAATGTTTTTTGTATGAAGTATTTTTAAGAGGTAACTTTTAAGGGGTAACTTTATCCACACAAAGGGTGATGGGTGTATGGAACAAGCTGCCAGAGGAGGTAGTTGAGGCAGGGACCATCCCAACATTTAAGAAAAAGTCAGACTGATACATGGATAGGACAGGTTTGGAGGTATGGACCAAAAGCAGGTAGCGTAGCTGGGACATGTTGGTGGGTGTGGGTAAGTTGCGCAGAAGGGCCTGTTTTCACATTGTATCACTCTATGACTACATTATATCTCCACCATGCATGAATGCTTCAAAATCTAGTGATCGAGTTTTATTGCCATATACTCAAGCATAGAAAATAGGTGCAGGAATTGGCCATCGGCCCTTCGAGCCAGCACTGCCATTCAATATGATCATGGCTGTTCATCTAAAATCAGTACCTCATTCCTGTTGTTTCCCCATATCCCTTGATGTCGTTAGCCCCAAGAACTAAATGTAACTCTCTCTTGAAAACATCTAGTGAATTAGCCTCCACTGCCTTCTGTGGCAGAGAATTCCACATATTCACAACTCACTGTGTGAAGAAAGTGTCCTCATCTCAGTCCTAACTGCCCCCCCTTTATTCTTAAACTGTGACCCCTGGTTCTGGACTCCCCCAACATCGGGAATTTTTTTCCTGCAGTTACAGTAAGTGAAAATCTAGCAGGCAAGCAGGATGTATTCTCCATCCACCCCCATTTGAAGTCCACTATCTTCCACCGTTTCTACCCAGTGCTTGGTACTTACTTCCAGCAGCCACTGGTTGTCCTCCTGGATGCACAGAGCCGCAGCCTGATCCATGCCAGTCACCTGGGCGAATTTGGCACAGAGACTCTCACGGCAGCGGCGCAACGCTTCCGACGCCTTGCATTGGGGCTGCTCCATGGCCGGAGCTGCAGTGAGCGACTCGCCAGCCCGGCAAACACTCGCCAGCCCCGCTCCCCGTCCGCATCTGTCCCCGCCGCTGCTTCTGCTTCCGACACCCATGGCCCATGCAGTTGATATGAGTTTTGAAATTTTCATTGATCACAGAATTTCTCACAACAGAGCGAGAGAAATTTGTGATCAGCGTGAGAATTTGGCGAAATGCATGATTCTCACACTCAATGCATGGGAGTTGGCAGCCCTGCCTCTCTATCCCCCTCTCTCCCCCCCTCCCCCTCTCTCTCTCCCCCTCTCTCTCTCCCCCTCTCTCTCTCCCCCTCTCTTTCTCACCCCTCTCTCTCTCCCTCCCACCTCACTCTCATCCCTCTCTCTCTCCCCCCTCTCTCCTCTCAACCCCCTCTCTCTCTCCCCCTCTATCTCTCCCCCCTCTCTCTCCTCTCTCTCTCTCCTCGCACCCCCTCTCTCTCTCCCCTGTCTCCCCCTCACTCTCTCCCCTTCCCTCTCTCTTCTCTCTCCCCCCTCTCTCCTCTGTTCCCCTCTCTCTCTCCCCTCTCTCTCTCCCTCTCTCTCTCTCTCTTCTCCCTCTCTCCCTCCCACCTCACTCTCCCCCCTCTCTCGTCCCCTCTCTCCTCTCTCCTCCCCCTCTCCTCTCTCTCCCTCTCCACACACTCTCCCCTCTCTCTCTCCCTCTCTCTCTCTCTCCTCTCTCACCTCTCTCTCTTCCCCCCCTCTCTCATCTCTCTCTCCTCCTCTCTCTCCCTCTCTCTCCCCCATTTCTCCTCCCACCTCACTCTCCCCCTTGCTCTCTCCCCTCTCTCTTTCTCAGTCTCTATCTTCTCTTTCTCTTTGCCCCCACATCTCTCTCTCTTTCCCTGTTTCTCTCTTTCCCCCTCTCTCCCTCTCCCCCTCTCTCTTTTACCACCCCTCTCTCTTCCTCCTCTCTCTCCCATTCTCTCCTACCCTCTCCTCCATCTCCACTCCCTCTCTCTCTTCCCTCTTTCTTCCCTCTCACCCTCTCTCTCTTCCCCCCCTCTCCCACCTCACTCCCCCTCTCTTTCCCCCCTCTCCCACTTCTCTCTCTCCATTCACTCCCCCTCTGTCTCTCCCCTCTCTCTCCCCTCTCACCCCCTCTCTCTCTCCCCCCTGTCTCCTTCCCCTCTCTCTCCACCTCCCTTTGATAGTCTCTGTGCCGAAGGCAGCGGCGCAACGCTTCCGACGGCCCGGGACTCTCGCACTGGGGCTGCTCCATGGCCGGAGCTGCAGCGAGCGACTCGCCAGCCCCGCAAACACTCGCCAGCCCTGACTCCCCGCATCTGTATCCGCCCGCTGCTTCCATCCCTCCCTCAGCCCCGGCTCTCCAACACCCGCGGACCATGCCGTTTATTTGAGTTTTGAAATTTTCGTTGATCAAGAATTTCCTCACCACCACAGAGCGTGAGGAATTTCTGATCAGCGTGAGGGCGTGAGAGGTTATTCAAATGCGTGATTCTCACGCTCAAAGCGTGAGAGTTGGCAGCCCTGCTGCCCTGTCTATTTCAAAACCATATTTCCACCCTCTTCCTGTATCCTTCATCATTTTTGTGCCCAGAAATATTTCTGTCTTCTTGAGTTTATTCTCAATCAATCAATCAATCAGTTTTATTTGTCACTTGCACATATAGCAGCGGTACAATGAAAAAGAACACACAAAAACACACTAAAAATTTAACACAAACATCCATCACAGCATTCATCACTGTGGTGGAAGGCACAAATTTTGGACAGTCCTCCATTTTCCCCCGTGGTCCAGATGTGGGCGTCCAGATGTGCAGACAAGGTAAAAAGTCCAGGTAAGTCCTGAATCGGTGCCTCCCCACCGGGACCGCGGCTTCAGGTTGGTGTAGGCCGCAGGCTGGCGGTTGGAGATTTAAAGTTCCCGCCCTGCCGCAGCCAGAAGCACCGCAGACCGCAGGGCCGGCAGTCGGAGCTTCTTCACCTCCCGGGTCCCCCACGAGGGATCCCAGGCTGCGGACGCTGCGCCAGCTGGAGCTCTGCAGACCGCGGATTCAGGCTGCCGCGGGCCAGCGAACGGAGCGCTCCCCTCCGGTGAGGACTCGCCCGCTCCACGCCGAGAGTCCGCGCTGCGCCTGCCGCTGAAGCCCCGGGCCCGTCTCCGGGAAAGGCCGCACCGATCCTTGCTGTTAGGCCACAGAGGAGGCGACATGAAAAAAGTCGCCTCTCCGTGGAGGAGGCGACCGAAGCGGTTTCCCCCTTACCCCCCCACACCACCCCCCACGCAAGACACACAGAGGAACATTAAAAACCCACATTAGGACATACTAAAAAAACTAAAAAACTAGAAAGAACTGACACGCTGCTGGCAGGGCTGCCGGCTTGCAGCACCCCCACCGACCATGTGATTTGTCATCGGGAGATTTAGTCAGTCATACAGCATGGAAATGGGCCTGTTATCTCAACTCCTTCAGGCTGACCAAGATGTCCCATCTAAGCTAGTCCAATTTCCCTTTGCTTTAAACCTTCCTATCCATGTACCTATTTTTAAAATGTTGTCATTGTACCTGTCTCAACTACTGCCTGTGGCAACTCATCCCAAAATCTAACACCTTATCTTTATCTGAACTAATCTGAATTAAAACATTTGTCCAGCTGATCAAGATACTGCTGTAATTCCTGAGAAACGTCTTCAGTGTGTCATCTATTGAGCGAAGGAATAAGTGACATTTCGGGTCTGAAGGGTCTCGACCCAAAACGTTACCTATTCCTTCGCTCCATAGATGCTGCCTCACCCACTGAGTTTCTCCAGCATTTCTGTCTACCTTAGATTTTTCCAACATCTGCAGTTCTTTCTTAAACATCATAGTCTGAAGAAGTCTTGACCCGAAATGTCACCCAATTCCTTCTCGCCAGAGATGCTGCCCGTCCCGCTGAGTTACTCCAGAATTTTGTGTCCATCTACCGTCTACGATACCACCTGTTGTGGTGTCATCTGTAAACTTACTAATCAAGTCTTGTACAATTGCATCCAAATCAGTGATTATAAACCATAAACACCAATGTCTTTGCGGCATAGCATTTGTCACAAGCCTCCAATCTGAAAACACTTTTTCATTACCACGCTCTGCTTCCTACCTGGAAGCCAATTCTGTATTCAGTTATCTAGTTCTTCCTGTGATTTAACTTTCCAGAGCAACCTACCATACAAAACCATATCAAATACCTTGTCGAAGGTAGACACAAAATGCTGGGGTAACTCAACGGGACAGGCAGCATCTCTGGATTTAAACCAGCATCTGCAGTTCTTTCCTACACAAAGACCTAGTTGAAGTCCATATAGGGTGATTGCACGGCCGACGAGGTCACAACACTTGACCCGTAATGTTGCCACACAATGCCTTCTGGAGGACAAGCAGTGTACTGGAGGCAAGCACAAGTGTGTTGATTACAATGGCTGCCAGTACAGTGAGACCGTCATCAGTTCCAGCAGCTGTTGAATTGTCGCAGTATCCTTCCAATCTTTCAACTGACGAGTTCACACGATATGTTCTAAAAGTTTCTGCGATTGGTATCGACCCTTATTTAGTGCCTAAAACAGAGAAATCGCGTGATCTTTCCCAACTTCCAGAACTTAATTCCATGGACATCACGGCATACTTGATATCAACAGGCGAGTCCATACACGGCAAATAATTTCCAGCACACAAGTCATCGGATGCCTACAATCAATTTGCAAATGGTTGGTTGCATGACAAAAGTGTATATATTCCAAAGAATCGTCCACAGTTCTGAGTGGTGTGTGGAAAAGTAAGTTTTCTATCATTTGTTTATGCTAGTCGCAAGTTTTTAATCAGGTTCATAAACTCGTTCGATAAACTTTTAGTGACGTTTAATTTTTATTTAACCTTTAGAATTTTTATTTTGTTTCTAATTTAATTAATTACTTATTGGAAGGTTTTTTAACACTTTTTTTTCTCTTCCTTCAATTTTCCTCATACTACAGGTTCTGCACTCGCAAGCTGTAGGCGTGACTTCTAAGGTTATTGGTACAAATGACCAGATATACAGTGCCCACTGTGATTGCAAGGCAGGGCTCGCCGAAGTTTGTACCCATGTAGCAAAGCTTCTCTTTGGTATTGACGCTGGAGTACGGATTTGTGGAAAACAAGTCACCCAGGTCAAAGCATGGATGGAGCCAACGAGATAGCAAGTTAAAGGTGCGCCTGTCAGCAAAGTTGACCTCTTCAGCAGCAGAGGAAAAGATGTCTTGATGCAGCCATAGATTGGACGGAGCCAAACCAGCAACAAAGCGGAGATGAAGCTCCAACAGTGGCATCCACTTCGTGTCCAACATCGGAGTTGCTGCAGGACAAAGCACTGAGTGAACTTTTGTTAGGCCTGTCCATGACGACAACAAAATCGGCCATACTCAGCGCTGTTGACCCTTATGCAAGACTAGTTCCTGCTGAGACCGTTAAAGAATTTCCACACATTCTTACAGACTTAACGGACAAAGATATATTCAGCTTAACATATGCTGATCTAAAGAGGTGTGAAGATATTTGATTGTTTTGTTACAGAGGAGGGGGGCAAAGAATGTGGAAGCGCACACTCGTCAGCAACCCAAATCAACTATCTGGTATCGGGCAGACCGCATTACAGCATCAAAACTGAAAAGTGCTTGCAGGACAAATGCAGGTGCTCCTGCAATTAGGCTGATCAAATCGGTGTGCTACCCCAACAAGATGGGGCTGTGATTATGAACGGCAAGCAAGACAAGCTTATGTTAGGATTATATGCATACTGAACACTCCGGTTTCATAGTGAAAGATCAGGATTGATCACAAACCCCAAGTACCCTCATTTGGGTGCAACACCGGATGGACTGGTTCAGTGTGCTGAGCATTGTTGCGGAGATGAGCATTTCGGTGATTGTGAAATTAAATGTCTGTTCTGTAAGAAGAACATGGACGCGGCGGAGGACAAACAGTTTTGTCTTCATGATGTGAATGGTGAGCTTCATCTGTCCAATAGGCATGCTTACTACTACCAGGTCCAGGCCCAAATATTTGTCTCGGAGAGATCGTTTTGCGATTTTGTGGTTTGGACCAGTGATGACGTCCGTCCCCATATAGAGCGTATAGTGGGTAATCATGCTTTTTGGACAGATACTGTAGCTGCTGCCACTCACTTCCTCAAGGTAGACATGTTACCGGAGCTTGTTGGTAAGCATTTTACCAGTCCTACCAAAAATATGTCGGAGTATGTCATGGAGACCGATGACCAGAATGAGCAAAAATGGGGGACAGCGGGAAAATGATCGTGTGTGAAAACACAAAATGTCCTATTTAGTGTTTTCATTTTGAATGCCTGAAATTGACATAAAATAATGAGATGCCAAAAACATGGTTTTGCCCAGATTGTAGGCTCCTCCCAAAATCATAAAGAAAAGTTCCCAAAAAGAACTGAACTGCAAGTGTTGTGCTGAACAGGTTTCTCATAAATACCAAATCTAGCATTTGTATACCAAGATAGCCTTGCATTGTATAAAACCACATAATAGGACATTTTGTGATCATTTTCACACAGCAATTTATTTTTCAAACTCTAATATTTAAGTTTAATATTAAAGATTTTTATCTGTGCAGAGTTAAGCATGAGTATGCTCCCTTTTGGCATAGGTTATGTTTTAATTTAAAAATGTATCAACGGTATTAAAAAAAAGAGATACAAAAGTAATTTGAGTGTGCTCTCTTTAATTTAAAAAAAGGTGCTTTCTTTGATTTTAGTGTGCTGTTTAAAAAAATATGGTGTTTTCTTTGAAGTATGCCTAAGTAAATTATACATGTATGTGTGCTTTTATTGAATTGGTAGATTAATGGTGCTTTCTTTGAAGTATAAACTATATGCCAAAGGTAAACTACTTTCTTTTGATATAATTGTCAATTGATATAAAAATAACTGCTTTCTAAGAAAAATGGGAGAAAAAATGCTTTATTTCAAATGTGCATGTTGATGCCAAGGCAAATTGATAAGTTGTTTTCAAAATTCACTTTTGTTGTTAGGTAGCCTGGAAAATTAAAAAGAATGCTCAGCATTCGATAAATGGCTCTCACGGCCCTATTCCCACAATTTTTAACAGCACAAAAACTGACCATTTTAACGGTATTTTCCAGGCAGTAGTACGTGTTGCGTGTGTGACGAGTGTATGCCGGAGGCTTGTCCTCCTTGCTTGTCCCTCTACGTGCGTCACGCACTTTGACCTTTTGACCTACTGTGCAATCGCCCTATAGACAACGTCTGTCCTGCCCTTGTCAACTTTCTTGGTTATGTCTTCAAATAACTCAGATTCATGAGACACAATCTACCTATGCCCAAATCCATGTTGACTATACTTAATCAATATTTATCTTTCCAAATACATATATATCTTATCCCTCAGTGTACTCTCCAGTAACATTCTTCCTATAGACGAGGGGCTAAATGGTGTAGTTTCCAATATTTTCTTTGCAGTCCTTGTTAAACGAGGTAAATCTGCACTCGTTGGCCTTAGAACGTCCAGTTCCTGATTGTAATATGGACTATCTCAAGACAAAGTCATCATACTATCAGGGCTGCCAACTCTCACGCATTGAGTGTGAGACTCACGCATTTCACGCAATTCTCACGCTGATCACAGAATTTCTCCCGCTCAAAAAATAAAGAAATACATAAATGCATAAATAAAGGCAAGAACAATTCAATTTGCCCAAGGCTACCAGATCTCTTCCACACTCACCAATGAGAATAGTTCAGCCCGTGAAGGGGTCCAATCCGGCCAGCGGGATGATTTGGGAGGAAAAAAGCAGTTTAGTTTAGAGTCTAAACTAAACTATACATTCCTGTGCAGATGGTGTGATAGGTGAGACACGGCGGTGGTCCCAGCACCGATCCCTGAGGCACTGCTCACACCTCCCACCTTCACCTCCGTCGGCCGCTCTGTCCACATCCCATGGAGTTTTAACCCTGGCCCGGAGGTGAGTGGGGGCGTCGGTGCCGCCTCCGGAGCTGCGGGGATGAATCTTGGGCTACTTCTCCGCTCCGACCCCTGGGTCACTGAGCCTCCCTCACCTCCCTCTGACCCCAGCTGGACACAGAGCACCTGGGCGGGCCCGCATTCCTGCGGGCGGAGGGGGAAGAGGGAAATGCTCCCCAGACGTCGCCAAGTCTCCGCATTTCCGCTCACTCCGGGTGTTGTCGCCGCTTCATTGACACACACACTGACACACCCTCACACATACTGACACATACACACTGACACACCCTCACACATACCCTCTCACACACCCTCACACAATCTCTGAGAGTGTGTCTTAGACACACTGACGCACACCCTCACACACACTCACACACACCCTCACACACTGACACACACTCTCACACACACTGACACACACCTTCAAACACACTCACATACACCCTCACACCTTCACACACACCCTCACTTCAATCACTTCAATAAAAACTAGAGGCTAAGAGTTCATTGTCTGAGTTTGATTGCTGGAAGCAGGTAAAATAGGTGCAGTTGTGTAGCCTACATTTACAATTTGTTTTGTTAGGTCTACATTTGTGTCTACTAATGTTCAATTTCAAATGGTTTATTAATGGAAAAGGTGCGTTCGCGCATGCACAACTGATCCGGCCCACATGAAGTCGCATTTTGCCCAATCTTCTGGAATTTTTTGAGGATGTGACAAGTAAAATGGATGAAGGGGAGCTCGTGGATTTAGTGTATCTAGACTTTCAGAAAGCCTTTGATAAGGTCCTTCACGACAGACTGGTGACTAAAATTAGAGCACATGGTTTAGAAAATTGGTTGGCAGACAGGAAGCAAAGAGTAGGAGTGAACGGGTCCATTTCAGAATGGCAGGCAGTGGCGAGTGGAGTGCTGCAAGGCTCGGTGTTGAGGCCGCAACTGTTTACCATATATATTAATGATTTGAAAGAGGGAATTAGGAGCAACACTAGCAAGTTTGCGGATGACACAAAGCTGGGTGGCAGTGTGAACTGTGAAGAGGATGTTAGGAGGTTGCAGGGTGACCGGGACAGGTTGTGTGAGTGGGCAGATGCGTGGCAGATGCAGTATAATATAGATACATGTGAGGTTATCCACTTTGGTGGCAAAAACAAGGGGGCAGATTATTATCTCAATGGGGTTGAGTTAGGTAAGGGGGAGGTACAGCGAGACCTGGGAGTCCTTGTACACCGGTCACTGAAAGTTGGCGTGCAGGTACAGAAAGCGAATGGAATGTTGGCCTTCCTTGTGATTGAGGCAGTGCAGCATAGATTCACAAGATTGATCCCTGGGATGGCGGGACTGTTATATGAGGAAAGATTGAAAAGACTAGGCTTGTATTCACTGGAGTTTAGAAGGATGAGGGGGATCTTATAGAAACATATAAAATTATAAAAGGATTGGACAAGCTAGATGCAGGAAAAATGTTCCCAATGTTGGGCGAGTCCAGAACCAGGGGCCACAGTCTTAGAATAAAGGGGAGGCCATTTAAGACTGAGGTGAGAAAAAACGTTTTCACCCAGAGAGTTGTGAGTTTGTTGTATTCCCTGCAACAGAGGGCAGTGGAGGCTAAATAACCAGATGGATTTAAGAGAGAGTTAGATAGAGCTCTAGGGGCTAGTGGAATCAAGGGATATGGGGAGAAGGCAGGCACGGGTTATTGATTGGGGACGATCAGCCATGATCACAATGAATGGCGGTGCTGACTCGAAGGGCCGAATGGGCTCCTCCTGCACCTATTTTCTATGTTTCTATGTAATCCGGCCCGTGACCTAAAATGAGTTTGACACCCTTGGTCTAAAGTGAGAAAGGAACGATTTAATAGAAACCTGAGGGACAACATTTTCACGCAGAGGGTGGTGGGTATGTGGAACGATCTGCCAGGGGATGTAGGCAGGTAAAATGACAGCATTTAAAAGACATTTGGACAGGTACGTGGACAGGAAAAGTTTAAAGGGATATGGGTCAAATGCGGATAAATGGGAATAGTTTAGATGGGGCATCTTGATCTGCATGGACAAGTCGGGATCAAGGGCCTGTTTCCATGCTGTAAGACTATGACACATTGCAGAAAGAGTGCAATTGCTCTGAAGAGGATCCAGGACCGATTTGTGAAGATGTTGGCAGGGCTGGAATTTTTTTTTCACTTTGAAGAAAGATTTGATAACGGGGATTGTATTCTCTGCAGCAACGGAGGTGAAGAAAAGACTTGGGTGAGGTGAATATTATTATGAGAATAGACATAGAAAATAGGTGCAGGAGGAGGCCATTCGGCCCTTTGAGCCAGCACCGCTTTTTATGTGGGAGACTTCACGGGTGACATCACCGGCGGTCTAAAAGGTGATTTTGCTAATAGTGCTGGTGGCAGTCGGGGGACGCCCATCACCTGCGTCCCCTCCTCCCCTCTCATCCCCTCTTCCCTCCTCTCATCCCCACCTCTCCTTTCCTCTCCCTTCCCTCTCATTGACATAGACATAGAGAATAGGACCTGTCTTGCTTAACAAAGAGTGTAGGAATGAACTACAGATGCTGGTTTAAACTGAAGATAGACACAAAAAGCTGGAATAACTCAGCGGGACAGGCAGCATCTCTGGAGAGAAAGAATGGGTGATGTTTCGGGTCGAGACCTTCAGACTGAAGAGGTTGAAAACCAGCCATATAGATGTAAAACACAATGACTGGAGATGTGTGTTATCCAACTAAGGGCAGAAATCAGAATCATGTGTTCAAGTTCAAGTTACATTTATTGTCACATACACCATCTGTAAATTGTCCCTGGCATGTAGGATAGAACTGGTGTATGGTAGATTGCTGGTCAGTGTGGACTTGGTGGGCTGAAGGGCCTGTTTCCATACATATGTTCTACATAAAACTATAAAACTCTGATCTTGGATGTGTGTGTGTGTGTGTATTTATTTGTTTGTGTGTTGTCACATCTTCTCGAAAAAACGACACGATAACGGTAAAATTTTTACATATTCCGGTAGAGATTTACCCCCTGGAGTCCAAAATCGGCTTATCTGAAAAATTTGTGCTTTATTTCTCGAGTTATTTATGAAA
Source organism: Malacoraja senta (assembly GCA_038087875.1). Lineage (NCBI taxonomy): Eukaryota > Metazoa > Chordata > Chondrichthyes > Rajiformes > Rajidae > Malacoraja > Malacoraja senta. Next base: position 58,222,752 of record CM075983.1, on the reverse strand, counting down.
ATGTTCACAAATCCGAAAAAACGTTGAAAATAAACAAGATGGTCTCGCTGATGACATCACAATGGGTCTGCTGCGCGCGGCCTGTGGTGTTCCACGCGCTGCGAGTGATGTCACCCCCCTCCGCCAAACTCGCAGTCCTTTGTTTGACGCCCGCTTCCCCCCGCTGCTACCCGGTTCTCCCCCCCAGCTCCCCCCTCCCACACCCCCCTCTCTCCCCACCTCTCTAAAATCAAGGGGGGGTGGTTAGTGTGGTGGTGGTTCGTGTGTGTGGGGGGTGGTTAGTGTGTGTGTGACACCGCAGGCCACCCCCCTCCCACCTCTCCCCCTTCCTCTTTCTCCCCTTCCCCCCCTCCTCACCCTCATCCTCTCTCTCCCCCTCCTCTCTCTCCCCACCCTCCCTCCCCCTCCTCTCCCCTCTCTCTCTCCCCCACCCCCTACTCTTCTCCCCCCTTCCTTCCCCCCTCCCACTCCCCCTCTACCCACCCATCTACTACTCCCCCTCACTCCCCCCTCTCTTCCCCTCCCCTACGCCCCTCTTCCCCCCTCCTCTCCCCCTCCTATCCCAAGCCCCTCATCTCCCCCCTCTACTCTCCCTCCCCCTCCCTCCCCCCTCTACCCCCTCTCTCCTCTTGACCCCCTTCTCCCCTTCCCCCCCTCTCTCAACCCCTCTCCCCCCCCTCTCCTCACTCCCCCATCTCCTCTTCCCTCCTCTCTCCGCCCCTCTCTTCCCCCCCTCTCCACCCTCCCTCCCTCTCTCTGTCTCTTCCCCTCTCTCTCTGTCTCTGCCCCTCTCTCTGTCTGCCCCTCTCTCTCTGCCCTCTCTGTCTGCCCCTCTCTCTCTGCCCTCTCTCTCTACCCCCACCACTCTCTAGACGCACCTGCGAGTTGGGGGCTATGCGTCAGTGGATAGGACGGGGATAGGGTCAAAGGAGTCAATGAATAATATTCATATATCAAGGGGGGTGGTTACTGTGCGTGGGTAGTTAGTGTATGTGTGTGGGGGGTGGTTAGTGTGTGTGACGCCGCAGGCCGCCCCTCACCACACCCGCCGCAACCGCGCATTGAGAGGACGGGACCCAATGGGTCCCACTTGGTCTAGTATATCTTAATTTCATTGAACCATATACTTGGTTGAATATGTGGCATTATTTTCGTCTTGTTTCGACAGTCAAAGGGTTAGGTTGATTAATTTATTTGTGCAGAACAGTGATGGAAGTCCGACTCCTCTTGCCTGGTTTTTATGGGGGGTTTTCTCTATATATATGCATTACAGCATGAATTATAATCTGATTTCCATACAAGAATAAACTAAGGTCATTCATGTGCTGCACCTGTTGATCAGAGCCTGGCTCTACTGTGGATGTAATTAGGAATGTAAATTAGCCTAACCTTATTCATACCAAATCCAATTTTAAAGCATAAATGTTGCATTCAAGTGTAAGTTAAAAGACTCGCTACAGTATGCACCCGATTGCACAATTTCAAGCTGAAAAATGCAAAAGCTCCGTACCGTAGGAGGAGGGACACCCCCTCCCACATCCTCCGCCCCTCGGTCGCTACGCTCCCTCGCATTTCCTCACTCAAAAACTCTCACCCAATGTTGGCAGCCCTGTCATACTTTCCCAAATTTATTCGTCTTCGTATCTTCGTACCCGAGTAAAAATCGGAGAAATATTCATAGAGGTACGTCTACACTGAGAGTTGACAATTTTGCGTAAAGTGTAGGTGTAATCAATAGTTGGGAGACTGGGTTACATCCAACGCGACTGGTGGTGCTTCTTGCCGTGCCTGCTGTTGCTCGGTACCACAGCCATGGAAAAGGGGCAGACATGAGGGCACAACCCGAAGCTGCTGAGGACAACCGTACACTCCTGCCCAAAGATCGTAGTATCTTTGCTCCTGCCCAGCGCGCTGTGACGTCACCCGGGCATTGCGTGCAGAACGCTGTGACGTCAGTCGGCGTGGCGCACGCGGATTGAGCGGTGACTGCGCACGCAGCTGGGCCTGAGGTGCGAGTTGAGCGTGAGCGGTAAGTGTTGGCGCGGCGGCGGCTCCGTGTCCGTGGCTCGGCCTCCCTCCCTCCCTCCCTCCCTACTACCCAGAGACATCGCCAGGCCTCTCTCCCTCCACTGGGCCAGAGACATCGCCAGGCCTCCCCCCCCCACCCACCCGCCACCGGGCGGATGTTACCCCGCGTCCCGGGACCACTGCTCCGCTCCCGCCTCCACAGCCGTCGTTTGCTCCGCGCTGTTTTGTTTCGTTTCCTTTCAGTAACAAGAGGCCGTTCGGGCCATCGAGACTGTGCTTTGGGATCCCGGGTGGTTGAAGCCTGTAGTTCGACCCCTGCAGTCTGGAGCCGGGCCAAGCTCAGCCCGAGCCGCCCGGCCCGGTCCCGCGCGTCTTCCTCATTGCCTTGTTTGTAGCCGCCTCCGTGGCCCGGCCGCCCGCGCTGGAGCCGTCCCTCCCCGGCTCCCCACCGTCCCTCACCGCCACCCCAACTAGAGTGGGGGCCTGGCCTCCCATCTACCTTATTAGAGACCTATGAACTATCTTTTTTCAGACTTTTTCTTGCACTAAATCTTGTACTTTTATCCTTTACCTGTACACTGTGCACGGCTTGATGTAATCTTTTCTGTGACTGGATAGCACACAACAAAAAGCTTTTCACTGTACACGTGACAATAATTAAACAAAACTAAACTAGTCTGAATAGAAGTGATTTATTGAAAGGCTTCATCATAATCAAATCCGTTTACATGAAATCATTCCATTATGGGCCACTGAAAACGATCATTAGGATTTAACTGACCATTTTCTAGTATTGGTTGATAAATCCCCACGGGTTGGATGAGACCTATCTCAGGATGATAATGGAAGCAAGGGACGAGATAGTTGGGTCCCTGACAGACTTTTGCATCTTCTATAGCAACAAGTGAGGTACTGGAAAGTCTGGAGTATAGCTAATGTTGTTCCTTGATTTGAGAAAGGCAGCAGGCTAGTGGTAGGGAAATTAAAGATAGACACAAAATGCTGGAGTAACTCAGGCAGCATCTCTGGAGAGAAGGAATGGGTGACGTTTCGGGTCGAGACCCTTCGGACTCGGAGGTGGTGGGGAAATTAATGCAGACATCTATGGGATTAAGGTACTTTTGAAGAAACATGTTCAGGGATCATCTGAAAGGTGTGTGAGGGAAATCGTATCTCACAATGCATTTTTTGAGGGAACTAAATGGATTAACCAAGAAAGACCAGTAAATATTTTGTCAAATGCCTTACTAAATATAGACATGGTGCCACACAGAAGTTAAGGCCTATCCATTTTCCGTGGTATTTGTACAATACAATACGATTTTATTGTCATTTGAACCTCAAAAGAAGTTCAAACGAAATTTGGTTTCTGCAGTCAAAAAAGAACCAAGACACACAGCCAACACAGTTTACACAAACAGGGAATAATGGGAATGGACTTGGTAGTTGGGAGATCCACTGAAGGGGAAGGGAGAAATTCTAGTACTTGCGATACGATAGAATTTTATTTATCCCCAGAGGAAAATTGATCTGCCAACTGTCATAAAAACACAAAAAACATAAAATTAAAGTGACGAGTGGAAAGGATTGGGGATGTGCAAAGATTGGGATGGGGACTCAGTCTCAGACTACAACGACAGAAGGGGAGGAGTTGTACAGTTTGATAGCCACAGGGAAGAAGGATCTCCCTTGGCGGCAAAAACAAGGGGCAGATTATTATCTCAATGGGGTTAGGTTAGGTAAGGGGAGGTACAGCGAGACCTGGGTGTCCTTGTACACCGGTCACTAAAATTTGGCGTGCAGGTACAGCAGGCAGTGAAGAAAGCTAATGGAATGTTGGCCTTCATAACAAGAGGATTTCAGTATAGGAGTAAAGAGGTCTTCTGCAGTTGTATAGGCTCTGGTGAGACCACATCTGGAGTATTGTGTACAGTTTTGGTCTCCTAATTTGAGGAAGGACATCCTTGTGATTGAGGCAGTGCAGCGTAGGTTCACGAGATTGATCCCTTGGATGGCGGGACTGTCATATGAGGAAAGATTGAAAAGACTAGGCTTGTATTCACTGGAGTTTAGAAGGATGAGGGGGATCTTATAGAAACATAATATTATAAAAGGACTGGACAAGCTAGATGCAGGAAAAATGTTCCCAATGTTGGCGAGTCCAGAACCAGGGGCCACAGTCTTAGAATAAAGGGGAGGTCATTTAAGACTGAGGTGAGAAAAAACTTTTTCACCCAGAGAGTTGTGAATTTATGGAATTCCTGCCACAGAGGGCAGTGGAGGCCAAATCACTGGATGGATTTAAGAGAGAGTTAGATAGAGCTCTAGGGCCTAGTGGAGTCAAGGGATATGGGGTGAAGGCAGGCACGGGTTATTGATAGGGGACGATCAGCCATGATCACAATGAGTGGCGGTGCTGGCTCGAAGGGCCAAATGGCCTCCTCCTACACCTATTTTCTATGTCTATGTTTTCTATGTCTATCTCCTGTGGCATTCTGTCCTGCCACAGGAGATAGACATGTGGAACACAGGTGGAACCAGTCTGTTGCTGAAGGTACTCCTCAGGTTGAGCAGTATTGTCCAGGATGCTTCACAGTTTGAGGTGCATCCTCCCCTCCAAGACCACCTCCCATGAATCCAACTCCGCCCCCAGGACGGATCCAGCTTTCCGTTTGTTTGTTAATTCTATTGGCGTCCGCAGCCTTTGCCTGCTACCCCGGCACATGGCAGCGATGAAGATGGCACTGGCTACCAACGATTTGTAGAACATTTGCAGCATCTCACTGGAGACGTTGAAAGAGCAGAGTCTTCTCAGAAAGTACAGCCGCTCTGTCCCATATTGTACAGGGCCTCAGCGTTCCTGGACCAGTCCAGTTTACTGTCCAGGTAAACTCCAAGATACTTGCACTTGATGGTCAACTTCAACTGCATATCCACACCATTGATGGAGACTGGGGACAGGGGAGTGTTCCTCCCCTGAAGTACACCACTAGCTCTTTAGTCTTGTCGGGGTTGAGCTGCACGTGATTCAGCCCACACCACTCAACAAAGTTGTTGACTACACCTCTGTATTCAGCTTCCCTCACTGATGCAGTCCACAATTGCAGAGTCATCTGAAAACTTCTGCAGGTGGCAGGAGTCCAAGCTATTTCTGAAGTCTGAGGTATAGATGGTGAACTGGAAGGGAGAGAGGACCGTCCCCTGTGGGGGCCCTGTGTTTCTCACTATCATGTCCGAGATACAGTTCTGTAGCCTGACATATTGTGGTCATCCAGCCAGGCAGTTGGAGATCTAGGACACCAATGGAGCATCCACTGCATCTTTGCCACTTTGCTCCCTGGCAGTGCAGGCCAGATGGTGTTAACAGCACTGGAGAAGTAAAAAAACATGAATCTCAATGCTTCCCGGCTTATTGATTGATTGATTAGATTTTATTGTCATTTGAACCTCAAAGAGGCTCAAACAAAATTCCATTTCCACAGCCATACAAACAAAACAATTCCTACGCGACACACAAACAATTCAATCTACAGAGAAACATCCATCACAGTGAATCTCCTCACTGTGATGGAAGGCAAAGTCTTTTCTCTCCCCTGCACTCCCCATTCTCCTCCCGATGTTGAAGCCCCAGGCGGGCAATGTTAAGTCCCACGGCCGTTCAGGCCGCGCCGGGCAGTATACGGTGAGCATAGGAACGATGGAGCAGGTGGATGATGGCGTCCTCGACCCCATCTTTGTGTGGTAAGCGAACTGCAGGGGGTTCAGGTAGGGTTTAACCAGGAGTCGCAGATGAGTGAGCACCCGCCACTCCAAGGACTTCATAATGTGTGAAGTCAACGCTACTGATCTGTAGTTATTGGAACAGCTGGGGTGCGTCCTCTTTTTGTACAGGAACCAGGCAGGGTGTCTTCCACATCACAGGAACCCTCTCCAGGCTCAGGTTGAAGATATGCTGGGGTGCGTCCTCTTTTGTACAGGAACCACTGAGACCCGTGGCTTTGCCTTGGCGGAGTCTGCTCAGCTCCTTCCTCACATGCTCAGCCTTAATGGTCAGGCACGACAAAGAAAGGGCATAGGAAATGGACCAGGAGGCTTGAGGGGGAGTGTCCTGTCAGGGAGCAGGGGGTAGGGTGAGTAGAGGCCCCACCATCAAATCTATTAAAAAACACGTTTAGCTCGTTGGCCCAGTCCCGATTGCTCTCCCTCCCCAGGCCACTGGTCTTGTAACCTGTAATGCTCTTCACAACCATTCCACGCATCCCTCATGTTGTTCTGACGTTTCAGCTCCAGTTCCTCCTGTAGTCCTTGCCCTGTCTCAGTCTCTCCTTCATGTTTTGTGCACCTGTTTCACCTCCTCCCTGTTACCATTCCTGAAGGCCCTCTTCTTTTGGTTGAGAAGAGCCTTCATGTCACTGGTGACCCAGGGTTTGTTGTTGGGGAAACTGTACAGTGGACAACATTGTCCTCAGGGACAACATTATCCACACAGAACTTTATGTAGCTGGTAACACAGTCCGTAAGTCAATCAATGTCCTCTCCATGGGCACTACAGAGTGCGTCCCAGTTTACGACCTCAAAACAGCCCTGTAGAGCGTCATCGGCCTCCTGTGACCACCTCCTCACTGACCTTGTGGTCACCATGCAGCCTCTGGACCATTGGCTTAGACTTGGTGGGAGATGAACCATGTTCACCAGACTGATTCCTCGGATGTCAGGACTTTCATATGAAGAAAGACTGGATAGACTCGGCTTGTACTCGCTAGAATTTAGAAGATTGAGGGGGGATCTTATAGAAACTTACAAAATTCTTAAGGGCTTGGACAGGCTAGATGCAGGAAGATTGTTCCTGATGTTGGGGACGTCCAGAACAAGGGGTCACAGTTTAAGGATAAGGGGGAAGTCTTTTAGGACCGAGATGAGAAAAACATTTTTCACACAGAGAGTGGTGAATCTCTGGAATTCTCTGCCACAGAAGGTAGTTGAGGCCAGTTCATTGGCTATATTTAAGAGGGAGTTAGATGTGGCCCTTGTGGCTAAAGGGATCAGGGGGTATGGAGAGAAGGCAGGTACAGGATACTGAGTTGGATGATCAGCCATGATCATATTGAATGGCGGTGCAGGCTCGAAGGACCGAATGGTTTACTCCTGCACTATTTTCTATGTTGTGGTCGGATCTTCCCAATGGCAGAAAGGCTATGGAGCTGTACACCTCTTTAACATTGGCATACAGCATGTCCAATGTTTTCATATCCCTGGTGGGACAGTCAACAAACCGAGTGAAAGTGGATAGGGTAGCGTCCAAAGTCACGTGGTTGAAATTCCCCGAGATTGCAATGAAAGCACTCGGGTGCAGTGTCTGGAGTCTCGTGGTGACTGTGTGGATGACATCACATGCATGCAGCGGGTTGGTGCCATCACAATGGCGTGTGAGAATTCCGTGGGCATACAGCATGGGCGGAGACCCACATCCATCAGTTCAATGTCCTGGCTCCTTTACCGTGATCTGACCAGGGTTGCACCATTTGTTGTTAACGAGAATAGCAAGTCCCCCACCCATACACTTGCCATTCTCTGCAGTCCCTGTCTGCCCGAACTGTCTGAAAGCCGTCCACACTCGCGTTGAACTCGAGGATGTTCTTGTGGAGCCATGTCTCCGTGAAACACATCGCACTGCTCTCTGGGTCCTCACTAGTGCAGCCCTAGGACCCCTCTGGGTCCTCACTAGTGTAGCTAACTCGTCCATCTTGTTAGCCAGTGATCTCACATTCCCCATTGTGATGGAAGGCAAGTATGGTTTGTACCTCCTTTTCTCCACACGTTGTTTTACTCCTGACCGGCATCCCCTGTATTCCCTCCTCAATTCCTGGGGGATTTCTGATGTCCTTAATGATTTAGCGGGCTTAAAGGTAAATAAATGCCCACGGCTGAAATCCCCAGTCTGATAAGGGGAGGGAAGAAAAGAGACTGGTGAGCCTCTGGCTGAGATTTTTTTAATCTTTGCTGGTCTCAAGTGAGATATCAGATTACTGGAGGATGAAAAAATAAAGGCAGCAGGAAGACGTCTGGTAATTATATCCCTTTGAGCCGAGCATCAATAGAAGATAAATTATTGCTAAAACATTTTTTTGATGGATAGTATTAACAATCACTTGGAGAGACAAGGACTAATCAAAACAGCCAGTGTGGCCTTGTCCAGGACTGATCCTGAGTGAGCAACCTAATTGATTTTTTTATATCTCCCTGAAAATGGCAACACAAGTGCTTGCCTTCATCGGTTGATGTTTGAGTATATGAGCCAGGAAGTCTTGTCACTGCTTTAAAAATTTGATTAGTCTGCATTTTGAGTTTTGTGTGTAGTTCTGGTCATCCCGATACAGGAAAGATGTGGAGGTTTTGGAGAGTGAAGAAGATGTTTACTGGAATGTGGGGCCTGCCCTCATCAACATTACTTCAAAAAGTATTCTGAGACATGGTCTCCCATGCCTAAAATCATGCTAACGAGCCTTAATTGGCCAGTGAGTTTCCCAATGCATGTATATCTTAACCCTTTGAATCCTCTCGAGTAACTTTTCAACCGTAGATGTTCTGCATTCTGATCTGTAATTCCCGGGTTTTTCTTTGCAGCCGTTAAATAGAGACGTAATATTACCACCTTGCAGTCTTCCACTTCGTCTTTGCCTAACGATGATTCAAATCTCTCAACTAGGACTCTTGCAATTTCTTCTCCAGTTTCATACAGTGTCCTTGGATGTATTTAACTAGGCCCAGGAAATTTATCTACCATCATACCATATAACCATATATAACCATATTACAATTACAGCACGGAAGCAGGCCATCTCGGCCCTTCTAGTCCGTGTCGAACACTTACTCTCACATAGTCCCATCTACCTACACTCAGACCATAACCCTCCATTCTACTAGCTTTCTCTATTTGAGTCCCTCCCCCCAACCGTTCTAGTTTAAAGTCTCCCCAGTAGCCTTTGCAAATCTCCCCGCCAGGATATTGGTTCCCATCGGGTTCAAGTGCGACCCGTCCTTTTTGTACAGGTCACACCTTCCCCAAAAGAGGTCCCAATGATCCTGAAACTTGAATCCCTGCCCTCTGCACCAGTCCCTCAGCCACGCATTTATCCTCCACCTCACTCCATTCCTACTCTCACTGTCGCGTGGCACAGGCAGTAATTCTGAGATTGTTACTTTTGCGGTCCTTCTCCTTAACTCTCTTCCTAACTCCCTAAATTCTCCTTTCAGGACCTCTTCTCTTTTTCTATCTATGTCATTGGTACCTATATGTACCATGACCTCGGGCTCCTCTCCCTCCCATTTCAGGATATCTTGGACACGTTCAGACACATCCCAGACCCTGGCACCAGGGAGGCAAACTACCATCCGGGTCTCCCGACTGCGTCCACAGAATCGCCTATCTGACCCCCTAACTATAGAGTCCCCTATTACTATTGCCCTCCTCTTCTTTTCCCTACCCTTCTGAGCAACAGGGCCGGTCTCTGTGCCGGAGGCCCGGCCGCTGTTGCTACCCCCAGGTAGGCTGTCCCCCCCAACAGTACTCAAACAGGAGTACTTATTTCCAAGGTGTATAGCCACCCTAGAGACACTCTCTAGTCCCTGCCTCTGCCCCTTGCCCCTCCTAACCGTGACCCACTTGTCTGCCTCCCGTGGTCTTGGAGTGACCACCTCTCTATAACTCCTCTCTAGGACCTCCTCACTCTCCCTGACCAGACGGAGGTCATCGAGCTGCTGCTCCAGGTTCCTAATACGGTCCCTTAGGAGCCCCATCTCTACGCACCTGGCGCAGATGTGGACGTCTGGAAGGCTATCAGACTCCATGACTTCCCACATCTCACATCCAGAACAGTAAACTGCCCTGGCACTCATACGCCCCCCTTGCCCAGGATACAATACAAAATGCTGGAAGAAATCAGCAGGGCCGGCAGTATCTTTTTAGGACACGTAGTAACTCCTCGTATACAATATGGACTGTCCTCAAGACATCATCATTAACTTTCCCAAGTTCATTAACCTTTATGGCATTCTCTATGGCAAAAACAGGACGAATATTCTTTGAGGACCTTGTCCTTCTACGCTCCACACATAGATGATCAAGTTAGTTTCTGAGGTGCCCGATGCTCTCCTTTATTCCTTTAATATAAATGAAATCTCTTTGGATTCTTCTTGATCATCTGCCAGAACCACGTTGAGCCCCTTTTTTGTCCTGATTTCCTCCTTAAATATGCCCTTCAAGCCCGTATACTCGAGGGATACTTTTGATTCTAGCTGCCAAAATCTGACCCATGCTTCCTTTTTTTCCTGAGCAGAGGCTCAATTCTATCTCATCATCCAAAGTTCCATCTGCCTTGCTTTCACTAAACGCAGGGACATGCATATCTTGTGCTATCACTGTCACACCTCTGAAAGTATGCCCATTTCCGGACATCCTTTGCTTGCAAATAACCTACGTGTACTCAGTCTTGACTGATGAAGGCAGACTTACCATACGCCTTATTTTACACTAATTGTGTTGCCACTTTCAGAGAGCTATGGATTTGGATTTAAGATCTCTCTGTACGTAAATGCTGTTAAGGGTTTTGCCAATAATTGTGTACTTTCCTCTTGCATTCGACCTCCCAAAGTGCACCACCTCAATTTCCTCAGATTAAACTCCATCTGTCATTTATCGGCCAGCCTTCCTCACGCTCTAGAGCTCCACCAATTTTGGTGTCAACCACAAACATACTAACAAATCTATTTACATTTACATACAAGTCGTTTATATATATCACAAACAACTGAAAGCCGAGCACAGATCATTGCAGAGCACCACAGGCCGCGGAATAACACCGTTCCATCCCATCCTTGTCTTTTATGCATAAGCCAGTTCTGTATCCAAAGATTGTCATCATGGATCCCGTGCATACCTGAAAGTGGCGTCGCAGGTAGATTAGGTGGTGAAAAAGGGTTTTGGCACTCTGGCCTTCATCAATTAGAGGATTAAATATTGAAGTTGGGACATTATGTTATTGTACAAGATGCTGGTGAGTCTGCACTTCCAGTATCGTGTTCCTGCTATCGGAAAGATGCAATTAAGCTGGAAAGGGTGCCGAGAAGATTTACAACGATGTTGCCAGGACTCGAGGGCCTGAGTTATGGGACACATTGGGCAGGCTTAGACTTTATTCCTTTCAAGTGCAGGAAGCTGAGGGATGAATGTAGTCTTTTTCCTAGGCTAGGGGGATCAAGATCTATAGGGCATAGGTTTATGATGAGGGGATAGATAGGAACCCGAGGGGCAACTTTTTGGCAGGTAGTTGGCAGATAATAACGATAACAACATCCAAAAGCCATTTGGAGAGATATGTGAAAAGGAAGAGTTGAGGGGGATATGGCCAAACACAGGCAAATGGGACTAGCCTCGATGGGGCATGTTGGTCGGCATGGACAAGTTGGGCTGAAAGGTCTATTTCTGTGATGTTCTCAAATGTTTTGCAGCATCGGTCAAATGGAGAATAGATCTTGAGAAAGCTGCACCACCTGAAATACCAATAGTTTAAAAATATTATAAATATTTCAAATTCTCTTCCCAATCCATTCCAATTATTCACTTACGACTTTTATTTTTAAGAAATTTCAGTTGGAGGGCTTTAATGATGGCAGCCGATGCAAAGGGAAAGCGAAGGGGTTCAAGGCAGCCAAAATGTGCTTTCTGTAAACTAAATAAAGAGGAACATTGTGGCCAGTTATTAATTGCCCAAAGCCAGAAGATGGCAGCACATCACAGATGTATGGTAAGTATAGACAAGCAATAATAGCTCTTCAATCTAATCAATAATTTAGGATATCGTTTGTGCTTTTCCATATTCAGACCTTTTAGAAATTGAGTAAGGTGCTGATTATTCTATGCTGTTGAGTTACTCGTGTTGTGTAAGCCTTGCAACTGTGAATGGTCAAGAGTTTGTCAAGAGTAAGTCTTGGCCTCATGTTACCGAATCCAGCGGTGATTTGGCATGTTAAACGTCAAATTGACTTGGCTCCATTGAGTGTGTGAGAGCATTTAATCTGAATTGCTGAGACAACAGTGCAGCTCAGGAGCAGGTCTTTGGCCCACATTGTCTATGTCATCATGACGGTAATTTGAACTGATCCCATCTAGTATAGATCCATCCATTCCCTATTTGTTCATGTGCCTGGCCAAATTCCTCTTAAATGGTGCTATTATACCTGTTTCCACCACCTCCCCTGGTGCATACAGGCAACTGTCGTCTTTATCACCATATCTAATTGTGCTGCCACTTTCAGCAAACAATAGACTTGTTAAACGCCATGTACCCCCTGTGTATCGTGCTCCTGAGGTTCCTGCCATTCATCGTATACTTTGCTCTGACATTTGAACACTAAAGGACGAGTAAGCACTGTTCCTACCATTTCTATATGCCATTTTACTGCCCATTTTTCCAACTCGTCTTTTTTCTTCATGTTTTGAAAACCTTCATTATCCACAACTCTGATAATATTTCTGTCATGTGGTGTCAAACCACCTATATTTTCATCCAATTCAATTATACATCACAAACATCAAAACAGAGCACATGCCTGTGGATCACATGCTTTCGCTTGGTCTAGTTTCCTTCTGTTGCCAGTTTGATGTGGTGAAGAGCTTCCACGCCGACACTTATCTGTCGGTCTTATCTTCATTTTTGTGCTAAAGTCCATTAAGGTATCTCTTGGGTAGGAACAGTGCCTGCTAAGTTAATGTGGTGCAAGCAGAATGGGCTCCCTTGGAATGATTGTGAAGAATGGTAAGTAGACCCTTTTAGCTCAATTCACATAATTGCTTTTAATTGTATCTTTCTTAATGTGCAATTATATATATTTTAATATAATTTTTAAAAAATGATGATAGTTTTATAAACCTGTAAGTAGTGATATGCTATGGGGTGTAGTTGGCCATTGATTTTGGTAGCAGCCTGATGATGACTGCCATGTTAAATGTATTGGGACCCAGTCTCCCTTTGAAAGACTACGTGGGACCATCGAGTTTCATAGAGTTGTAAAGCAAGGAAACTGGCCTTTCGGCCCAACCCTCAATACCGACCATGATGGTTAAATCTGCTAATTCCATTTGCCTGTGCTTGGCCCATATCCCTATAATCTTTTCTATCCATGTACCCGTCCAATTACCCTGTAATTGTACAGATCGCTACAACCCCTTCTGTCAGTTTTTTCTATATACCACCCACTTACTGTGGAAAAACCTGTTACCAAGTTCCCCTTTAAATCTTTCCTAATCCTATACTGTCCAGTTTGAGATTCCCCTACCCTACGGATAAAAGACTGTTTATCCACCCAGTCTATTTTCATCATAATTTTAAAATTTTCTAAAGTCACCTCTCAGCCTCCAAGGCTACATTGAGAACAAGACCCAATCCATTCAAACTCTCTTTGCATCTAAAGACAGTATTCCTGTGAATCTATTTTGCATCTCCTCTAGGTTAATTATATCCTTCCAAAAGTGTAGCAGAACTGCACATAGTTCACCAAACACGACTTAACTAGCAAATGGTGTAACAGGAACTCCTAGCTCCCTGGCTCATTGCCTTGCCAATGAAAGCAAACCTACTGTACGCCTTCTTCACTCAATCTACATCTTTCAAAGACCTACATATTGTATCTCTAAGTTACAATTACTGTTCAATTACACTCCCCAGTTTTGTAGACAGTGAAGATGGTTATCAGTTGGGCAAGTGAGTTGAGGAATGACCAAATTAGTTTAATTCAATTACGTGTGAGCGTTTGTATTTTGGGAAGTTTAACCAGGGTAAGACCAATAGAGACGAATCCGGAGTCACCAGTCATGTTCCACCATTACCCTCTGCTTCCTTCCATGAACCCAATTCTCTATCCATTCAGGTATCTTTCCTTGGATCCCAAGTAGTCCTTACCTTTTCAACTGCAAATAGATCCTGTCCCTCACAGTCCTGTCCAGGAACCTTTCCACCATAATGAAAGACCCACGAAGGTTGTAGTTCCCTGTTGTTTTTCTTCGTAGTCCTTGTTAAAGGCCAAGCATTAGCCATCTTCATGTATCTCACCCATAGCTAACAAAGACACAAAAATCTTTGCTAGGGCCCTCACCTTTTTTTTTTTTGCGCCCCCAACGCCCTGGTCAGTTCCCCGGGATTTATCCACCAGCACGCTGTTAGGTTGCATATCAGCATGGTCTGGGAACAGCGATGCCCAAAACTGCACAAAATAGCAGAGAGTTGTAGATGTAGCTCAGTCCATCACAGGCCAGGCTCCCTACCATTGACTCCATCTATGCTTCATGCCACCCCGACGGATCAGCGAACATAACCAAAGACCTTTCCCATACCAAACATCCATGCTCCAATTGGGCAGGAGATACAGATGCTTGAAAGTGCGCTCTACCAGCCTTGGGAACAGCTTCTTCCCCTTTTTTATGAGGCATATATACGGTCCTTCCATTAGCTCGGGTACCTCTGATTCACCTCTACTCCATTGTGGACATTGATCTCTTTCTCGGGATTGTTCTGCTACAATGTTGAGAACTATATTCTGCACACTGTATATTTCTCTTTACTCAACTAATGTATTTGAGTTCCGCTCATTTGTATTCATGTATGTATTATCTGATATGATTGGGCAGCACACAACTCTCTACCTACCTACTCTCACTCTACCTACATGGCAATAATGAACCTAAATCTTTAAGTGCTGAAGGAGCACCATTGTTCAGGGGCAGACCATTCCCTGGAAGATCTGCCTATCCCCTGATCTCATTTGTTATGATTTCATAAGAGACCATGATCTCCATGCCAAGTACATGCCATGTGTTAAACTAAGAATTTCAATGTTGTAATTTACAGTGCTCTCCATAATGTTTGGGACAAAGACCCATCATTTATTTATTTGCTTCTGTCCACAATTTGAGATTTGTAATAGAAAAAATCACATGTGGTTAAAGTACATTGTCAGATTTTAATAAAAGCCATTTTTATACATTTTGGTTTCATATACACAGACAATAGGTGCAGGAGTAGGCCATTTGGCCCTTCGAGCCAGCACCGCCATGCAATGTGATCATGGCTGATCATCCCCAATTAGTACCACGTACGTGCCTTCTCCCCATATCCCTCGACTCCGCTATCATTAAGAGCTCTATCTAACTCTCTTGAAAGCATCCAGAGAATCGGCCTCGACTGATGCAGAGAATTCCACAGATTCACAACTCTGTGGGTGAAAAGGTTTTTCCTCATCTCTTATAAGGGCCTACCCCTTATTCTTAAACTGTGGCCCCTGGTTCTGGACTCCCCCAATATCGGGAACATATTTCAATGCCTCACGTGTGTCCAATCCCTTAATAATCTTATATGTTTCAATAAGATTCCCTCTCATCCTTCTAAATTCCAGTGTATACAAGCCCAGTCGCTCCATTCTTTCAACATATAACAGTCCCGCCATCCTGGGAATTAACCTTGTGAACCTACGCTGCACTCCCTCAATAGCAAGAATGTCCATCCTCAAATTTGGAGACCAAAATTGCACACAATACTCCAGGTGTGGTCTAACTAGGGCCCTGTACAACTGCAGAGGACCTCTTTGCTCCTATACCCAACTCCTTGTGTTATGAAGGCCAGCATGCCATTAGCTTTCTTCACTGCCTGCTGTACCTGCATGCTTACTTTCAGTGACTGATGAACAAGGACACCCAGATCTCATTGTACTTCCCCTTTTCCTAACTTGACATCATTCAGATAATCTGCCTTCCTGTTCTTGCCACCAAAGTGGATAACCTCACATTTATCCACATTAAACTGCATCTGTCATGCATCTGCCCACTCACCCAACATGTCCAAGTCACCCTGCATCCTCATAACATCCTCCTCACTGTTCAAATTGCCACATGTACAAATAACAGCAGTGTTTATACATAGTCTCTCTCTCCCCCCCCCCCCCCCCCCAATTTCAGGGTACCATAATGTTTGGGACACAGCAATGAAAGTAGTCATGCTTAGTATTTTGTTGCATATCCTTTGCATGCAACGACTGCTTGAAGACTGCGATTCATGGACATCACCAGTTACTCGGTGTCTTTGGTGATGCTCTGCCAGGCCTGTATTGCAGCCATGTTTGAACTTGTGCAGATCGGATGTGTTTATACACTTCAGAATTCATTATGCTACTACCATCAGTAGTTGTATCATCAATGAAGATAAGTGAGCCAGTTCCTTCAGCAGCCACACATGCCCAGGCCATAACACCCCCACCACCGTGTTTCACAGATGAGGTGGTATGCTTTGGATCTTGGGCAGTTACTTCTCTCCTCCATACTTTGCTCTTGCCATCACTCTGATATAAGTTGATCGTTGTCTCATCTGTTCACAAGAACTTTTTCCAGAACTGTGGTTGCTCTTTTAACTACTTCTTGGCAAACTAACCCGGCCATCCTATTTTTGCAGCTAACCAGTGGTTTGCATCTTGCCGTGTAGCCTCTGTATTTCTGTTCATGCAGTCTTCTGCGAATAGTGGTCATTGACAAATCCGCACGACTCCTGAAGATTGTTTCTGATCTGTCGGAGAGGTGTTTGGGTTTTTTCTTTATTATAGAGAGAATTCTTCTGTCATCAGCTGTGGAGGTCTTCCTTGGCCTGCCAGTCCCTTTGCGATTAGTAAGCTCACCAGTGCTCTCTTTCTTCTTGATGATGTTCAAAACTGTTGATTTTGGTAAGCACAGCTGTAATTTCTACATGGTGAAACCAAAATGTATAAAAAATTCCCTTTAATAAAAATTGACAATGTGCACTTTAACCACATGTGATTTTTCTATTACAAATCTCAAATTGTGGAGTACAGAGGCAAATAAATAAATGATGGGTCTTTGTCCCAAACATTATGGAGGGCACTGTAACTGTTCTGTCGGAAGTTGGCCCATTGTGTGAAGATTGTTCTACACAAAGCTGATATTGTGTTTTCTTGCTATTTCTAGTTATTTTCATCTGCTCTAGTGACCTCACATTCTGAGAATGAAACTCTTGGAGGCTTCTTGCTTGAGGATATTAAGAAGGAAATAAAAAGGGGAAATAAACTGGTATGTGTTGTAAATTCTATGAATGCAAACTTTCCAGAAACTTGGCTTTGATTATTGTGAACTATGTGTGCAAGAGGAAGAGTGGCTGCAATGTTTTGTTTGAGAGGCATTGAAAGGGTCGTCAGACCCTTATTCCCAGAGTAGAACTGTCAAATATAGAGGGCTTTAAGGTGAGAGACGTAATGTTTAAAGGAGAAGTGTGTAATAGATTTCTTGCAGACAGTGGTGGGGTCCTGGAATGCAGTGCTGGTGAGGGCAGTTAGAGAGGTGATGTTTAAGAGGCTTTTGCATCGGCATATGGAAATGCAGGGAATAGACAGATATGAATCATATGCAGGCAGCAGGGGTTAGTTCAATTTGACATCATGTCCGGCTCAGATTAGTGGGCCAAAGGGCCCATTCTTATGCTGTATTGTTCTGAGTTCTATGTTCTAATGTAATGCTTCCTGTCTCATCCTTACCTGAATGTTGAAGCTGATCCTGCCCATCCTAATGGCATGTTTCAATAATGAGCAGTTTATAGCCCCATATGTGTTTATGCTTAGTTCATTATCGGTGAACTATTTGGATTGAGTACTGCCAAGAAAACTTTTTCTTTCACACTCTATTTTCTCTGTCTTCCAGTCTTATTCATACCCCCCCTAAACTTGGATATCAATTTGTCTCTCTCTTTTCTGAAACTGATGTGAGATTCCTTATCCTCTCCCTTCTTCCAAACGAGTTTAACTCTTCCCATGACACTCGTTAACCTTACTGCAAGGATATTTGTCCCCACCCTGCTTGATTGCAAACTGTCTAACTTTTTTTAAAGAACTTTTCTGTTGTAGAAAAACAGAAAAGGTTAAAAAAAAAAGCTGGACGGGTCGCATTCAAGTAGGGCTGAGACAAACGTTCTTGCGGAAATGTTTGTCCCCGCTTTATTTCTACAAATTTTTCTCTCGTATGTGAATCCCGCATGGACAATTTACCATTATTATCCACACTCCCAACAAGACAGATAAAATAGAAATATGTAGGCAATTTTCTGACGTGCAAAAAGAACAAGACAACGTTAGTAGTGATCTCACCTCGCCAAACCATCCCTAAACCTCAAGAATCTAGGACTTACCAGGTTTTGCTGAGAGGTTCTAAATTTTACTACCGCTGAAGAATAATTCCATTACCCTTCCTGAAACACCTGTGATGCAGCTAGGTACAATAGTCTTCACGTCCATTGACTAAGACTGAGTGCCCTTTTCCAATCTTGTTACTGCTAAGACTATCACTATTGGTACCTTTCTTTATTTGTTGCACTGAGACACTCATGATGGTTGCATGTCTACATTGTCCTGTCCTTCTTATTGCAGAGCTGCTCGTGCTGTCACCGTCCAGGGGCGACAATTGGATGTGATGTAAAAACTTGTCGTAGAACTTACCACTACTATTGTGCAAAACTTGATCAAGCTCAAATAAAGGAAGATCCATCTCGGGGAATATATTTGTATGTATAATGAATGCATTGCTCTTACACTTTTGGGTGATCTGTTATCTTTATGCTTATTTAACTCTTTCATGAGATGCAATTGACCTTCACTTCAATACATTTCTCAACAGGATTCTCTGCCAAAAACATAAAGAAGGTGCAGAGGATTCCAGTGACGGTAAGTGCTGCAGTGGAAATGGTACAATTCATTGTTATCTGTTAAATTGAATCCAGATTTCTTTTCTACGTTGATTTCTGTGTAACATTACATTGATAAGAAAGGCTAATTGTCGCTAAAATGGACCCAAATGACGCTATGGAAATTCAGCGTGTTCCCAGTGGCATTTACCAGATGCACCTTATTCTATTGGGTTGCAATGGGCAACTGCTGTGCAGAACTGCACAATAAATTCCAGAGTCATGCACGTTCATGCAAACCGTCTTCCAATCTTGCTCATGTCCCGTGCACTTTTGTTATCTGCAATTTCCCTGTAGCTTTAACACAAAATGCGCGAAGTATAAGAAGTAAAGTAGATGAGCTTGAGGCTCAGATAGAGGTTGGTAGATATGACATTGTGGGGATTACCGATATGTATATGCAGGAGGATCGGGTCTGGGAACTTAATATTCAGGGTTATACATCCTATAGAAAGGACAGGCAGGTGGGGGGGGTAGCTCTTCTGGTGAGGAATGGAATTCAGTCCCTTGCGAGTGAAGACATAGGGACTGACGAGGTTGAGTTGAGGAATTCCAAAGGCAAGAAGACACTAATTGGTGTTATCTACAAACCCCCAAATAATAGCCCGGATGTAGGGTGTAAGTTGCAGCAGGAGTTAAAACTGGAATGTAACAAAGGTAATGCCACTGTGGTGATGGGGGATTTCAATATGCAGGTCGACTGGAAAAATCAGGTTGGTTCAGGGCCCCAAGAAAGAGAGTTTGTAGAATGCCTCCGAGATGGATTCTTAGAGCAGCTTGTAATGGAGCCGACCAGAGAAAAGGCAATTCTGGATTTAGTGATGTCCAATGAACCAAATTTGATAAGAGAACTCGAGGTAAAGGATGTAGTTGGAGGTAGTGATCATAATATGATTAGTTTTAATCTGCAATTTGAGAAGGAGAAGGTTAAATCGGATGTGGCAGTGATGCAGTTGAACAAAGGGGACTATGATGGCATGAGAGGGGAGCTGGCTAGGTAGACTGGAAAGGGATACTAGCAGGAATGACGGTGGAACAGCAATGGCAGGAATTTCTGGGCATAATCCGGAAGACACAGGATCACTTCATTCCAAAAAGGAAGAAAGATTCTAAGGGGAGTAGGAGGCAACCGTGGCTGACAAGAGAAGTTAGGGATAGAATAAAACTAAAAGAAAAGATGTATAACACAGCCAAGAGTAGCCGGAAGCTAGAGGATTGTGAAACTTTCATAGGACAACAGAAGGAAACAAAACGGGCAATACGGGCTGAAAAGATGAAGTATGAAGGGAAGCTGGCCAGGAAAATAAAGAAGGATAGTAAAAGCTTCTGTAGGTATGTTAAGGGAAAAAGAGTAGCAAAGTCAAATGTTAGGCACGAAGGCAGACACGGGGAACAAGGAAATGGCAGAAGAGTTGAACAGGTACTTCGGATCTGTCTTCACTAAGGAAGACACAAACAATCTCCCAGAAGTACTGGAGGACAGAGGATCTAAGGGGGTCAAGCTACTGAAATTTTCATTAGGCGAGAAATAGTATTGGGTAGGCTAATGGGACTGAAGGATGATAAATCCCCGGGGCCTGATGGACATCATCCCAGGGTCCTCAGGGAGGTGGCTCTAGAAATAGTGGACGCATTGGTGACCATTTTCCAATGTTCAATAGATTCAGGATCAGTTCCTGTGGATTGGAGGATAGCTAATGTTATCCCACTTTTCAAGAAAGGAGCGAGAGAGAAAACGGGGAATTACAGACCCGTTAGCCTGACTTCGGTGGTGGGAAAGATGCTGGAGTGAATAAATAAAGAAGTAATAATTGTGGCATTTGGATAGCAGTAAAAGGATCAGTCCAAGTCAGCATGGATTTATGAAAGGAAAATCATGCTTGACTAATCTTCTGGAATTTTTTGAGGATGTGACATGTAAAATGGATGAAGGGGAGCCAGTGGATGTAGTGTATCTAGACTTCCAGAAAGCCTTTGATAAGGTCCCGCACGGGAGACTGGTGACTAAAATTAGAGCACATGGTATTGGGGGTAGGGTGTTGCCGTGGATAGAAAATTGGTTGGCAGACAGGAAGCAAAGAGTAGGAGTGAACGGGTCCTTTTCAGAATGGCAGACAGTGGCGAGTGGAGTGCCGCAAGGCTCGGTGTTGGGGCCGCAACTGTTTACCATATACATTAATGATTTGGAAGAGGGAATTAGAAGCAACACTAGCAAGTTTGAGGATGACACAAAGCTGGGTGGCAGTGTGAACTGTGAAGAGGATGTTAGGAGGTTGCGGGGTGACCTGGACAGGTTGAGTGAGTGGGCAGATGCGTGGCAGATGCAGTATAATATAGATAAATGTGAGGTTATCCACTTTGGTGGCAAAAACAAGGGGGCAGATTATTATCCTAATGGGGTTAGGTTAGGTAAGGGTTAGGTTAGGTAAGGTACAGCGAGACCTGGGTGTCCTTGTACACCGGTCACTGAAAGTTGGCGTGCAGGTACAGCAGGCAGTGAAGAATGCTAATGGAATGTTGGCCTTCATAACAAGAGGATTTCTGTATATGAGTAGAGAGGTTGTGCAGTTGTATAGGGCTCTGGTAAGACCACATCTGGCGTATTGCATACAGTTTTGGTCTCGTAATTTGAGGAAGGACATCCTTGTGATTGAGGCAGTGCACCGTAGGTTCACAAGATTGATCCCTGGGATGGTTGCACTGTCATATGATGAAAGATTGAAAAGACTAGGCTTGTATTCACTGGAGTTTAGAAGGATGAGGGGGTTCTTATAGAAACATATAAAATTATAAAATGACTGGACAAGATAGATGCAGGAAAAATGTTCTCAATGTTGGGCGAGTCCAGAACCAGGGGCCACAGTCTTAGAATAAAGGGGTGGCCATTTATGACTGAGGTGAGAAAAAACGTTTCCACGCAGAGAGTTGTGAATTTGTGCAATTCCCTGCCACAGAAGGCAGTGGAGGCCAAATCACTGGATGGATTTAAGAGAGAGTTAGATAGAGCTCTTGGGGCTAGTGGAATCCAGGGATATGGGGAGAAGGCAAGCACGGGTTATTGATTGGGGACGATCAGCCATGATCACAATGAATGGCGGTGCTGGCTCGAAGGGCCGAATGGCCTCCTGCACCTATTTTCCATGTTTCTATAAAATCTTCACTCTTTTTATTCTCTCTCTTGCCCTACTTGTTGTGCATGTGTGGTATTATCTGCCTGGATTGTTGGCAAAACCAAATATTTCACTCTATGTGGGACA
Source organism: Malacoraja senta (assembly GCA_038087875.1). Lineage (NCBI taxonomy): Eukaryota > Metazoa > Chordata > Chondrichthyes > Rajiformes > Rajidae > Malacoraja > Malacoraja senta. The sequence continues at coordinate 58,200,683 of CM075983.1, read as the reverse complement.
TGAGACAATAATAAACCATACCATTTCTCATTTGGATGTGGCAACATATTGGGAAATGGTTGCTCTCTAGCTTCATGGGGGCCAACCCTGCTACGATCTCACTTTGTGTTGTTTGCTTATTTTGGGATTTCAGTTTCTGCTTTTTGCACTAGAATGGAAACAGGAAATTGAAATTTCAAACAGCAACAATGCCTGCTGCAGTGTTGGCCATTTAAAGTTTAGTTACTATATTTGGTTAGTGCTCTGGTGGAGTCAACATAGGGAAGGTACTTCAACCGATCATTTATCCATAATTCTCAATTTTGATTTGATGAATAACTAAATTCTTAGCCCCATTAATACAGTGCCCTCAATGATGTTTGGGACAAAGAACCATCATTTATTTATTTGCCTCTGCACTCCACAATTTGAAATTTGTAATAGAAAAATTCACATGTGCTTAAAGTGCACATTGTCAGCTTTTATTAAAGGGTATAAAAATGGCCTCTATTAAAATCTGACAATGTGCACTTTCACCACATGTGATTTTTTTTCTATTACAAATCTTAAATTGTGGAGTACAGAGGCAAATAAATAAATGATGGGTCTTTGTCCCAAACATTATGGAGGGCACTGTATGTTCAATAGACAATAGATGCATGAGTAGGCCATTTGGCCCTTCTAGCCAGCAATTCAATGTGATCATGGCTGATCATCCCCAATCAGTATCCCTCCGGCCTTTTCCCCATATCCCCTGACTCCGCTATTTTTAAGAGCCCTATCTAGCTCTCTCTTGAAAGCATCTTGAAACCTGCCTCCACCGCCCTCTGAGGCAGAGAATTCCACAGACTCGCCACTCTCTGTGAGAAAAAGTGTTTCCTCGTCTCCGTTCTAAATAGCTTACTCCTTATTCTTAAACTGTGGCCCCTGGTTCTGGACTCCCCCAACATCGGAACATGTTTCCTGCCTCTAGCGTGTCCAAACCCTTAACAATCTTATATGTTTCAATGCGATTCCCTCTCATCCTTCTAAACTCCAGAGTGTACAAGCCCAGCTGCTTCATTCTCTCAGCATATGACAGTCCCGCCATCCCGTGAATTAACCTTGTAAACCTACGCTGCACTCCCTCAATAGCAAGTATGTCCTTCCTCAAATTAGGGGACCCAAACTGCACACAATACTCCAGGTGTGTTCTCATTAGAGCTCTGTACAACTGCAGAAGGACCTCTTTGCTCCTATATTCGATTCCTCGTGTTATAAAGGCCAACATGCCATTCGCTTTCTTCACTGCCTGCTGTACCTGCATGCTTACGTTCATAGACTGATGTACAAGGACCCCCAGATCCCGTTGTACTTCCCCTTTTCCCAACTAACGCCATTTAGATAATAATCTGCCTTCCTGTTTTTGCTACCAAAGTGGATAACCTCACATTTATCCGCATTAAACTTCATCTGCCATGCATCTGCCCACTCCCCCAACCTGCCCAGTTCACCCTGCATTCTCATAGCATCCTAAAGAAAGGTAACTTTGAGGGTATGAGACGTGAATTGGCCAAGATTGACTGGCAATTAGTTCTAAAAGGGTTGACGGTGGATATGCAATGGAAGGCATTTAAAGACTGCATGGATGAACTACAAAAATTGTTCATCCCAGTTTGGCAAAAGAATAAATCAGGGAAGGTAATGCATCCTTGGATAACAAGGGAAATCAGGGATAGTATCAAAGCAAAAGATGATGCGTACAAATTAGCCAGAAAAAGCAGCATACCAGAGGACTGGGAGAAATTCAGAGACCAGCAGAGGAGGACAAAGGGCTTAATAAGGAAGGGAAAATAGATTATGAAAGGAAACTGGCAGGGAACATAAAAACTGACTGCAAAAGTGTTTATAGATATGTGAAGAGAAAGAGATTAGTTAAAACAAATGTAGGTCCCTTGCAGTCAGAAACAGGTGAATTGATCATGGGGAACAAGGATGTGGCGGACCAATTGAATAACTACTTTGGTTCCATCTTCACTAAGGAAGACATAAATAATCTGCCGGAAATAGCAGGGGGCCGCGGGTCAAAGGAGATGGAGGAACTGAGTGAAATCCAGGTTAGTCGGGAAGTGGTGTTGGGTAAATTGAATGGATTAAAGGCCGATAAATCACCAGGGCCAGATAGGCTGCATCCCAGAGTACTTAAGGAAGTAGCTCCAGAAATAGTGGTGGCATTAGTGATAATTTTTCAAAACTCTTTAGATTCTGGAGTAGTTCCTGAGGATTGGAGGGTAGCAAACGTAACCCCACTTTTTAAGAAGGGAGGGAGAGAGAAAACGGGGAATTACAGACCAGTTAGTCTAACATCGGTAGTGGGGAAACTGCTAGAGTCAGTTATTAAAGATGGGATAGCAGCACATTTGGAAAGTGGTGAAATCATTGGACAAAGTCAGCATGGATTTACGAAAGGTAAATCGTGTCTGACGAATCTTATAGAATTTTTCGAGGATGTAACTAGTAGAGTGGATAGGGGAGAACCAGTGGATGTGTTGTATCTGGACTTTCAGAAGGCTTTCGACAAGGTACCACATAAGAGATTAGGATACAAACTTAAATCACACGGTATTGGGGGTTCAGTATTGATGTGGATAGAGAACTGGCTGGCAAACAGGAAGCAAAGAGTAGGAGTAAACGGGTCCTTTTCACAATGGCAGGCAGTGACTAGTGGGGTACCGCAAGGCTCAGTGCTGGGACCCCAGCTATTTACAATTTATATTAATGATCTGGACGAGGGAATTGAAAGCAACATCTCCAAGTTTGCGGATGACACTAAGCTGGGGGGCAGTGTTAGCTGTGAGGAGGATGCTAGGAGACTGCAAGGTGACTTGGATAGGCTGGGTGAGTGGGCAAATGTTTGGCAGATGCAGTATAATGTGGATAAATGTGAGGTTATCCACTTTGGTGGCAAAAACAGGAAGGAAGACTATTATCTAAATGGTGGCCGATTAGGAAATGGGGAGATGCAGCGAGACCTGGGTGTCATGGTACACCAGTCATTGAAAGTAGGCATGCAGGTGCAGCAGGCAGTGAAAAAAGCGAATGGTATGTTGGCCTTCATAGCAAGAGGATTTGAGTATAGGAGCAGGGAGGTTCTACTGCAGTTGTATAGGGTCATGGTGAGACCACACCTGGAGTATTGCGTGCAGTTTTGGTCTCCAAATCTGAGGAAGGACATTATAGCCATAGAGGGAGTGCAGAGAAGGTTCACCAGACTGATTCCTGGGATGTCAGGACTTTCATATGAAGAAAGACTGGATAGACTTGGCTTATACTCGCTAGAATTTAGGAGATTGAGAGGGGATCTTATAGAAACGTACAAAATTCTTATGGGGTTGGACAGGCTCGATGCAGGAAGATTGTTCCCGATGTTGGGGAAGTCCAGGACAAGGGGTCACAGCTTAAAGATAAGGGGGAAATCCTTTAAGACCGAGATGAGGAAAAACATTTTCACACAGAGAGTGGTGAATCTCTGGAACTCTCTGCCACAGAGGGTAGTTGAGGCCAGTTCATTGGCTATATTTAAGAGGGAGTTAGATGTGGCCCTTGTGGCTAAGGGGATCAGGGGATATGGAGAGAAGGCAGGTACGGGATACTGAGTTGGATGATCAGCCATGATCATATTGAATGGCGGTGCAGGCTCGAAGGGCCAAATGGCCTACTCCCGCACCTATTTTCTATGTTTCTATGTTTCTATCCTCCTCACAGTTCACACTACCACCCAGCTTTGTGTCATCTGCAAATTTGCTAATGTTACTTTGAATTACTTCATCCAAATCATTGATGTATATTGTAAATAGCTGCGGTCCCAGCACCGAGCCTTGCGGTGCCCCACTAGTCACTGCCTGCCATTCTGAAAGGGACCTATTAATCCCTACTCTTTGTTTCCTGGCTGCCAACCACTTCTCTATCCATGTCAGCACTCTACCCCAATCCCATGTGCCCTAATTTTGCCCACTAATCTCCTATGTGGGTCCTTATCAAATGCTTTCTGGAAGTCCAGGTACACTACATCCACTGGCTCTCCCTTGTCCATTTTCCTAGTTACATCTTCAAAAAATTCCAGAAGATTAGTCAAGCATGATTTACCCGTCGTAAATCCATGCTGACTCGGACCGATCCTGTTACTGCTATCCAAATGTTCTGCTATCTCATCTTTTATAATTGACTCCAGCATCTTCCCCACTACCGATGTGAGGCTAACTGGTCTATAATTCCCTGTTTTCTCTCCCGCCTTTCTTAAAAAGTGGGATAACATTAGCTACCCTCCAATCCACAGGAACTGATCCTGAGTCTACAGAACATTGTAAAATTATCACCAATGCATCCACGATTTCTAGAGCCACTTTCTTAAGTACCCTGGGATGGAAACCATCAGGCCCTAGGGATTTATCAGCCTTCAGTCCCATCAGTCTATCCAACACCATTTCCTGCCTAATGTGGATTTCCTTCAGTTCCTCCGTCACCCCAGATCCTCTGGCCACTACTATATCAGGAAGATTGTTTGTGTCCTCCTTAGTGAAGACAGATCCAAAGTACCTGTTCAACACATCTGCCATTTCCTTGTTCCCCATAATAAATTCACCTTTTTCGGTCTTCAAGGGTCCAAATTTGGTCTTAACTAATTTTTTCCTCTTCACATACCTAAAGAAGCTTTTACTATCCTGCTTTATATTCTTTGCTAGCTTACCTTCATACCTCATCTTTTCGTCCCGTATTGTCTTTTTGGTTATCTTCTGTTGTTCTTTAAACATTACCCAATCCTCTTGCTTCCCGCTCATCTTTGCTACGTTGTACTTCTTCGCTTTAATTTGTATACTGTCCCTGACGTCCCTTGTCAGCCATGGTCGTCCCTTTCTCCCCTTGGAATCTTTCTTCCTCCTAGGAATGAACTGATCCTGCACCTTCTGTATTATTCCTAGAAATACCTGCCATTTTTGTTCCACTGTCATCCCTGCTAGTGTATCTTTCCAGTCACCTTTGGCCAGCTCCTCTCTCATGGCCCCATAGTCCCCTTTATTCAACTGCACCACTGACACCTCCGATCTACCCTTCTCCCTCTCCAATTGTAGATTAAACCTGACCATGTTATGGTCACTGCCTCCTAATGGCTCATTAATCTCGAGGTCCTTTATCAAATCCGGTTCATTACATAACACTAAATCCAGAATTGCCTTCTCCCTGCCAACAAGCTGTTCTAAGAATCCATCACGAAGGCACTCTACAAAGTCTCTTTCTTGGGGTCCATCCAGTACCAACCCGATTTTCCCAGTCTACCTGCATGTTGAAATCTCCCATAACAACCACAGCATTACTTTTGCTACATGCCAATTTTAGCTCCGGATTCAACTTGCGCCCTATGTCCAGGCTACTGTTTGGGGGCCTGTAGATTAGTCCCATTATGGTCTTTTTACCCTTACAATTCCTTAGTTCTATCCATACTGACTCCACATCTCCTGTTTCAATGTCACTCCTTGCAAGGGACTGAATTTCATTCCTCACCATCAGGGCAACCCCACCCCCTCTGCCCACCTGTCTGTCTTTTCGATAGGAGGTATACCCTTGAATATTCAGTTCCCAGCCCTGGCCCTCTTGCAGCCATGACTCAGTAATTCCCACAACATCATACTTGCTAGTTTCTAACTGAGCCTCAAGCACGTCCACTTTATTCCTTATACTTGGCGCATTCATATACAGCACTTTGACTTCCGTATTCATTTCCCCCCCTCGCACCGCTCGCAATTGGCCTGACCTTACTCTGTTGTCCATTCTCGAGCTTTCCTTCCCATTAATTCGAGAATCTTTTGTAATTTTTCCTGTAGTCACTTCCCCTTCATCTCCATCTTTATACTCCCAATTTGTCAATCCCTCCCCCCCCCCACTATTTTGTTTAAACCCACACGTGTAGCCCTAGCAAACCTGCCTGCCAGAATGTCGGTCCCCAACTTACCTGTTAAGGTGTAACCCGTCCATTCTGTACAGGTCACCCCTACCCCAGAAGAGATCCCAGTGGTCTATAAATCTAAATCCTTGCTCCCTGCTCCAGCCCCTCAGCCACACATTCAGATCCCCTATCTCCCTGTTCCTGTCCTCACTCGCACGAGGTACTGGAAGCAATCCAGAGATAGCCACCCTAGAAGTCTGGCATTTCAGTCTTCTTCCCAACTCTCTGAACTCATGTTGGAGAACCTCCTTCCTCTTCTTCCCGATGTCGTTTGTGGTTACGTGCACAACTACTGCCGGCTGTTCACCTTCTCTCTCTCTCGAGGATGTTTTGAGTTCAGGTCGTGACATCCTGAACCCTGGCACCAGGGAGGCAACAGACCATCCTAGCATCTCGTCTGCCTCCACAGAATCTCCTGTCCGCTCCTCGGACAATGGAGTCACCCACCACTAGGGCTCTGCCCGACGTCGGTCTCGCCGGTCGAGTCCAATCTCCAGGATTGGAGCCACCTACGTGTCTGCCACTTGGACTGGAAACATCGTCTCCCTGGACAGTTCCCAAGAGGGCGTACCTGTTTTCATTAGGCACAGCCACCTGGGTCTTCTGCACTCCACGATTTCCACCCTTTCTCTCCGTCACACACCTTGTTTTTTTTATTTTTTGTCTTGTTAACTGTATGTTTTGAGCTTAGTTTTTATTATTTTTTAGGTGTGTATATGTGGGGGGTGGAGGGGGTGGGATGTGGGGGAAACTGTTAGTCTCTTCCCCGTTCGGGGACCTGACTTTTTCCCTGTCGGGTCTCCGATGTCGTTGGGCCTAACATTGTGCAGCAATGGCGGCAGCCTCCGGCCGGGACCAACCTGAGGGCTCCAGTCGCGGAGCCTGCGGACCTGACATCATGGAGCTGGCCGGCTTCGGAGTGGGGAGAGCTGTGGTGGCGCTCGGCTGCAACCCGACTTTGGAGTTTCGGAAGCTCCGGCTGCGGGCCCGGTGGACAGGAACATCGGGAGTTCCAGGTCCCTGGTGGGAGACGGCTTTTCGGAGCTCCCGCAACGGCAACTTCTCCCGCTGGAATCGCAGGGTTTGGAGGACACGGAGCGAGGCCTAACATCGCCCGGCGCGGGTTAGCGGCCACGGGACTTACCGTCGCCCGCCGGGGGCTCTAACATCGGAGCCCCAGTTCGCCTAGACGCTGCAGTTGGACTGCGGGTTGGACTGCTTGAACCGCGGGGTTTGAAGGACACGGAGCCGGGGCCTAACATCGCCCGGCGTGGCTGAATGGCCACAGGACTTACCATCGTCCGCCGGGCGCTTTAACACCGGAGCCCCAGTTCGCCTAGACGCTGCAGTTGGACTGCTGGACCGCGGGTGAAGAATAAAGGGAAGAGATAAGACTTTGCCTTCCATCACAGTGAGGAGGTGTTGGAGACTCACTGTGATGGATGTTTATGTAAACTGTGTTAAGTGTGGGTCTTGGGTTTTCTTGTAATGTAAAAAACTGTAGTAATGAAATTTCGTTCACGCCTTGGTTTGAATGACAATAAATAGCATTCAAAAAAATTCCCGTATCCTCGGCGTGACTACCTCACTGTAGGTCCTGTCCAGGAAACACTTGTTTTCCCAGATGGCCCTGAGGTCATCCAGCTGCTTCTCCAGTGCCCCAACACGGTCCTTTAGGATCTGAAGCTGGACGCACTTGCCACAGTTGTAGCAGCCAGAGGCTCCATCCGTGTCCCTGAGCTCCCACATTCGGCAAGCCTCACACTGCCTCATCTGCCCCGACATGTGTTCACCGCGTTCCGTCCTTTCGAGCTTTGTGCGTAGCCTCCTCGCCGAAGACACTCGAGCCAACGACTCACACTTTACTCCTCTTGCTTATATTGACTGATAAATTGCCTAATTTACCAATTTACCAATTTACAAACCAAATTCCTCAGTTTTAAACTGTTTTCCCCCTCTGACTCACTTCTAACTCTCCTACCACTCGGATTAGTTCACTCATCTATAAACTGAGCAGAACTAATTGTCAGCTATCCTCTGAATGACATGTCTTGGGAAGATACACGGAGAAAGTAGCACATTAATTATGCACCTGAAAGATTTGAAGTTATATCAGCTATTGTCTAATTGTGAAGTAATTGATTTTTGATGTATTCCATGGAGATGGTCTCCCAGGAAACCTGACAATGTGTCCGACAAGTCATCGTAGAGGTGTTCGGGGAGGACCCAGAGGAAAACGAAGACTTCCTAACTCGAAAGACGAGTCTGATGATGACATGTCTACTTCCTCCCAAGGAAAAGATGAAACGAGTTGCAGTTCCTATGTGAGTAAATGAATCATGGAACAATATTTGAAGGAAGGGAGTTTGATGCATTTTGCTCTTTATTTCACTCTGACCCAATTTTCCTTTCAATGAACCCTTGAGCACATTCAGCCTTTTGATAATTTTCTAGCACGCACTAAGTGCAATGCAGCTTGTAAAATTACTCTGCCTTTTACCACGCAGTCTTCCATTATTTTCTTAAGTTCTGATCCAATTCCCTTTGACTGAATGTGCTTTCACTAGCTTGACAAACTATACATTGTAACCAATCATAACATTGAAAGAAATCCACATACAGATGCTCCACGACTTACGATGCTTCGACTTGCGATATTTTGAATTTAAGATGGTGCAAAAGCGATACACATTCATTAGAAACCGTATTTCATTAGTCTGGCCTCATGGCTGCGTTGATAATTTAAACAGTAATGCTTTACTGTTTAATTAAAATTGCTTTCCTGTGGTCTATTTAGATTTCTCGCTCGCCTGAGCTGGCTTGTTAGTAGCTAACGCTAGTTTCTGCACTTTCCCTCCTATTTATCTTGATGTAAGGTCGATTGAGTCAGCTGTTTTGTATGCGAGGTATCTGAGCTGAGGTTGGAGAGAGAGAGAGAGAGAGAGAGAGAAAGCGTGCAGTGGATACAGAAGAGGCGAGCTTCAGGACTGAAGAAGAGGCTGGCGTAGGTTGAGATTTTGCAGGGAGATAAGAGAACCTTGTTAGCCTTTCCTTGGGGAAGCGACGAGTTAGGGACTTGTGAGGAATCTTGCAGGAGGACATCGAACGGCAACAGATCTGATGAGCCGGTTGCTAAAATCTCAGAGCTGGTACCTGCTGTGACAATTCGCCATGTGTTCGGTCCTGCGGGGGCTGGCACTCGGTACATTTAAGGAGCATCGGTGCTCAGGGAATTGGTGAGTGCTCCGACCAAACAGGGGCGGTGGTGGAAGTGGGGGTAGGGTGGGCGGTTGAGAGATGCCAAAACGGGGAAATTAAAAACACTCCCAGAGGCAGAGGACTGAAGAGGAGAGAGATGGGGCTGGCGGTCCAACACTCTGGTGATGGCACGTTAGGTGTATTAAATGCATTTTTGACTAACGCTATTTTCGACTTACGATGGGTTTATCGGAACGTAACCCCATCGTAAGTTGAGGAGCACCTGTACTGCCTTATAGTTCCTTTGCCAACCACCTTCAATATCTTGTTAAAGAAGGAACTGCAGATGCTGGAAAATCGAAGGTACACAAAAATGCTGGAGAAACTCAGCGGGTGCAGCAGCATCTATGGAGCGAAGGAAATAGGCAACGTTTCGGGCCGAAACCCTTCTTCAGAAGAAGAAGGGTTTCGGCCCGAAACGTTGCCTATTTCCTTCGCTCCATAGATGCTGCTGCACCCGCTGAGTTTCTCCAGCATTTTTGTGTACCTTCAATATCTTGTTGTTCTTGACTCTTTTGTTTCACTTTCCCCAACCCTGTGGAGAACTGATTATTTTAAATACTATTGACGCATCCATTCTCATCCTATGATTTCAGGAAAATGGTCCCAGTCACTCCTCGGTATTTATGCACTCCGAGCCCTCCTTGTCCATCTTAAAATGTGATTATAATCAAACAAGTTACATTATGGATGAATCTTTGCTTTTTAAGCTTCATCTAATTTTCATGTTTTTCTACCCTATATCCTCCTTAACACATCTTCCTGTTCATTTACCGTGGTGTACTATATTTTGTCTAATTTTTCCTACCGAAATGTATCACTTCACACTTTCCTGCATTAAATGTCATTGATATTTTTCAGACTGCTATCTTGGGGAACACCAGTATCTACCTTCCTCCAGTCTGGAAAACAGTAACCATGAATCTATTTTCTGTTCCTAAACTGATTTGTTAGCCATGGTATCAAACCTCTTATACTATAGCCTTTAGCCTTGCTATCAAAAATATTTTGTGCTGTTTCCCCATTGCCATTTGGAAGTTCATATGCATCACAATTACTAAATTCTCATCATCAACTCTCAACTTCCTCATCAAAAAACTTGATCAAGTTAGCTAATCATTTGTGCTGGGATGTTTTCCAGTCTTTGCTGTGCTCTAGCCGTTTGTGCTTAATCTGAAATAAAAAATCCTGGAAATAATCAGGGTCTGATGGAACCTGTGGAAACATTTCCAGAGTTTTCAGTGTTTGTTTAATTTTCTTGACCGATTGCTTTGGCTGAACTAATGGACACTCAGAAGAGGCTGACATGGATCATCCACACAGAATTTCTCCTTCCTATATCGTCCCACACACCTGCCCTATGTTACAGATCGAAAGTAACAATGTGTATCGTGAGCAGCTGTTTCCGCCTCTAAATCCTCTCCTAATTAGAGAGCAATTTCGCTAGGCATCAGAGCTAATTGACCAGAGGGAGAGGCATCAGCGTAACGTGAAATGAACTTTCTCACAAACCAAAAAAACCGCTTTGAACAAATTAAGCAGAATCCACCTTTGTGGGAAGAATATTATAAATGTAACATCTGATCTCAAATTGGAGAAACAACATCTCATATTTCGCTTGGGCAGCTTACAGCCCAGTGGTATGAATATTGATTTTTCTAACTTCAGGTAGCCCCGGCATTCCCTCTCTATCCCACCCCCACCCAAGTCGCACCAGCTTCTCGTTTTCACCCAACAAACAGCTAACAATGGCCTGTTTCCTTTATCGTCGTTACTTTTTTTGCATATCTTTCATTCATTGTTCTTTATCTCTCGTTTCCCTTATCCCTAACCAGTCTGAAGAAGGGTCTCGACCCGAAAAACGTCACCCATTCCTTCTCTCTAGAGAGGTTGCCTGCCCCGCTGAGTTACTCCAGCTTTTTGGGTCTTCGGTTTAAACCAGCGTCTGCAGTTCCTTCCTACACATCTAATCTCCTGCGGTGTAAAGCTTAGGACAGGGCGGAGCTTGGTTTCACAATGCATTCTTCTGCAGCTTATGTGCAGATGAGGTTTCGAGAGGTTTTCTCAAAGTGTAATTATCTACACGGGAATCCAGGAAAGTATCATTATCTTTAGAGGGTGGCTTGGAGTGTGTCATCAATATGGAGATCCTGGTGTAAAGGCTAAGTTGAGAGATTTCTTGATCCAAGTAAGTGTAAATTGTTTAAAGTTCTCAATTCCTGGCAAGTGTGAATGTGGAGAGAATGTTTCCACGAGTGGGAGAGTCTTGGGCCAGAGGTCATAGCCTCAGAATTAAAGCTTTAGTGTAGTGAATTTGGTTAGCTTGTGGATAAGCAATGTTCTGTAACCTACATCAACAACAGCCAAGAACTGGAAAGTGGAGTAGACAAGAAGACTCTTCAGCACAATAAATCGTACATTTCCAAGATCCTTTATTATTTATACCATTCAGACTTTTGTTGACTAGACTTTTATTTTATTTCTCGTGTTGTTGCTTGGTTTTCAACTTTCCATAGAAAAATGTTGCACGTGTTCAATTATTCTTGAGCTGAGTTCTTAATATGAAAGTTGCAACTATGTTCTGTACCCAAAGTGTTATCTGAGAAGTTGGTCTAATGTCTGCTATATGCAACCTCAGTATACGTTTTTACATTTGAATTCTCTACTAGAAATAAATCCTTGTGCTTTGTGTGCACATATTAATTGTGTTAGTTTTGGAGTTAAAGCAATACCTTTATACTTTAAAGATAATTGTTTTCATTTTATTTCCCTTGGCAGCAGGAACGATCTCCTCACTGCAGCAGTCCCACAATTACAGGACCAAAGTGTGGATTCTGCCATGCTGGAGATGAAGAAAATGAGACCAGAGGAAAACTCCACACCTCAAATGCTAAAAAAGTTGCGGCACATTACAAATGTATGGTAAGAAACAGGAATTGTGAAGATATTGCAATGTATTTTGGAACTGTCCTAACTAATAAAGCTCAGCTTTCCTCTGTTATTTTATAATTGCTTTGGGTCCCGATTGCATATAGCAGACATTAGACCAACTTTAGACCAGATGTACAAAGCACACTAAAGGATGTAGGTAGAGAAATGCATTAAATCTGACGATGGGAAAGTATGTGTTTCCAATTTACTCGCACCATGCCAAATTGCATAATGTGGAATCATTAGATTCCAGGAAAAGTCAAAGTAACTGGTGCAACTAAGGGTGGCCAAATGAAGCAGCTGATAGTGCTGCTGCCTCACAGTGCCAGAGACCCAGGATCAATCCTGTGGAGTTTGCACGTTCTTCCTTTGATCACGTGGGTTTCCTCCAAGTTTTCTGTTTTTTTCCCACATCCCAAAGACGCGCAGGCTGCTATAAAAGTGACCCTAATGTGTGGGGAGTGGATGTAGGAATAACATAGAACTACTGTGAATGGGTGATTGATAATTCGCATGGACTTAGTCAGCCAAAGGGCCTGTCTCCATGCTGTATCTCTTCTGGACCCCCTCCAACCCAAGGACATCCTTCCTCGGACACTGGGTGCAGGGCAGATTGACACCCATAGCCTGCAGTGACTGCAAAGGTATGATTCTCTGTTTGGGGGAAGGAAAGCCTTTTTGACCACTCCTGTGATGCCACTTTCAAGGAACGATGTACCTGCACTCCCAGATCCCTCCGCTCTAAAACACTCCCCAGAGCCCTACCATTCACTGTGTAGCTCCTGCCCTTGTTAAATTTCACAAATTGCAACACCTCACATTTCTTTGTATTAATTTCAACCAGTCAATTCTGGTTTTGGTGAAGAACTTCCACTGAATGCATTTCAAAAAGATTTTGTTGTAAGAACTGCAATACTTAAAAAATCTATAAACTGCACCCATCCTCATAGATCTTTAATTTAAATATAACTTTAAATTTAAATATATTCCAAAGAGGAAGAAAGATTGCAAGGGGAGTAAGGGGCGACCGTGGCTGACAAGGGACGTCAGGGACAGTATAAAAATAAAAGAGAAGTACTACGTAGCAAAGATGAGCGGGAAGCAAGAGGATTGGGTAATGTTTAAAGAGCAACTGAAGATAACTAAAATGGCAATAAGGGGAGAAAAGATGAGGTACGAAGGTAAGCTAGCCAAGAATATAAAGGAGGATAGTAAAGGCTTCTTTAGGTATGTGAAGAGGAAAAAATTAGGTCAGACCAAAGTTGGACCCTTGAAGACTGGAAAAGGTGAATTTATTTTGGGGAACAAGGAAATGGCAGATGAGATGAATAGGTACTTTGGATCTGTCTTCACTAAGGAGGACACAAACAACCTTCCTGATGTACTAGTGGCTAGAGGATCTGGGGTGACGGAGGAACTGAAGGAAATCCACATTAGGCAGGAAATTGTGTTGTGTAGATTGATGGGGCTGAAGGCTGATAAATCCCCAGGGCCTGCATCCTAGGGTACTTAAGGAAGTGGCTCTAGAAATCGTGGACGCATTGGTGATAATTTTCCAATGTTCTATAGATTCAGGATCAGTTCCTGTGGATTGGAGGGTAGCTAATGTTATCCCACTTTTTAAGAAAGGCGGGAGAGAGAAAACAGGAAATTATAGACCAGTTAGCCTGACATCGGTGGTGGGGAAGATGCTGCAGTCAATTATAAAAGATGAAATAGCGGCACATTTGGATAGCAGTAACAGGATCGGTCTGAGTCAGCATGGATCTACGAAGGGGAAATCATGCTTGACTAATCTTCTGCAATTTTTTGAGGATGTAACTAGGAAAATGGACAAGGGAGAGCCAGTGGATGTAGTGTACCTGGACTTTCAGAAAGCATTCGATAAGGTCCCACATAGGAGATTAGTAGGCAAAATTAGGGCACATGGTATTGGGGGCAGAGTGCTGACATGGATAGAAAATTGGTTGGCAGACAGGAAACAAAAAGTAGGGATTAACGGGTCCCTTTCAGAATGGCAGGCCATGACTAGTGGGATACCGCAAGGCTTGGCGCCGGGACCGCAGCTATTTACAATATACATCAATGATTTAGATGAAGGGATTCAAAGTAACATTAGCAAATTTGCAGATGACACAAATCTGGGTGGCAGAGTGAACTGAGGAGAATGCTATGAGAATGCAGGGTGACTTGGACAGGTTGGGTGAGTGGGCAGATGCATGGCGGATGCAGTTTAATGTGGATAAATGTGAGGTTATCCACTTTGGTAGCAAAAACAGGAAGGCAGATTATTATCTAAATGGTATCTAGTTGGGAAAAGGGGAAGTACAACGGGATCTGAGGGTCCTTGTTCATCAGTCAATGAAAGCAAGCATGCAGGTACAGCAGGCAGTGAAGAAAGCGAGTGGCATGCTGGCCTTCATAACAAGAGGAGCTGAGTATAGGAGCGAAGAGTTCCTTCAGCAGTTGTACAGAGCCCTAGTGAGACCACACCTGGAGTATTGTGTGAAGTTTTCGTCCCCTAATTTGAGGAAGGACATTCTTGCTATTGAGGGAGTGCAGCGTAAGTTTACAAAGTTAATTCCTGGGATGGCGGGAATGTCATATGCTGAGAGAATGGAGAAGCTGAGCTTGTATGCTCTGGAGTTTAGAAGGATGAGAGGGAGTCTTATTGAAACATATAAGATTGTTAAGGGTTTGGACACGCTAGAGGCAGGAAACATGTTCCCAATGTTGGGGGAATCCAGAACCAGGGACCACAGTTTAAGAATAAGGGGTAAGCCATTTAGGACGGAGACGAGGAAACACTTTTTCACACAGAGTTGTGAGTTTGTGGAATTCTCTGCCGGTTCTCTGGATACTTTCAAGAGAGAGCTGGATAGGGCTCTTACGGATAGCAGAGTCAGGGGATATGGGGAGAAGGCAGGAACTGGGTACTGATTGGGGATGATCAGCCATAATCACATTGAATGGCGGTGCTGGCTCGAAGGGCCGAATGGCCTACTCCTGCACCTATAGTCTTTTTTATTTATTTTTATTTTTTTAAATTTTTATTTATTAGAAGTACATTACATTACAACCAATTACATTAGTACTCGTCACGTATATCTTATTACAATTAATGTACTCCGTCATTTTTTACACTAATGAAGGGAAAGGATGAGATTAAGGGAAAGGAGAAAGTGAAGGAAAAAGGTGAAAGTGTAAAAAACGTGACAACAAAAAAGAACAAAGACCCTATAAGAAGGAAATAAAAATTAAAAAAAAGAATTAAGAAATAGACCCTAAAAAAGAAGAAAAAAGAGAAAGAGGGAAAAGAGAAAAACAAATACTTTGTTGTAAGCATCACGCAAATGGGATATACCAACTCTCCAGCTTTCATCCCCCCCTTACGTGACCTCAGTTTTTTTTTAAAGTACTTTTGCACCCTATACTTGTAATAATTCTATAAATGCAGACCACGTCAGGTGGAAGTGATCTGGTTTACCTGCCAGGAGGAGTCTTATCTCTTCTAGGTGTAATGTTTCGAACATATTTGAAATCCACATGTTTATAGTTTTAGGATTAACTTTTTTCCAGTTATTACAGTTTGGAACACATTTAGTTCTGGACTATCTTCTGTTGTTCCGAAGATAATCCATTCTGCTTTGGGTATCAGTTTTATTTTAAATAATTTTGTAACGATTTCAAAAATTTCAATCCAACATTTTTGAATTTTTGTACAGAAAACAAATGAGTGCGCTATAGAAGCTTCTTGAGATTTACATTTATCACAAATGGATGATACATTTGGGAAAATTTTATTAATTTTAGTTTTGGAATAATATAATCTATGTAAAATTTTAAATTGTATTAAAGTGTGTCTTACATTAATCGAACATTTATGCACGTTTAATAAATGTTCATTCAACCTTTCCTTTGAGATTTTAATAGCTAATTCTTGTTGCCAGTCTCTTCTAATACCTTCCGTAGATGGTATTTCTACATTTAAGATAATATTATACAAATATGTTATTAAGTTTGCTGATTCAGCTTTTATCTGCATTGCTTCATCTAGTACATCTGCTGTGCTATTATAATGATCTTTTGTATATTTTTTCAAATAGTCACATATTTGAAAATATTTAAAATATTGATTATTTCCCAGTTTATATTTTATTTGTAATTGTTGGAATGATAGTAATGTTCCAGTTTCATACAAGTCACCGAACATATTAATTCCTAGTCTATCCCATTGTATAAAAGATTTGTCTGTAATAGAGGGATTAAACGAAGGGTTATTAACTATTGGAGATAAAAGCGATAGATTTCTTAATTTTAAATTTTGTTTTATTTGTTTCCAAGTTCTGATTGTACTATGTATAATTGGGTTTTTGTTATAATTTATGTTATTCAGTTTCATTGGTGAGAGGAGGATCACTCCAATGTTTCCAGAGGAGCAGTCCTCTCTCTCCATTACAATCCAGTCCACTTGCTGGCAGAGTTGTCCATCAGTTGAATCATATTTTTAATATTTACTGACCAATAATAATACATGAAGTTAGGGAGTGCTAAGCCCCCTAATACTTTAGCTTTGTTCAAGTGTGTTCTTTGTATTCTATGTGATTTATAGTCCCATATAAAATTAGTAAAGTCTGAATCCAGTTTAAAAAAAACTTCTTTGGTAGGTATATAGGAATCGATTGTAGGTATAAAATTTGTGGTAAGAAGATCATTTTTATTGCATTTATTCGGCCTATTAAAGACATCGGGAGCATTTTCCAAAATTTAATTAGTGTATTTAATTTATTAAGTAAAGGATCAAAATTTGCTTTAAACATGCCTTGATATGTTCTAGTGATTTCAATACCCAAGTATTTAAATTTTTCTGTAGCTATTTTAAGAGGGAATTTTAAAAGATGTGTTGAGTCTTTCGGTTTTATTAACATAATTTCACTTTTATTCCAATTTATTCTGTATCCAGAAAAAGATCCAAAGTCCTCAATTAAATTTAATATATTTGGTATTTAATATATTTAATATATTTGGCACCTATAGTCTATTGTCTAACTACATCCTGTGCAATATTTGAATGCAATGTACTTTTAATTTCAGCTATTTTCCTCTGGTACTGTCCAACTCACAACTTCATCGAGAAAAGATTTTGGTGATTTTGATATTAAAACAGTCATCCAAGAAATCAAAAGAGGCAAAAGAATGGTTTGTATTTTAAGACAACTTGTACAAAACTTGTGTAAAGTTAATAATTGTCTATTTCCGTTCAGTCAATATTTATATTATTATCATCAAAACCTTTTCATGTTCAGAAGTCATGGGAATAGAATTGGGCCTTTTGGCCCATCTAGACTACTCTGCCATTCAATTGTGGCTGACCTCTCTTTCCCTCTCAACCCCATTATTTTGCCTTTTCCTCATAACCTTTTGACACCCTTATAAATCAAGAATCTTGTCAATCTCCATTTTAAAAATACCTAACGACTTTATCCCTCTTTTTTTATGGAGTTCACGATGTATGAACCAACAACTGAAATATGCTGAAAAACAGCTGAAATATGACTTCTAAATTCTTCATTCATCTGACAATTCCAAGAACATTTCTCTGGGCACACATGTGGGCCGGTACTGCTCAACACTGGGCATAACCTTGGAATAGTACAATTGGCTTTGAAAAGGCTGTGTAATTTTTTCCACTCCACTGCTTTTTCTATATAGCTGTATAAATGGTAGAGTTACCGGAGAGGATTCTGAGGAATAAGATAAATATGGATTTGGAGAGATAGAGGCTGATCAGGGATAGTCATCATGGTTTTGTACATGAAAGATCGTGTCTCATGAATATGATTGAGTTTTTTGAAGAAGTAATCAGGCAGGTTGGCGAGGGCACAGCCATAGATGTTGTCTATATAGACTTCAGCAAGGCCTTTGATAAGGTTCCACGTGGTAACTACTCTGGAAGGCTAGACAGAACCGGATCCAGTGAGAGCTAGCTGCCTGGATACAGAATTAGCATCATGGAAGGAATCAGACGGTGGTAGTGTTTTTGGACTGTGATTAGTGGTGTGTCTCAGGGATCAGTGCTGGGCCCATTGCTGTTTCTGGTTTATATCAATTATGTAGATGACAATATGCAAGGCATGTTTAGTAAGTTTGCGGATGATACTAAACTAGGCAGTATCATAGACAGTGAATATGGTTACCAAAAGAGGCAGCAGCATTTTGATCAGCTGGATTGTATATTGGATGAGGGGATTGAAGGCATTGTGGCCAAGTTTGTGGATGATACGAAAATAGGTGGAGGGGCAGGTAGTGTAGAGAAAGCAGGGACTCTGCAGAAGGACTTGAACAGGTTGGGAGAGTGGGCAGAGAAGGTGGCAGATGGAATATAGTGTAGCAAAGTGTAGAGTCATGCATTTTGGTAGTGGGAATAAAGGCAGAGACTATTTTCTAAATGGGTAGAGAATCCAAAAATCATAGGTGCAAAGGAACTTGGGAGGGCAGATGCAGGAGTCCCAAAATGTTAATCTGCGTCGAATTGGTAGTAAAGAAAGCAAACTCAATGCTTGTATTTATTTCAAGAGGGCTTGTATACAAAAACAGGGATGGAATGCTGAGGCTCTATAAGGCGCTGGTTAGGCCGCATTTGAAATATTGTGAGCAATTTTGGGCACCATATCTGAGGAAGGGTGTGCTGACTCTGGAGAGGGTCCAGAGGAGGTTTACAGGAATTATATCTTTGTCATCAAGTCTGTAGCTCATTTGTCTCATCAGCAATTTTTTCCTCTAAACAGTTTGTTGTCAATCATACATAGATACATAGAAAATAGGTGCAGGAGTAGGCCATTCGGCATTTCGAGCCTGCACCGCCATTCAATATGATCATGGCTGATCATCCAACTCAGTATCCCGTACCTGCCTTCTCTCCATACCCCCTGATCCCTTTAGCCACAAGGGCCACATCTAACTCCCTCTTAAATATAGCCAATGAACTGGCCTCAACTACCCTCTGTGGCAGAGAGTTCCAGAGATTCACCACTCTCTGTGTGAAAAAGTTTTTCCTCATCTCGGTCTTAAAGGATTTCCCCCTTATCCTTAAGCTGTGACCCCTTGTCCTGGACTTCCCCAACATCGGGAACAATCTTCCTGCATCTAGCCTGTCCAACCCCACAAGAATTTTGTACGTTTCTATAAGATCCCCTCTCAATCTCCTAAATTCTAGCGAGTATAAGCCAAGTCTATCCAGTCTTTCTTCATATGAAAGTCCTGACATCCCAGGAATCAGTCTGGTGAACCTTCTCTGCACTCCCTCTATGGCTATAATGTCCTTCCTCAGATTTGGAGACCAAAACTGTATGCAATACTCCAGGTGTGGTCATGCTGGGGTATCTTTGTCATCAAGTCTGCTGCTCATTTGTCTTATCAGCAATTATTTTTTTCCTTTAAACTGTTTGTTTTCTAAATTTCAGAAATGTACATTATGCAGTCAAATAGGTGCAACTATTGGCTGTGAAATTAAAGCTTGCATCAAGACTTACCATTACCACTGTGCAGTTGAAGATCGAGCTAAATTCATCGAGAATCTTGACAGAGGCATCTACAGGTACCAAATTCGATTGGTGACAGTTATTTATCATTCTGCATTTTCCTCTTGCCAAAGGTTATACTTCATTAGTTTGTTTATGATAATCTTGTTGCCTGTAATTTCTTTTACCAATGGTTCCTGTGACATTTATTATTCTGTGCTGTTATTATTGCCACATGCATCTCTCTTCCATTACATTTCTGGCGATGATTGTGAAATATCATTGTGCATCAGTGTATTCCAATTGGTTGCCAGTTTTGTGTGCTACCATCATGTGATAAGTATTTTATAAAAAACTTGCATAAAAATGGATAACATGATCCTTATGAATATTTAGTTTATTAGTCACATGTACACGATACCTTGAAAAGCTTTTGTTTGCATGCTTATCTATCAAATAAAAGACTACATGAATATAATCAAGTCGTGCATTGGCACAACACTTCGTGCAAGATATAACATGTCTCAAGATATAACAAAGCCGACAGACTCCGTTGAAAGATAGTTCACAGGTCTCTAATGAAGTAGATTGGAGATCAGGACTGCACTCTAGTTGATGGGAGAACTGTTCAGTTGCCTGATAACAGCTAGGAAGAAACTATCCTCGAATCTAGAGGTGTGCATTTTCACACTTCTATGCCTCTTGCCTGATGGGAGAGGGGAGAGACTGGTCCTTAATTATGCTGGCGGCCTTGCCAAGGCAGCATGAAGTGTAGATGAAGTCAATGGAAGGGAGGTTGGTTTGTGTGATGGTCTGGGCTACATCCACAACTTTCTGCAATTTCTTGCAGTTTTGGATGGAACTGTTCACAATGTGGAATATGAAAAAATATCCCTTTTCTAGTTTTGTCTAAATGCCGATCCTGACTACCTGATTACATGCCATGTCAACTCTCCTTCCCACTCCCGCGTTGACCTGTTACTGCTTGGCCTTCACAACAGCCAAGGTGAGACCAAACTAGACAAATAACTTCTCATATTCTGTCTGGGTAGTTTACAACCCAATGATGTGAGTATTGAATTTTCCAACTTCAAGTCACCCATATTCTCTGCTCAGTGCTCTTTCCTTCTGGTTTCCCCACACCCGTCACCCAGTTTGATTACCCTCTTGTACCTGGTTCTACCTATCACCCCCCATACTCCAGCCCTCTGGTTGTCCCATTCTCTCTGTCCCCCCCCCTCCCCCTTTTTTTTTACTGGTCCTTTTATCCCTTTCTTATCTGCTTCCAGATCGCCTTCCTTGCTTATCGGGTTCCATGTCTGCATCGTTTTGTTTCCTCTACTCGCCTCCCAGCCTCAGTCTCTACCACTCCTCTTCCTGTCTGGTTCCATCTGCCCATCTTTTTTTCCCTTCATGCCTTTACCTATCACCCACTCCATTCTGCTCAATCTGCCCATCTTCCTGTTCACCGGGTTCCACCTTTTGCCTGCCAGGCCCAAAATTAATGGGCATGACGCATAGAGTGATACAGTGTGGAAACAGGTCCTTCGGCCCAACTTGCCCACATCGGCCAACAATGTCCCAGCTACAGTCGCACTTGCCTGCGCTTGCTCCATATCCCTCCAAACCTGTCCTATCCATGTACCTATCTAACTGTTTCTTAAATGATTGGATAGACCCAGCGTCAACGACCTCCTCTGGCAGCTTGTTCTATACACCCACCACCCTCGATTCCCCTACTCTGGGCAAGAGACTCTGTGCATCTACCCGATCTATTCCTCTCATGATTTTGTACACATCTATAAGAACCCCCCCCATCCTCCTTCGCTCCATGGAATAGAGACCCAGCCTACCCAACCTCTCCCTGTAGCTCACTCCCTCTAGTCCTGGCAACATCCTTGTAAATCTTTTCTGAACCCTTTCAAGCTTAACAATATCTTCCCTATAACATGGTGCCCAGAACTGAACACAATACTCTAAATGCGTCTCACCAACGTTTTATACAACCTTCCAACTTCTATACTCGATACTCTGAAGGCCAAAGTGCAAAAAGCCTTTTTCACCACCTTATCTACCTGTGGCTCGACCTCCAAGGAACCATGCACCTGCACTCCTAGATCCCTCTGCTCCACAACACTCCCCAGAGCCCAACCATTCATTGTGTAGGTCCCACCCATGTTACTTCCCAAAATGCAACATCTCACATTTGTCTGTATTAAATTCCATCAACCATTCCTCTGCCCAACTGGCCAATCGATCAAGATCCTGCTGCAATTTTTCACAACCATCTTCACTGTCTGCAAAACCACCCACTTTTATATCATCAGCAAACTTACTAATCTTGCCATGTATGATCTCATACAAATCATTGATGTAGATGACAAACAGTAACGGGCCCAGCACCGAACCCTGTGGCACACGACTAGTCATGGGCCTCCAATCTGTGAAGCAATCTTCCACCATCACCCTCTGCTTCCTTCCATGAAGCCAATTTTCTATCCAATCAGCTATCTCTCCTTGGATCCCATGCGATCTAACCTTCCAGAGCAGCCTACTATGCTGAACCTTGTTGAATGCCTTACTTAAATCCATGAAATACAGCTCTGTCCTCATCGACCTTTTTGATCACGTCTTCAAAAAACTCAAATCAGATATGTGAGGCACGACCTCCCACGTACAAAACCATGCTGACTATCCCATAGCAGACATTGTCCATCTAAATGCCAGAATACTCTCTAGTAACTTTCCGACTACAGATGTTAAGTTCCCAGTAGGGAACTATAGTTCCCAGTAGGGAACTATAGTTCCCAGTAGGGAACTATAGTTCCCAGCATTTTCCCTGCAGCCCTTCTTGATCAGGCCTCGAGATTTGTCTACCTTCATACACGATAGTACCTTCAGCACCTCTTCGACTGAAACACTGACTGCTCTCAAGACACTTCCATTGACTACCCCAAGTTCTTCCGTCCACCTGTCTTTCTCCTCGGTAAATAGAGGAGAAATACTCATTGAGGATCTTGCCCATTTCCTGTGGCTCCACACAGAGGTGGCTGCTTTGATTCCTGAGGGGTTCCACTCTCTCTCTCTCTCTAGTTACCCTTTTCCATCTTTCGACTCAGTATCGAGGGAACTCTTATGGGACGTCCTATCCACATATGGATGTCCTGAAAAGTACATTGGAATCCTGAGACTCCTCCATGATGACATGCTTGCCACAGTCGTGGCCAGCAAAAGCAACTGTGCGGCATTTCAAGTCAGATCAGAAGTGAAACAGAGTTGCGTGTTTGCCCCAACACTGTTCACCATCTTCGGTGTGGCGGCGCCTTGTGGCAGCGGCTCGACTGCAGTCCGTCTGTCTTTTCTTTCTTTTTGTCCTGTTAGGTGTATGTTTTTGGTTTTAGTTTTATTTTATTTTTAGCTGTGTATATGTGGGGGGGGGGGGGGGCGGGTGGAACGTTTTCATCTCTTCCCTGAACGGGGACGCAACCTTTTCCCAGTCATGTCTCTGTTGTCGTTGGGGGTTAACATCGTGGAGCTCGCGGCCTCCAACCGGAATCGACCAGGGGCTCCGGTCGCGGAGCTTGCGGACTCACCGGAGCGCTGTGGTGGCACGCGGCTGCGACCCAGCTTCGGAGGCTTCGACTGCAGGCCCTGTGGACGGTAACATTGGGAGCTCGCGGGTCCCTGGTGGGAGACTGCTTTACGGAGCTCCCGCAAGAGCAAGTTCGCCCGCCCGAATCGAGGGGTTTAAATCGATTTTAAATTGACCCGGAGCAGGGCCTTACATCGCTCGGCGCGGCTTAAACGGCCGTGGGACTTAACATCGCCCGCCGGGGGCTCCAACATCAAGAGCCTCGATCAGCTCGATGCAGCAGTTTGACTGCTTGACCGCGGGAGAAGAATAAAGAACAGAGAACAGGGAAGATATAAGACTTTTGCCTTCCATCATAGTGAGGAGGTGTTTGGAGATTCACTGTGATGGATGTTTGTGTGGAATTGTGTTAATTGTGTGTTTTGGTTTTTTGCTGTTATGACTGCAGGAACAAAATTTCTTTTGAACCTTGTTTGTTTAAATGACAATAAATGGCATTCTATTCTATTCTATTCATTGTGACAACCATCCACATCATGCAGGACGACCTACCCCCAGGGATCGAAATCGCCTACAGAACAGATGGCAGACTTTTCAATCTTGCCCGTCTTGTCCAAAACTAAGACATCTATGAGCTCTCACCGAGTTCCAATACACAGACGACAACTGTGTTGCAGCTCTCAGAAAATCATCTGCAACAGATCATGACTGCCTTCAACAGTGTACACACGAAACTTGGACTTACCATCAACTCCAAGAAGACTCAGATTGAGACAAATCGGAAAGAACCGTCAATTCAACTTGGTGAAACAACCCTGGAAAATGTGAAGTCACCTCTCCTCCAATGTCGACCTTGATGACGAGATCCAACATTGTCTTCAGTGTGCTGGAACAGCTTTTGGACGTCTTCAAACGAGAGTCTTTCAAAATCGTGACATCTGAACAGACACCAAAATGTTAGTGTACAAAGCAGTGGTGATTCCAACGCTCCTATATGCATCAGAAACCTGGACAACGTACCGACGCCATCTGAAAACACTTAAAGTTCCATCAACTATGTCTTCGAAGCAGCTTAAATATGTCTTCGAAGCAGCAGCTCCTGCTGCACCAGAGGATCAAACACCCTCGACCACTGCTACACCACCATCAAGAATGCCTATCGCTCTATCCCTCGCCCTCACTTCGGTAAATCCGACCATACCGCGGTGCTGCTTCTTCCTGCCTACAGGCAGCAATTAAAGAGCGCACCCCCAGAGGTGAGGACAGTGCAGAGCTGGTCGGGGTGGGGGGGGGGGGGGCAGAGGAACAACTCCAGGACTGTTTGGAGTCTGTAGACTGGGCAATGTTCAAGGACTCGGCAACGGACCTGAACGAATACGCCACACTCGTTACAGACTTCATTAAGAAGTGTGTGGAGGACTGCATCCCCACCAAAACCTTCCGAGCGTTTCCCAATCAGAAACCTTGGATGAACTTTGAGATCCACACTCTTCTGAAGTCCAGACACCGGGCATTCATGTCTGATGATACAGTGGCCTACAAGGAGTCCAGATACGACCATGGTAAGGCCATCAAAAAGGCCAAAAAGGACCTGCTCCAAACTGGAGGAAGAGACTGATGTTCGACGGCTGTGGCAGGGCTTGAATGCAATCACCTCTTACAAGGCGAAATCAGGAGGCAGCTCGAATGTCGGTGAAACATCACTCCCTGATGAGCTCAATGCGTTTTACGCACGCTTTGATAGGGAGAACACCGATGTGCTTTGCCGAGCCCCCATTCGCTGTGATGGTATTTCAGTCTCAGTCACAGAGGCCGACGTCAGGAAATCCTTCAGAGGGGTGAACCCTCGAAAAGCGCCTGGACCTGATGGTATACCTGGTCGCGTTCTAAAAACCTGTGCGGACCAACTGGCTGGAGTTTTTACAGACATTTTCAACCTCTCACTTCTGAGGTCTGAGGTCCCCACCTGCTTCAAAAGGGCATCAATTATACCAGTGCCCAAGAAGAGTAAGGTAACATGCCTCAATGACTATCGACCTGTGGCACTAACGCCTGTGGTGATGAAGTGCTTTGAGAGGTTGATCATGACGCAGATCAACTCCTACCTCGACAAAAACCTGGACCCACTGCAGTTCGCTTACCGCCACAACGGATCAACGGTGGATGCGATCTCGCTGGCCCTCCACTCCGCTCTGGACCAGTTGGATAACAAAAACTCATATGTCAGGCTGTTATTCATCGATTACAGCTCGGCATTTAACACAATCATCCCCTCCAAGCTGGTTACCAAACTCGCAGAACTGGGTCTCTGCGCATCCCTCTGCAATTGGATCCTCGACTTCCTCACTCTCAGACCACAGTCTGTTCGTATTGGTGGAAATGTGTCAGACTCGATAACAATTAGCACGGCAGCACCTCAAGGCTGCGTGCTCAGTCTCCTGCTGTACTCACTCTATACTCATGACTGCGTAGCCGGACATAGTGCGAACTCCATCATCAAGTTCGCTGATGACACCACTGATGGGGATGAGTCAGAGTATAGAAGAGAGATCGAGCAACTGTCCATATGGTGCCAGCACAACAACCTGGTCCTCAACACCAGCAAAACCAAGGAACTGATTGTGGACTTTGGAAGGAGTAGGATGGGGACCCACAGTCCCGTTTATATCAACGGGTCGATGGTTGAAAGGGTCAAGAGCTTCAAATTCCTGGGCGTGCACATCTCTGAAAATCTTTCCTGGTCCGAGAACAATGATGCCATTATTAAGAAAGCACATCAGCGCCTCTACTTCCTGAGAAGATTACGGAGAGTCGGTTTGTCAAGGAGGACTCTCTCTAACTTCTACAGGTGCAAAGTAGAGAGCATGCTGACCGGTTGCATCGTGGCTTGGTTCGGCAACTTGAGTGCCCTGGAGAGGAAAAGACTACAAAAAGTAGTAAACACTGCCCAGTCCATCATCGGCTCTGACCTCCCTTCCATCGAGGGGATCTACCACAGTCGCAGCATCATCAAGGACCCACACCATCCTGGCCACACACTCATCTCCCTACTACCTTCAGGTAGAAGGTACAGGAGCCTGAAGACTGCAACGACCAGGTTCAGGAACAGCTACTTCCCCACAGCCATCAGGCTATTAAACCTGGCTCGGACATAACACTGAACTTTACTAGCCAATACTGTTATTTGCACTTTATCAGTATATTGACCATTGTGTATATATTTATAGAATGCCTTGTAGTAAATGCCTACTATGTTCTGTTGTGCTCAAGCAAAGCAAGAATTTCATTGTCCTACCAGGGACACATGACAATAAACTCACTTGACTTGACTTGACTTAAATATCAGCTGGAAAAGCAGAAGAACCAACTGAATAAAACAAAAACATCTAGCATCGAAGCCTTCGTCATCAAGAACCAACTAAGATGGGTCGGTCATGTTGTTCGGATGGAAGACAAGCGTCTACCAAAGCAAACCTTCTACTCCCAGCTTAAAGAAGGCAAACGTAAAAGAGGAGGAAAAAAGAAGAGATTCAAAGACGCCTTAAAAGCCAGCATGAAGAAATGTGAAATCGACATCGACAATTGGGAAACCAATGCCATGGACAGGAAACTGGCGAACCATCATCCAAGAAGGAACAGCGACCATCGAAGCCAAGAGATGCGCAGAATTAGAAGAAAAGAGAAGAAAACGGAAAGAGAGGCAGCAACAACCAAAGCCCGATCTGCCATCTGGAATTACCTGTCCTGAATGCCGAAGAACTTTCAAAGCCAGGCTTGGACTCATAAGCCACCTGAGAGTCCATAAAAACAACGGAACGTCAGGGCTCTCGCTTAACTTTTTTTCCCTGTTGCCAGCCGGGCAACCTTGGCAGCTTCTTAGGTTGCCAAATGACAGTATAGGTGGTCATTTAAGATGGCTTGCATGACGCATGCAATAATGTGCTCGGACGAAGTGCGTAGTTACCAGTCGGAATTATACTCAATGAAGCATTCACATATTATTTCTGCTTCAAATAAAGTCACAAACTAAACATATTCACCAATCAAGACATGATATATCCCACAATGACATACAGCAAAATTATAAGACAGTATCTCAACTCTTTTTACACATTGCAATTAATGCAATTTCTATTAGTTCTTTCCACTTCCAAACAACAATGTGGTTGGATTATTCAGCGTATGATCAACCTGTGTCAATAAATCCTGGACCATGGTAACATATATGCGTACGTATAGTTGTGAATGCTGCTCATTAAATAACTACAGTACTGATACTCCATCTTAAGAGCATTGATTTGCCATTAAAATGAATTCTGTAATAACGTGTCAACGGCAGCAGTGACAATCGAACACTGCGATTTTAATGTTTCACGTGTTCACAATTTAATTAATCCATCTTTATGTATTAAAACAAATAATAACATTGGGAATTAAAACACATTTGATTGCATTCCGTTATCAAACATAGTCAAAGTTCGCTCTGAAGACATTTCCAGCACAATAGGGTCAGGGAGGGGTGTGTGTGTGTGAATCAGTGCGGGCTGGATAGATGGCAGGGGGGGGGGTGTGGGTTAGAAGGCAGTCGGTGCAGAATGGATGGATTGAGGCAGGTGAATTAGTACGTGTTGGTTGGAGTAGGTAAAATTATGAGGGGAGAGCACCGGGGATGTCAGTGGTGTTGAATGGGGGGGGTTCAGTACGGGATGGATGGGGGTAGACAAAAGTGCTGGAGAAACTCAGCGGGTGAGGCAGCATTTATGGAGCGAAGGAAATAGGCAACGTTTCAGGTCGAGACCCTTCTTCAGACTGTTCCCCCCATTCTTCTTGAATGTGAGGATCAGTACAGGATGGATGGGGGGGGAGATCAACGCAGGATGAATCTCAGTACAGTGTGGATCGGAGGGTCTGTGCAGGATGAATGGGGGATCACTACAGGATGAAGGGGGGAAGGTGCAGGGTAAATGGAGGGTGGGTCAGTATGGGATGAATGCGTGGATTAGTACAGGATGGATGGGGGTTCAGTACAGGATGGATGGAGAAGTGGAGGATGGATGGGAAAGGGGTGAGTACAGGGTGAATTGGGGAACCAGTGTAGGATGGATGGGAGGGGGGGGGTGGCAGGAGAATCAGTGCGTGGATAGGGTGATCAGCGCAGGATGAATAGATGGGGGGGGGGGAGCACAGGGGATGTCAGTGAGGACTGAATAGAGGCGGGAATGGGGATCAGTGCGGGATGGAGTGGAGGGGTCCCAGGATAAGGGGGTGGAGGGGGCGTACAAGAGAGAGAGGGAGGGGGGGGGGGGCGAGGTGGGGAGGAAGGAAGGAAGGTCAGCGCTCCTCGGACAACATCGCTCCGCTGCCTTGGCCGTTGGGAACTCCTCGCCACCGCCTACCTCCTCCGCCAGCCAACAGCAAGGTGCGGGCCCGGGCGGTGCAGCTCAGAGATCCTATAGCAATAGGATCTTTGGTGCAGCTGCTTCAGACGAGTCGGAGCTAATGATGGGCTTCGCACAGCGGCAGCAGCGGCCATGACAGCGGCTCCATCTCCACCTCCTCCCGCCCGCCGCCCGCCGCCCGCCCTGATAAGGGCCTCTGCTTGCAAACCCGCTAACAGCGATAACCGCTTTCAAAACAAACCCTCCTGCACGCCGAGGCCTCCCCCTCCCTCCCTCCTCCCGGCCTCGGAGTGCGGGAGGGTTTGTTTTGTGCTGTGCTGTGCGAAGCTCGACATTTGCTCCGTCCCTTCCTCACACCGCACCTAGCAGCAGTCACCGCCGACAAGAAACGTCGCGTTCCTTTTCCCCAGAGATGCCGCCTGACCCGCGGAGTTACTCCAGTTTTTTGTGTCTATCTTCGGTACAAACCAGTATCTGGCTGCCAAGCCGGGCAAAATGACTCGGTGTTTAGGTTGCCCGGCGGCGCTTTGAGTGGTCATTGGCACCCGGGCAACCGCTAATTTCGAGCCCTGAATGTAGACCATCATCCTCGACCTCGAGGGATAGCCATGACGACGACTTATGTATTTATAACATCTCTTGGGATTGTCTTTAATGCTATCTGCAAGAGCTATCTCCTGACCTGTAAAGAGAACTTTAACGAGACAACGTTACTTTACTATCTTTATTCATACTGGAGCATTACATATTGCACTAGCTGTACGTGGTCTGTCACAGGAACTAGAGAGCGATCTGTGGGTGGGGAGGTTGTAGTTATACTTGTGATATGGGGAGTGGTTAGTAGGTATGAGGTCACTATGTTAAAGGCACATGCATATATCATCTACATCCTTCCCCTTCAAAACGACAGGCAAATACAATAGTGACAGGGCGACAACGGCTCATGCGCTAGGACAGTTAAACAAAATCGCCATAGCGGACAGGCGGTTTGACAAGACGTCCCGACCGGGTTCGCATCTCGCCATCCTCCCTTCCGGCAGGAAGAAGAGGCACCGATGGGGGCAGACGAACCTGAAAGGGGGAAACGGGAGGAGACGGAGGAGACCGCGGCACCAAAAGCGGAGGTGATGCGGGATCAGGAGCGGGCAGAGCGCGGGCAGGCGAGCGAGGACTAGCCGGAGTAGGGTGGGACGGAAGGAGTTGAGGTGGTGTAGACCGTTGCATGTTAGGAAGGACGGGCAGAGCATCGCCCGGACGCGAATTCGGCAGTGGGGGAGCAAAGGGATCCGCGGCAGGAGGACGCGGCTCGTTGACGAGCCGAAGGTGCTGGCGGGACCGTCGGTAAATGGCTCCCGCATGGTCGACGAGATAAGACCTGGGCGACCCCGCAGAGCCGACGACGGTAGCGAGCTTGGAGTGACCGGAAGGGGTCTGCATACGGACAACTTGACCGGGGAAGAGGCGCGGCAGCGGATGGCAGGACCTGTCATGGGAACGCTTTTGGACATCGTGCCTGAAGGCAATGCGTTTCTGAACCGCCGCAGGCGTGAGGACAGAGGGTATGAGGGAGCGCTGGGCCACAGGGAGCGGGAGTCTGGTAGCGCGAGACATGAGCCGCTGAGCAGGGGAACCCATGGCAGAGTCGCGGGAAATGTTGCGGAGGTTGAGGAGGGCCAGATAGAAATCGGAGTTAATGCCACCACATTGTTCCAGCAGGTTCTTCGCACTGCGGACGGCACGCTTGGCCAGACCGTTGCTTTGCGGGTACTCCGGGCTGCTGGTGAAATGGTGGAAGTTCCACCTGGAAGCGAAAGCTTTAAACTCGGAGCTCGTAAACTGGCTGCCATTGTCCGACTGCAGGCTTGCCGGGGGGCCAAAAGTGCCAAAATGGTCGACCACAAACCAGCTGGAGTAGGAGTCAACAAGAACCAGGAAGTGTTTGCCTCGCCACTCGAAAATGTCGATGGCAACCGCCATCCAGGGCAGTTCGGGCGCGGGCTGCTGCAGAAGCGGCTGGCGCTGCTGGTGGGGGGCGAGACTTGCAGGTGGAACACGAGGAGACCCTCTCCCAGATGTATTTGGCCATACCCGGCCAATAGAACTGGCTCCGGGCGAGAGACACGGTGGCTTCGGCCCCAGGATGTCCGCAGTGAGCGACCTGAAAATAGTGGTCGTGCAGCGCAGCGGGCACGACCACCTTGTGACCCTTCACCACCACGCCGTCGTGTAGTACGAGCTCGTCACGGACCAGGAAGTAGGGCACGGCGCCAGCCGGCAGCGCGGAACGACGGTCGGGCCAGCCCCGCTGGATGACGGCAGAAAGCTGTTGCAGGGCAGGGTCATTGGTAGTGTGTTCAACCAGGGACTTCATCTGCTGTGAAGGGACGATGTTCACTTGGAGCACCATTAGATCAGACATCTCATATGGGTGGCGAACGGTGGACATTAGCGGGGCGCGAGACAACGTGTCGGCCACGAACATGTCCTTGCCCTTACGATAAACCACATTGAACGTAAAACGTTGGAGCTGCAGCATCATGCGCTGCAGGCATGATGAGGCGGCATGGATCGACTTGTTGAGAATGGTGACAAGCGGCTGGTGGTCAGTTTCAATGGTGAAAGTGTTGCCCAGGATGTAGTCTTTGAATTTGGAGCAGGCAAACACCACGGCCAGTAGCTCCTTCTCGATCTGCGCGTAGTGCTGTTCAATGGTGGTCATGGTGCGGGATGCGACGGAGACAGGCAGCTGTAGGCCGGCATGGACCTGGAGACAGGCGGCACCGAGTCCGAACTGAGAGGCGTCGCAGGTGAGGACAATGGGACGCTGCAGGTCAAAAAACTTGAGTGTGGGGGTGCTGATTAGCTTGGATTTAAGGATGTCGAATGCTGTCTGGTGGTGGGGGAACCAAGCCCAGGACGTGTCCTTTTTTATCAAATCCCTCAGGGGAGCGCTGAGCTCGCTGAGGTCGGGGATGAACTTCCCCAGGTAGTTTACCATGCCCAGGAAGCGTTGTAGGCCTGCCACATTAGTAGGAGAAGGCATCCCGGAAATGGCAGCCGTTTTTTGCGGGTCTGGTTTTAACCCCTCGGCGGTGAATACATGTCCAACATAGGTGACCTCCGGGACGCGAAATCGGCACTTCTTGAGGTTCAGTTTCAAGTTGATTTCCCAGGCCCGGTCCAGGACCTGGCGGAGGTTGACATCGTGTTCGGCAACGTCCTTACCGTAAACGAGGATGTCGTCAACGATGATGGCGCATGGTCGATCTGAAAACAGCTGCTCCATTGTCCGTTGGAATACCTCGCTGGCAGAGTTGATTCCGAATGGCATTCGGAGAAACCAAAATCTGCCGAAGGGGGTGGTGAAAGTTGTCAAAATGGACGACTGCTCGTCAAGTGGTATTTGCCAGAAGGAGCTTTTGGCATCGAGGACAGAAAAAACCGTTGCCGGACCAACCTGTGCAGCGACTTCTTCTACCGTTCTCATAGGGTAGTGCGGGCGTCTAATGGCCAGGTTGAGGTCTTTGGGGTTGATGCAGATGCGTATCTCGCTCTTGTCCTTCTTCGCGGCAACAACCATGGTAGAGACCCACCTGGTGGGCTCGATGACCGCCTTTAGGATGCCTATTTTTACCATACTGTGTAGTGTCGACTCCACTTTGGCCTTCATGGCGAAGGAGACACGGTGAGCTCCATTGACCACTGGATCGACCTTACGGTCCACTACAATCTTGTAGCTGCAGGGCAGTTTGCCCAGCTCATCATCAAAGCGGTCGGGATATTCGGCCAACGGGTCCATGAGGGCCTGCACCTGGTGGATGTCACGGTGGAAGGATACCAGGCCCATTTCCTGGCATGCCCGGATACCCAGCAGGGTAATGCATTTTCGATCGAGGAGATAGAAGGTGAGGGGCCGAGAGGACTGTAGTATCTTGCAGCTTAGCGTAGCCTTGCCCACAGGAGTAAGAATAGCTCCCCCGTAGGCATGCATGGTTGAGCTGTCAGAAAAAATCTGCTCATTAGTTCTTATCTGTTTGAAGAGTGTTGTTGACATAACGTTCGCAACTACCCCGGTGTCAATCTTAGCAGTGAAGGTCGAGTTGTTCACAGTGACTCGCACAGAAGGGTCCGTTATCATAGCAGGTGCGCCCAACACAGTATACAAGCTGTTCTCCCCCTGAGAGGAGTCGGATTCAGATACAGACTGTTCGTCGAAATAGCACGGGGAGCTGAACTCATTATCAATTTGTAAAAGGTTGTTTACATTGCCCCTCGGAGCAGCGACAGGCTTCCCACGGGAACGACAGGCCGCAGCGAAATGGTTCAATTTCTTGCAGACATTACACGTTTTACCCAAGGCAGGGCACACATTGTATTGATGAGTGGTGAAGTTGCAATTAGGGCACCTTTGCCGGGCACCTCCCCCGGGAGCAGTACCGAACCCCGGGGCACGTCCCCCTTGAGCAGCGAGCGACCCCGGGGGCCGCGACCGGGGCGTGTTCATCAGACGACTGGAAGTGCGGGCAAGGTTAATCGCCTGGTCAGCCGGTGACACCGCCGAGGTGACAGCCTCAGCTAAGCGGGTGGCGTGCATCGCATCGTTGAAAGTCAGATCGGGCTTCCGCAGAAGTTCGGCCCTGAGCTTATCATCGCGTAGACCGTAAACCAGAAGATCCCTGATAATCTCCTCGGGGGTCAACGTGTTGAGGCGGCAGCGCCTGGCCAGGTGTCGCAGCGCAGAGACATAGTTCTCTGCAGATTCCCCAGGGAGCTGACGCCGCGCGAACAGTTTAAAACGTTCTAAGATGCAGTTTGTTGGAATATCACAAATAGCATTAAACTTAGCCACCAGACATACCGGGTCCCGAGCAGATTCTCCCGCAGCGTAGACGAAGAAGTCAGATCGAGTCAGGGCCTCGGGACCAGCCAAGTTGAGAAGCAGAGAGGCTTTGAGCTCTGGGGTGGCGGCAGGATGAGCGATCGTGACATAGTGTTCAAAGTCACGTTTGAAGACATCCCATCGAAGGGTAATGTCTAAATCGAAAACGAGCACATCAGGCTTACGGGCAGAAGTGGCCATAACGAGGAAATGAGAAGGCATGGGAAACAAAAAACTGGGACAAAATTAAATGATAAACCGATAGACAGGAGGCGCAAGGTAAGTGGTCTGACACCATGTAAAGAGAACTTTAACGAGACATCGTTACTTTACTATCTTTATTCATACTGGAGCATTACATATTGCACCAGCTGTACGTGGTCTGTCACAGGAACTAGAGAGCGATCTGTGGGTGGGGAGGTTGTAGTTATACTTGTAATATGGGGAGTGGTTAGTAGGTATGAAGTCACTATGTTAAAGGCACATGCATATATCATCTACATGACCCCATTTCCTTTTTTAGTTTACTCCTTAGTTCCCAAAACTTTTCCAGGGATGCACTTGATCCCAGCTACCTTTACCTGTCCCATGTGTCCATCTTATTCTTGAGCAATGCCTCAATTTCCCTCATCAGCCAAGTTTCCTTGCTTTTCTGAATGTGGGTACTTGAATCTGAAGCACGTTGTCTAAAAAGAGAATGCAGACTTACAGCATTTAAATATTGGGTGAGCAATTGAATGACCAGATGTAGATGACTGGGAAATGGGTTTAGTGTAGACGGGGATAGGTTGTTCATTGTGGATGTCATAAAGTCAAACAACATGGTTTATCGGCCCTTCACTCCAACTTGTCCATGCCGACCGAGATGCCCTATCTAAGCTAGTCTCACCTCCCTGCATATCCCTCTGAACCTTTCCTACCCATTTACCTGTTCAAATCTTTTAAAGCATACATTAGGGGTATTATAATTTCATATCAAGCTTTTCAAAATAAAAAGAATAAGAATGAACAAAGACAGTTAGAAGAACTTATTAGACAAATGGATATAGATAATGCTAAAGATCCATCAATAGATAAACATAATAAAATAATAATTTTAAAATTTAAATTAAATAAATTATTATCTGCCAAACTTATAAGACTTTTTCAAATTACAAAACAAGAGCACTTTGAATTTGGGGATAAACCGCATAAACTTTTGGCTCGCCAGCTAAAAAAACGAGAAAAGGAACATACTATACCAAAGATCAAATCAGATAAAGGGGAATTATTAACAACACCGAAGGATATTAATAAAAGATTTGCGCAATTTTACGAGAATTTGTATACATCTAAAACGATAATTGATTCCAATAATATCACAAAGTTCTTGGATACCTGTAATCTTCCAAAGTTAGAGCTGAAGGAACAAGAGGAACTGGGTGCACAAATCTCAATTAAGGAATTAGAAGATACAATAAACTCACAAAAGAATGGAAAAACACCAGGCCCTGATGGATTTACTAATGAATTTTATAAAAGCTTTTATGATAAAATAATACCAAGATTACAAAAAAATGTACCAATACGCTTTTAAAAAACGAATACTACCTGATACATTAGCGGAATCAACGATTACATTAATACCTAAGAAAAATAAAGATTTAGAAG
Source organism: Malacoraja senta (assembly GCA_038087875.1). Classification (NCBI taxonomy): domain Eukaryota; kingdom Metazoa; phylum Chordata; class Chondrichthyes; order Rajiformes; family Rajidae; genus Malacoraja; species Malacoraja senta. The sequence continues at coordinate 58,165,495 of CM075983.1, read as the reverse complement.
AACCTGGTTCATATAGAGCTATAGCATTGTTAAACACAGATCAAAAAATATTAGCGAAAACATTAGCTAGAAGATTAAGTAAATACATTAGTAAATTAATAAACCCAGATCAGACAGGGTTTATCCCTAAGAGATACTCTTCTAATATTATGAGACGTCTACTCAACATAATGCACTCGCACAAATCTGAAGATCAAGAATTATCAATTATTTCGCTGGATGCTGAAAAAGCATTTGATCAAGTAGAATGGAATTATATGGACAAAGTATTACAAAAATTTCAACTGGGAGAGAATTTTATTTTATGGATTAAGTTACTATATAACAAACCTACAGCTAGAATACTAACTAATAACATATTATCCTCGAAATTTCAACTATCAAGGGGAAATAGACAAGGATGCTCATTATCACCACAGCTGTTTGCTCTCATTATTGAACCGCTAGCAGAAAAAATTAGAATACACCCTGATATTCATGGATATAATACTAAAGACTCATATAATAAAATATCTTTATACGCGGATGATATATTACTGTATATTACAAAACCTCAAATCACTATACCAAATATATTAAATTTAATTGAAGACTTTGGATCTTTTTCTGGATATAGAATAAATTGGAATAAAAGTGAAATTATGTCAATAAAACCGAAAGATTCAACACATCTTTTAAAATAGCTACAGAAATATTTAAATATTTGGGAATCGAAATTACCAGAACATATCAAGGTATGTTCAGGGCAAATTTTGACCCCCTACTTAATAAATTAAATACACTAATTAAATTCTGGAAAACGCTCCTGATGTCTTTAATAGGCCGAATAAACGCAATAAAAATGATCTTTTTACCACAAATTTTATACCTATTTCAATCAATTCCTATATACTTACCTAAGAAGTTTTTTAAAAAACTCGACTCAGATATCACTAATTTTATATGGGACTATAAATCACATAGAATACAAAAAACTCATCTGAATAAACCTAAAGTATTGGGGGGGTAGCACTACCTAATTTTATGTATTATTATTGGTCAGTAAATATTAAAAACATGATTCAACTGATGGATAACTCCGCCCAGCAAGTAGACTGGATTGTAATGGAGAAAGAGGATTGCTCCTCTAGAAACATTGGAGCGATCCTCCTCTCTCCAATGAAACTGAATAACATAAATTATAATAAGAACCCAATTATTCATAGTACAATCCGTATTTGGAAACAAATAAAACAAAATTTAAAATTAAGAAATTTATCACTTTTATTACCTATAGTCAATAACCCTTCGTTTAGTCCTTCTATTATAGATAAAGCTTATACACAATGGGATAGACTAGGAATTAAAACGCTTGGTGACTTGTATGAAACTGGAAAATTACTTTCATTTCAACAATTACAAATAAAATATAAACTCGGAAATAATCAATATTTTAAATATTTTCAAATATGCGACTATTTGAAAAAATATACAAAAGATCATTATAATAACCCAGTAGATGTATTGGACGAGGCAATGCAGATAAAAGCGGAATCAGCAAACTTAATATCATATTTGTATAATATTATTTTAAATGTACAAATACCACCTACGGAGGGTATCAGAAGAGACTGGGAACAAGAGTTAGCTATTAAAATTTCAAAGGAAAGTTGGAATGAATACTTATTAAACGTGCATAAATGCTCGATTAATGTAAGACACGCCTTAATACAATTTAAAATTTTACATAGATTATATTATTCGAAAACTAAAATTCATAAAATTTTCCCAAATGTATCATCTATTTGTGATAAATGTCAATCCCAAGAAGCTACTATAGCGCACTCATTCGTCTTCTGTACAAAAATTCAAAAATTTTGGAATGAAATTTTTGAAATCTTTACAAAGTTATTTAAAACAAGACTGATACCCAAAGCAGAATGGATTATCTTCGGAATAACGGAAGATGATCCAGAACTAAATGTGTTTCAAAAGAAATTAATGGACTATGGGTTAATAACTGGAAAAAAGCTAATTCTAAAATTTTGGAAGAAGGCTCCAATACCAACTATAAATATGTGGATTTCAAATATGTTTGAAACATTACACCTAGAAGAGATAAGACTCCTCCTAGCAGGTAAACCAGATCACTTCCACCTGACGTGGTCTGCATTTATAGAATTATTACAAACATAGGGTGCAAAAGTACTTTAAAAAAAATAAAAAAATTGAGGTCAGGTAAGGGGGGGATGATAGTTGAAGAGTTGGTATGTCCTATTTACGTAATGCTCAAAAAAATATTAGTTTTTCTTTTTTTTTCCCCTCTCTTTCTCTTTTTTTTCCTAGGGCCTATTTCTTAACTCTTTTTCTTTTGTTTTTAATTTCGCTCTTATAGGGTCTTCGTCCTTTCTTGTTGTTACATTTTCTACACTTTTCTACACTTTCACTTTTTCCTTCACTTTCTTCTTTCTTTCAATCTTTTCCTTTTCTAGTGTAAAAAAATAAATAAAGGGAGTACATTAATTGTAAGAAGATATAAATGACGAGTATTAATGTATGTGGTTGTAATGTAATGTACTTCTAATAAATAAAATTTTAAAAAAAAATAATAATAAATAAAGTCAAACAACATGGTTTATCGGCCCTTCACTCCAACTTGTCCATGCCGACCGAGATGCCCTATCTAAGCTAGTCTCACCTCCCTGCATATCCCTCTGAACCTTTCCTACCCATTTACCTGTTCAAATGTTTTATCAACTACTTCCTCTGGCAGCTTGTTTGTATGTGATAATGTTGCTCCTCCATTTCCTATTAATCTTTCCCCTCTCCTATGGTTTTGGATTCTCCTACACTGGGAAAAGACTATGCATTCACCCTATCTTACACACCTCTATAAGATCACCCCTCAGCTTCCTGTGCTCCAAGGAATAAAGTCCTTGCTTGCCCAAAGCTCTCTTTATAGCAGGCCCTTGAGTCCTGGCAACAGGATATGGAGGGCTGAAGTGCCCATATCTGTGCTGGATGACAATTTGGCGAGAGTTGGTGCTTCAGGTTGATCACCTTGCACTTGCCCCTAATCTCTCCCACCCTTATAGATGTTTTATTTTGTTATCCTTTCCCTGTTTTCTTACATCTTTAACCCCCTCATGTTCATTTTCTCAACAAAAGTGTATTAATTTGATGTGTTAAATACATTTCTCTCCCGGGAGCTATCTGACTCAAGTATTGCCAGGTTTTCTCTCTCAGTTTAAATTTGCAGCATTCAGGGTTTTTATTTTCTCTGGAAGAAATGTTAATTTTACAAGGTGCACAAAATCTATCAAGTTACAATAGGTTGGAATTATCTGCACTTTGCTGGTCTCAGTGAAGAAATTTGATGCTTTGCTAATTACTGTGAGACATTTTAAAGAATTATAAGATTTTGCATATAGAAAACTGAACGCCAAGTATGAGTGTATCTGGAGAGTGATATAATCTACTTTACAGGCTTTATTGTAAAAACCACAGTGGAAATGATGAGCGGGATGAGGAGGACGAAGAAAGAGAAAGTGTCTCACGTTGTGCAAGAGAGCAAGAAGCGGATCATCGAGAGGTACATTGGGGAGGAATGTGACCCTTTGAGGATCATTTGTATTTAATAAATATTAAAATACTAGGGGGGGGGGGAATGTTAATTCTTCGTCAAAACAGCTTGCTTACAATGCAAAAGATGTAGAATTTCAGGTGGTGTGATGGAGCTCCAGGGAAAAATGTCTTCCTGGTGATATTTTCCCCTGTGATCAATGTTTTTAAATTATTTGGGGATCCAAAATTGGTGGCACTAATTATGAGAATTTTACTCCTGATTTGTAGTGGTGGAGATACAAAGAAACAACAAACCTTTGAATAAAGAAACTCATGAACATTCCCACAACCCCTCCCACCTCAGCCTTTATAGATCTTGTCTACTGTTTGATGATTGAGGCAGCACACAAGTGTGTGATCCTTCACGTGTGCTTGGACTTCAATTGGAGATGATGTTGGCCCTGTGGTCAAGGTTTGGTTCTATCTGAAAAATATTTGTCATTGGCCTGTCATGAAATCCATTTTCAAGGCAGATGATTGAGCCTTCATGGGTGGGGGAAAAGGGTGGAATACATGCAATTGCTGATGTCCACATAGACACAGAGACTGAACGTACCCTAGTGAGTATGCACCTTGTGAAGGCCTTGCTTTGAGTTTGTAGTGGAGATGTGTGCAAGAAGAAAAAAATATATCAGTGCTGATAGATTAGTTAAGTTTAAAAACATTAAGTAATAGTCATTTTTTGTTTGTTCATTAGGTCTTAGAAGAGGTATAGAAAAATGCATTCAAATTCCTTCTGATTAAATGGATGCCTGAATCTAGAGGTAATCATGCATGCTGTATGGGTTGTCAGACAGACTGCAATGCCAGTAACACTAGCAAACTCTTTTTTCCCCTTTCTGTTGAACAGAAAAACTAAAGGAACCTTGGATACAGAAAGTGCCAAGAAAATGCCTGTGGACTGAGTGGAAGAGGCTGGTATATTAAGCTTAAACAGCGAATAAGGTTGTGAAGACCTTAAAAAATAATCCAAAGATCTTTCAAGAAAATATTATCCTGGCAATACTCCTCACTCTGTGTAGAAATAATATAGTGAAATAGCATAGCTAATATACCTGCTTTCTTTCTGGGACGTTCTGGAAGTGGATTATTAGAATATCTATTACATCCTTCTGCATTAAAATGAAATATTTGTTTTGGTGAATTTAACTCTATGGGGCATGTTGCCTTGCCTGTACTCTACGTTATGAAGGCTCTGAGAGGAAACACGGCATAACATGTATGTGATTTTGACACACCTGGAGTTCAAGAGTTTGAAATTAAAATCTCCAGTTCAGTGATTGGAAAAAGACATTTTCACCAACACCTTGATTTAGCACTGGTTTTCAAGTTTGTAGTCCTGAACTATAAGAATTTATGGTTTTGTTCTCAACAATAGTCTGCTTAGTGAAGTGGTACAGATGTTGGTAGTGGTAGGGGATTATGCTGGGCAAAGCCAGGTGTCAGGCTGAAAATCAAACTACTTCCTCACACAATTGTAAATCGAGTGAATCCTAAGTGTAAAATTTTTTTTGTGAACCAGTTCTCGTGCACCATCTGGGAATAATTGCTAGAAATCTAGGATACAAAGAGTAGATAAGACAGTACCCAAGTTTTGATGTCTCCTGCAAGAAATTGTTCCAGTTATTATTGGGTGGAATGTAATGGATTTTCATAAATCGCTGACTGATCTTGCAGTCTTATTGTCTACTGTGGTCTAATTTATTCAATAAAATGTGGCCTGGTCTTCTGATAAACACACTTTTGCAATAACCTCAACAATTGGCATTGATTAAATCATGGTTTAGTGTAGGTGTTGAAGTGTGTGTTAAATGTTTTACTGAAAAATTGAAGATGATTTTGATTATTGAACAGCTTTTGTAAGGTGCATTATTTCCATGTTAATTTTCTTTCTGTATTGTGATTTCCCTTAAAGTTAAGTTGTATAAACTGTAAAAGTTAGCATTTAAAATTAAACAATGCTAGAGGATTAATTTACTTCTGATGAACAAGCAGTGCTGTTTGTCTTGATTTCTTACCAATACATATTGGTGTTAGAAGTGGATGCCCGGATAATTTGCGGCAAAACGTTTATGTCAGCATTGGATGCACTGTGTTTGTCTCTATAGTCGGTGGTTAGGTGTTAGATAAAATAATAATTGTTTAAATATATTTTGATTGTCCTTGATGCTTAAAGGAACCTGATTACTGATCTCTCAATTTCACATATTCTATCACATGCCCAGGTGAATATTTTACTTAATTTTACCAGCACCTGGATCTTTAGGCTATGTAATCTTGTCAAAATAAATTATGCTTCCGGTAAAATGCTTTAATTATCCATGGCTTGCTTGTACTAATATTAGATAATATCTACCCATGGTTTATTTAGTCTTGTTCTGAGTTTTTACTTTATAAACCTAAAATATTCTGTAGTTTGCTCTTTCCCAAAACATTTGGAGGCTATCACTTTTTGACAAGCACACAATGGCAGGAATGAGTTTGGCACCAAAACAGTAAATTCAGACTTCTGGTGCATACTTTACAAAGACATCTAATTATAAATGTGCTGTGTTTGTAACTTTCCTCTGCAGCATGAAGGGGTTGGTGGTATAAGCGAGTTCGGTATTCCGACTGCGCATGTCCAGGTCAAAGGTCAATATGCATAAACAGCCCTGGAAAGAAGTGGACCTTTATATCTTCTGTTTTTTCCAGCTTTGATTCTTCTAGGTAAGAAAATATTGCTTTCAAACTATGAAATAGTTGTATTTATTGTTCCTTTGTTAAAACCTAAGATTATTTTGTTGTCTTTATTGCTTTATTATGCTTTGGTGAGTGAGCAAGATCGTGATCGGTGTTGGGCCCGGGTCTGTTGAGTTGCTGGGCCGTCCCCTCCCGGGTGTCTCGTCCCTGTCCAGGGGCGGCCGGAGGTGCCGGGCCGGGCTGGCAGCCGGCGTGGGGAGGAGGCTGAGTTGCTGCAGCGCTTTGTGTGTATGGCTGGTGCTCGACTTTCGCCGGCGCGGGGGGGTTTGGCTGGCGGTCCCCGGCCCGTCGGGGAGCAGGGTTGGGCTGGAGTTGGCGTTTCTTCTCCGCGCTGGCTGTGGGCCTAGGGCCGCTGGTGTCGTCGGTCTGGGGCTGTCGGTGGCCCGGCGGGAGTTGAGCTGAGGTTGGCACTTCTTCTCCGCGCTGGCTGTGACCGACGACACCAGCGGCCCCAGGCCTACAGCCAGCGCGGAGAAGGGGCGCCAACCCCAGCTCAACTCCCGCCGGGCCAACCGACAGCCCCGGACCGACGACACCAGGGGCCCCAGGCCCGCAGCCAGCGCGGAGAAGAAACGCCAACTCCAGCCCAACCCTGCTCCCCGATGGGCCGGGGACTGACAGCCAACCCCCCCGGCGCCGGCGAAAGCCGAGCACCAGCAATACACACAAAGCGCTGCAGCAACTCAGCCTCCTCCCCGAGCCGGCTGCCAGCCTGGCCCGACACCTCCGGCCGCCCCCGGACAGGGACGGGACACCCGGGAGGGGACGGGGATGGCCCAGCAACTCAACAGACCCGGGCCCGTCACCGACAACGGATGAGCACGATCTCGCTCACTCACCAAAGCATAATAAAGCAATAAAAATGACAAAATAATCTTGGCTTTTAACAAAAGAACAATAAATACAACTATTTCATAGTTTGAAAGCAGTATTTTCTTACCTGGAAGAATCAAAGCTGGAAAAAACAGAAGAAACGAAGGTCCACTGCTTTCCAGGGCTGTTTATGCATAGTGACCTTTGACCTGGGCATGCGCAGTCGGAATACCGAGCTCGCTTATTTGTGACAAGATAATGACAGATCAGAAAACACAAAAACATGGATCATGAGACAGTTTGACTATTTTAAATCAGTTCTTAGCCATCTCTTTACTTTCTGTATTTCTGCCACACGTGGGGATATGGGCCAGCTTGATCAGTGGTTCCGCGTAAGTAGGTGACTCCAAAAACGTACAAGGTTCAGGCATGATTCTATTCTTTTTGGACCAGATGATGAATAAAATGCTTTCCTTGGAAGCATTATGGCCTGTTTATGTTGCATCTCAACCCGGGTTGTTTTGCTTATCTTTTATTATACCCCATTTATACCCCTTAAGGATCAGTGCATAATCTGTGTGAAGCCATGTGAATCGGGCAAGGTCTTAAATTAATTTGTATTTACTGTGGAGAAATGAATGAATGAATAAGTTTATTGGCCAAATATTCACATACAAGGAATTTGCCTTGGTGCTCCGCCCGCAAGTGACAACATGACATACAGTGACAGTTAGGAATGACACATAAAACATTAATAATTAAACATTATCAATTAAACATGTGAATTAAATAAAATACCAGAGCAAAAGGAGGCTACAGATTTTAGGTTATTGATTAGAGCTACTATTCGGGGGAAAAAAAGCTGTTTTTATGTCTGGCTGTAGCAGCTTTGAAGCTCTAGAGTTCCAGAGGGAAGTGATTCAAAGAGTTTGTGGCCAGGGTGAGGGGTCAGAGATGATCTTACACCCTCACTTCCTGGCCCTTGCAGTGTGCAGTTCGTCAATGAGACAGTGAGTTCAGGAGAGAGAGTAGTGATATCCTGGAGCAGAACAATGTTATGATGGAGAACATGGACGTTTTGAAATGCATAAAGGTGGATAAATGCCTGAAGTGTATCCAAGGATGTTATGAGAGCGAGGGAGAAGTTTGCTGAGGCCTTAGTAGAGATTTCTGTATCTTTGTTAGTCACGGATGAGGCACTAGAAGACGTGAGGGTGGCTTATGTTTATTTAAGAAGGGCAGCTATGAAAAGCTAGAGAACTTCAGACCAGTAAGCCTTACTGATGGGCAAGTTAATGGAAGGGATTCTGAGGCAAACAATTTATTTGTGTTTGGAAAGGCAAGGACAAGGGATGGTCAGCATGGTTTTTGTCATCGGAAATCGTTTCTCACAAATTCGGATGTTTTTTGAAGCGATGACCAAGAGGAATGACAATGGCGTAGCGATAGATGTTGTCTATTTTGATATTTGCAAACCCTTGGACAAGGTTTCACATGGTAGGCTGGTCTATAAGGTTATTACACATTGGATTTGTAATGCTGGGGACAATGAGTGTACTCCTTAACACTTTAAAGAACTTTATAACTTCAATTGCATTGCACGTATTACATAGCTATGATGCGTTGTTTAAATATAAAAATATAAATTTTATTATGCCAGATGTTTGCTAGTGATTTTGTTGGCTTCCATTGTTATATTAGAATTGTAGTGATACATGGAAATGGGCTATTTCACCCACTGAGTTTGCGGTATCAGACAGTCATTTTATTCTTTCCACATTCTCATCAATATTTTCATCTCCATAATAGGGGCAATTACTTGTGCCCAATTAACCAACCAATCACATGTCTTCAGGATATGGGAGGAAACGAGCACAGCATGCAAACCCCACACAGTGAGTGAACTTGGGTTGTTTGAACTGTAAAACAGCAGCTCTTCCAGTGTCCCTTCACCGGCAGGCAATGAATACTGTGCAGTCTGTGCTATCTCATCTATTATTAAGTTCAATTTGATTAGAATAATAAAGCACCTCAATCACACTCAAATCATAAAGCATTATAATTCAATCTGCCAGAGGAGGACAGCACATCATGGGAGTGGAGTTTTTGTAGTGTCGCAGTGGTACTGTTTCACATTAATAATTGTGCTGGGTGACCAACATGAATAAAGAAATCTTTACTCTTGCAGAATAAAAGATAATTAGGTGAAAGAAATTAATGATAACTACGAGTTGCTTTCTGATCAGTACTCCTCAAACTGAATCATCATTGTTAAACACGGTGGCTTCCATTTGTCAGGTTAATTCTGTCTTCACTTAGAGCTATTAAATTCCCACTGCAATGGGGAATTGCAAGCCTTTGTGCTCATGAAACATAGAATAGAACAGCACAATAACAGGCTCTTCTACGCAATCCTTGGTTTCCCATTATAAAACGTTACTTGAAATCCTGAAAGTAATGAAGATGTGTTACAAAGTCTTAAATATTGTGTGGAAATATTGCCCTGTATTTTTGTAATGCTTTCATGCCAAATTATTGCAAGCTATGGTGAAAGAAGAAACCATGATTTTTTTTAAATGTTATTGTTTTGAGTTATCTGGGCATCATCAGATTTATTATCCATACCTTACACCCCTTGACAAGGTGATGATGAGGCACTATCTTCAACCGCTGCAATCCTTCTGCTGCACATCCTCCCACAGTTCCAGAATTTAGACTGGGCGACAATAAAGAACATTTAATATATGTCGAAGGTAGACACAAAATGCTGGAGTAACTCAGCGGGTGAGGCAGCATCTCTGCTTGTATTCTTTGAGCTGTATTCATCGAGACAAGTTGAGAATGTGTCATCACTCTCCAGAATTTGTCTTGTAGCAGATCGAGTAGCTTTGGGGGAGTGAGTGGGTGCTATTTGCATAGAATCTGACATTTTTATAGCAACAGTATTGAGATGGCTGGTCCTGCAGAGTTCTGAGTCAATGGTGACTCCAGGTTGTTGATAGGGGAAGATTTAATGCCATTGAATTTGTGGGTGGATGGTTAGACACACCCTTATTGGAGACTGCCAATGCCTGACCCTGCAGTGGAGTGAATGTTATTTGCCATATCTGCCTATGCCTATGTTATATGCCTATAGGCTGTTTTATTTGCTAAAGAGTTTCAGATGAGATTGGACATTCTCTAATCAGCAGGAAACATCTAAAGATGGTTAAACCTAAGATACTGACCTAAGGAACTCCTGCAGCAATGGCCTGGGGATGGGATGAGTAGTGATCACCTTTGTAATGTATGACTTTGGCCATTGGAATGTTTTCCTGTCAATGTCCATTAACCGTAGTTGTATAGGGTTCCTTGATGGCATTCGTCAAATGTGCTCAGATATTGAAGGTTGGATGCTGGAGTAACTCAGCGGGACAGGCAGCATCTCTGGAGAGAAGGAATGGGTGACGTTTCGGGTCGAGACCCTTCTTCAGACTGATGTCAGGGGAGTGGGCGGGAGAAAGACAGAATGTAGTCGGAGACAGTAAGACTGGTGGGAGAACTGGGAAGCGGGAGAGGATAGAGAATGAAAGCAAGGGCTATTTGAAGTTAGAGGTGTCAATGTTCATACCACTGGGGTGTAAACTACCCAAGCGAAATTTGAGGTGCTGTTCCTCCAATTTGCGCTGGGCCTCACTCTGACAATAGAGGAGGCCCAGGACAGAGGTCAGATTGGGAATGGGAGGGGGAGTTGAAGTGCTGAGCAACCTGGAGATCAGGTAAGTTATGACAGACTGAGCGGAGGTGTTCAGCGAAACGATCGCCGAGCCTGTGCTTGGTCTCGCCGATGTAGAGAAGTTGACACCTGGAACAGCGGATACAGTAGATGAGGTTGGAGGAGGTACAAGTGAACCTCTGCTTCACCTGGAAAGACTGGGTCCTTGGATGGAGTCGAGGGGGGAGGTAAAGGGACAGGTGTTGCATCTCCTGTGGTTGCAGGGGAAGGATATTGAGCAGTCACCATCACTACCTCTTAAATTCTCCTTTTTGGTTCATGTTTCCCAGTTTGGTTAGTGATGTTGGGCACTGAAATCCCCAATCTGCAATCCATTCTGCCTTTGCTAATTTCAATGTTGCTTCATTGAACACAGAGGAGCACTGAGGTACTGAGTGGAGGACAGTGGACACTGATGTACTGAGTGGAGGAACAATCATGAGGTTTCCTTGATTTTGGTTTCAAATTTCCCAGGAACATGGTCCAAAGAGAGCTTCTCATCCCAGCACCAGAAATATTTCAGTTATCTCCGAGATAACAATTCACAACTGTGTGTACAAATTTTTATCACATTTTTCATAATGCAACTTATTTCTGGCAATGGCTGGGACGTCAGTTATCCTCGTGTAAAGACTAATCTTGCCTGCCCTTTTTGGGCTTCTTAATTAATATCCAAGAGTTGATAATGAAAGGGGCTTGTATTTGACTTGTTCATAGTAACATAGAAAATAGGTGCAGGAGTAGGCCATTCGGCCCTTCGAGCCTGCACCGCCATTCAATATGATCATGGCTGATCATCCAACTCAGTATCCTGTACCTGCCTTCTCTCCATACTCCCTGATCCCTTTAGCCACAAGGGCCACATCTAACTCCCTCTTAAATATAGCCAATGAATTGGCCTCAACTACCTTCTGTGTCCAGAGATTCACCACTCTCTGTGTGAAAAATGTTTTTCTCATCTCAGTCCTAAAGGATTTCCCCTTTAGCCTTAAACTGTGACCCCTTGTCCTGGACTTCCCCAACATCGGGAACAATCTTCCTGCATCTAGCCTGTCCAACCCCTTAAGAATTTTGTACGTTTCTATAAGATCCCCCCTCAATCTTCTAAATTCTAGCGAGTACAAGCCGAGTCTATCCAGTCTTCATATGAAAGTCCTGACATCCCAGGAATCAGTCTGGTGAACCTTCTCTGTACTCCCTCATGACGTGTTCACAGTAATTGGATGCAAGAAGAGCTTAAATATATCGTGATTTGCTCTTCGAGAGGTACTCTGAAAGGTGAGGTTGTTTACCGTTAGATAACTGTACTCATCATCTTTGGATCATCATCCATGGCCTATCATTCCGGGTTGGGATCATAGATTGTTCTATAGCAGGAGGAGGAAACAGGAAGCTGTTAAGGGTTAAGCCACCTGGCTCAGTTGTAAAAGAAATCTTTAAAATATCCATCAAAGGAACAGGCTATTGAACCCTTTAATCTAACTTTTATTCTCCATCCTCTTTATCAGTCCAAGTCTAGTTTTGTTGTGAATGCCCTTTAATGGCAACCTAGTCCAGTTCCCCACAGTTTAAACAATGTTAAACACTCTTCTCTATGCTCTTTAATGCTCCTCTCTGAAGAAAGTATTTGTTTTGGCAAAAACTCAACAGATCGTGGCACTAACAGATCCATATACCAGCAGTAATTTTGTTTTAGAATTCCCTCACCCCTGTTAATTACTTTTAAAGCACTTAAGCTGATGGAGGTCGATTGTTGTTTGGCCAATTAAAGACGTGAGTAGTTAGATTCACCTGATTTAAAGTAATAATGATAATAATAATAGATTTTATTTATATAGCGCTTTTCAGGACACAAAGTCGCTTAAAGTAGTCGGAACACCTCAAATGTAAAGACTTTTTGCAGCATGTCCAACTACATTCCAGGTTACTGGCATATTCTATTATTTCAGCATTAAGTTAGCGATGGCCTAGTCCAGCTACATACTTCGTGTTTATTGCCTTAAAAAAATGTTACAATCCCTCACCTATTTGTCCTTTAGTTGCTCTTTTCTGTTTGAAAGCGAAGGTCGGCCTGGTTGAGTTTCTCAATTTAACCAGATCTCTTTATTTTATAGTACAGACTCGCATCTTCTGGTGGCTTTTGTCAAATTACACAAAATGACCCTTCCCCAATTTTTGCCATTGTCATTTATCCACATTCCTTCAATACTGCCCTGTGAAACAACACGTTCCTAATCTTCAGGAACAGAATCATTTGCTCTTCATTATCCCACAAACATCTCTCTCCATCTGGGCAATTCTGCTGAACAACGAGGCATTATTTTAGATCGTCTCTAAGGTGGTGGTGTGGTTCATGTACGGATTTTACATTATTCATATTTAGAAATTGCATCGTTAGATTTATTTTGTCATAGCTGGGCTCTTGTTAATTTTCAGCCAGTGTTGCAGGTGTCCATGTTTTATATAAAGAGTCAATGAATTAGTCTGATGTTTGTTGTCATGAATGGAGGTTGTAAATGAAAAACTCAAATCAAATGAAGATGTATTAAATGATGAAATTGTTGCTGTATCTGTCATTAAGTTCATGCTGGCTCGGTATCCCGTCATCCATTCCCCTGCTCTCCCTGTAATCCTGTAAATTATTCTGTCTCCATTTTAATTCCGCATCGAAAGCCTTTAATAGTTCTTCACCACTCCTAAATGGCTTTGGGTGATGAAAGTAGCAGTTGTATTCTTAAGAGAAGAATGTGTCTGATTAGTGGGGAGGCTACATGGAAAGCTATTTCTCCAAGATGACTTTTCTTATGCTGCTCAATTTCTAAAGTAACTTTTAAGTGGTTTTCTAGTTCCCGATCGAAAACACATCATAACCACTCAGGCCTGCTTCATACCAATTGCGCTCCGCAATTTATCGATTGCATTGTATCCAATTAGCTTTGTGGAACCGTGCGATATAGCAGTATTTGCCCTATTAAAAACTTTTGTTGTCCTGTGCACTTGATTTTATTTATTGACCTATACCTGAGAACCTTGTTCAGCAGATCTAAAGCTAAGCCCATTAATGGTGAAATAGCTAATAAATTGCATTTTGTAGCCTGCAATAAGGTCTACTGCAGCTTTTCTTTAATCTTGTAAAATTGGAAGCATATTTGTTTGCCAAAAACTACCAGAATTTATCTGGCTACACTCGTACAGATCAAGTTTCCATTTAACAAACATCTAAGTGCCTTAAATTTAAATCCTCTCTCAGTTCTTTCCATTAACATTTCCAATCTGTGGGGGGGGGGGGGGGGGGGGATTATTTCTTGTTGATTTTAATATTGTCCATAAACTGAAACCATTTCATTGGATGCAAATACTATTCATGTCCAGTGCACTCTGCATGAGGATCTTGCCCATTTTTGCTAAGTTTTAACAATTATAGTTACTTGCTGCTATGCTGACGATCTCTCCTTGAAAAGAACACTGTTAAAGATTTTGACGATGGTTGTCATACTGATCTCTAATCAGATAAATGCAGTTTAAATCTCACGAGAGAACACTTAGAATGGCATTCAAACTGGATTAGTTCACCAATGTCCCGCAGGGAAAGGTTATTCTTTCCTTCTCTGGGCCTATGCCCACAGCCCCACATTAAGGTGGTTGACTCCCTTCTGCCCTCTGACATAGCTGAGCATGGTTGTATCAACCCACCAGAAAGAATCAGATCCAGGTGGTGGGTGTATGGAACAAGCTGCCAGATGAGGTAGTTGAGGCTGGAATATCCCAACGTTTAAGAAACAGATAGGTGCGTGGAAAGGACAGGTTTGGAGGGATAAGGACCAAGCACAGGCAGATGGGACTGGTGTAGCTGGGACGTGTAGGGCAAGTTGGGCCGAAGGGCCTGTTTCCACACTGTATCACTCTATGACATCATTTGGACAGACACTGGACTTGGCAACAACGCCTGTCACCTGAGCATGAAAGGACATGGTGACAAGATTTGGAAGAGTCGTCAGCTATTGACGATGTGTTTGTAAGGCTCATTACATCAGATCTTTTTTACATTAAACGTGCAAGTGGCTTTACCAAAATCATGTAGTTTTTTTTTTTTTTTTTTTTTTTTTTTTTAAAATTTTTATTTATTATATTAGAAGTACATTACATCACAGCCACATACATTAATACTCGTCATTTATATCTTCTTACAATTAATGTACTCCCTTTATTTATTTTTTTTACACTAAAGAAAGAAAAGATTGAAAGAGAGAAGAAAGTGAAGGAAAAAGTGCAAGTGTAGAAAAGTGTAGAAAATGTAACAACAAAAAAAAAGGACGAGGACCCTATGAGAGCGAAATTAAAAACAAAAAGAAAAAGAGTTAAGAAATAGGCCCTAAGAAAAGAAAAGAGAGAGAGAAAAAAAAGAAAAACAAATGTTTTTTTTTGAGCATCACGTAAATAGGACATACCAACTCTTCAACTATCATCCCCCCCTTACCCGACCTCAATTTTTTATTTTTTTAAAGTACTTTTGCACCCTATGTTTGTAATAATTCTATAAATGCAGACCACGTCAGGTGGAAGTGATCTGGTTTACCTGCTAGGAGGAGTCTTATCTCTTCAAGGTGTAGTGTTTCAAACATATTTGAAATCCACATATTTATAGTTGGTATTGGAGCCTTCTTCCAAAATTTTAGAATTAGCTTTTTTCCAGTTATTAACCCATAATCCATTAATTTCTTTTGAAACACATTTAGTTCTGGATCATCTTCCGTTATTCCGAAGATAATCCATTCTGCTTTGGGTATCAGTCTTGTTTTAAATAACTTTGTAAAGATTTCAAAAATTTCATTCCAAAATTTTTGAATTTTTGTACAGAAGACAAATGAGTGCGCTATAGTTGCTTCTTGGGATTGACATTTATCACAAATAGATGATACGTTTGGGAAAATTTTATGAATTTTAGTTTTCGAATAATATAATCTATGTAAAATTTTAAATTGTATTAAAGTGTCTTACATTAATCGAACATTTATGTACTTTTAATAAGTATTCATTCCAACTTTCCTTTGAAATTTTAATAGCTAACTCTTGTTCCCAGTCTCTTCTGATACCCTCCGTAGATGGTATTTGTACATTAAATCATGTAAAGTTAATCATTTTAAAGCTACTCATTAACTAGAAATTAAAGTCACAATTACAATGTTACAGTTTTGGTATAAAGCCTAGAGTTGGAGTGCATGGTCTGCCTACCTTTGAACCTCTGTTTGAAGCCACTAGTTTTTCTCATTGAATCATTTATGCGGTGTTTGGAAATTTTCACCTTTGTTCCCAAGACTACCGTGTAGCGTCTGTATTAGCTGTAGATCAGAGTTGAAAAAGTTTAATTCAATCTCCAGAAATTTTCTCTTTAGTAAATGTTTAAGAGTGAATCAGTTTGCATGCAGTGATGGAATGCATAATCAAAATTTGGATTCAAATTGTAAAATGTTCACTAATGTCAGATATTGAAGCTTTGCACCCTTGTTGAGATAAAATTGCCTTTGACATTTGACAAAATGCACCAAAAATATTGCTACATTCCCATTTTTATGTAATTAGTATTTTCAGTTTAAGTATCAGTGTTAATTGTGCCCACATCACTTGTAAGTGAACATTTTTAATAAAAGTGTTTTGTCTTAAATTTGTTTTGTGTTTGTCAATGAAGTCCAGAATACAGTAACTAAATCCTTAAGGGGCTGTCCCACTTGGGCGACCTAATTGGCGAGTTTAGGAGAGTTTGAAAAAATGTCATGTTGAAGACCTCCTTCGACTATGTAGACCTCCTTCGACTATGGTGAAGACTAGCTACGACCAGCTATGACTAAAGGGCCTGTCCCACTTGGACAACCTAATCCGCGAGTTCTGGCGAGTTTGCCCTCGACTCATACTCGCAGCATGGTCGACACGAGGTCGTAGGTAATCGAGGGTAATCGAAGGTAGTCGTATATAGTCTTCATTATAGTCGAAGGAGGTCGTCTTCACTCTCCACTATTCGGTGTCAAATTTTCCAGAAGTTAGTCGTTGGTAGTCGAAGCTGGTCTTCAACATAGTCGAAGGAGGTCTTCAACATGTCATTTTTTCAAACTGTTCTAAACTCGGCAATTAGGTCGCCCAAGTGGGACAGCCTCTTAACTTCGGGAAAATTGGACACCGAATAGTGTAGAGTGAAGACGACCTCCTTCGATCTCCTTCGACCTCCCTTCGACTATGATTTTTTTTTAAATTTTTATTTATTAGAAGTACATTACATTACAACCACATACATTAATACTCGTCATTTATATCTTCTTACAATTAATGTACTCCCTTTATTTATTTTTTTACACTAGAGAAAGAAAAGATTGAAAGAGAGAAGAAAGTGAAGGAAAAAGTGCAAGTGTAGAAAATGTAACAACAAAAACGGACGAAGACCCTATAAGAGCGAAATTAAAAACAAAAAGAAAAAGAGTTAAGAAATAGGCCCTAAGAAAAGAAAAGAGAAAGAGAAAAAAAGAGAAACAATTTTTTTTCTTTTTTTGAGCATCACGTAAATAGGACATACCAACTCTTCAACTATCATCCCCCCTTACCCGACCTCAATTTTTTATTTTTTTAAAGTACTTTTGCACCCTATGTTTGTAATAATTCTATAAATGCAGACCACGTCAGGTGGAAGTGATCTGGTTTACCTGCTAGGAGGAGTCTTATCTCTTCAAGGTGTAATGTTTCAAACATATTTGAAATCCACATATTTATAGTTGGTATTGGAGCCTTCTTCCAAAATTTTAGAATTAGCTTTTTTCCAGTTATTAACCCATAATCCATTAATTTCTTTTGAAACACATTTAGTTCTGGATCATCTTCCGTTATTCCGAAGATAATCCATTCTGCTTTGGGTATCAGTCTTGTTTTAAATAACTTTGTAAAGATTTCAAAAATTTCATTCCAAAATTTTTGAATTTTTGTACAGAAGACAAATGAGTGCGCTATAGTTGCTTCTTGGGATTGACATTTATCACAAATAGATGATACGTTTAGGAAAATTTTATGAATTTTAGTTTTCGAATAATATAATCTATGTAAAATTTTAAATTGTATTAAAGTGTGTCTTACATTAATCGAGCATTTATGCACTTTTAATAAGTATTCATTCCAACTTTCCTTTGAAATTTTAATAGCTAACTCTTGTTCCCAGTCTCTTCTGATACCCTCCGTAGATGGTATTTGTGCATTTAAGATAATATTGTACAAATATGATATTAAGTTTGCTGATTCCGGTTTTATCTGCATTGCCTCGTCCAGTACATCTGCTGGGTTATTATGATGATCTTTTGTATATTTTTTCAAATAGTCGCATATTTGAAAGTATTTAAAATATTGATTATTTCCGAGTTTATATTTTATTTGTAATTGTTGAAATGAAAGTAATTTTCCAGTTTCATACAAGTCACCAAGCGTTTTAATTCCTAGTCTAACCCATTGTGTATAAGCTTTATCTATAATAGAAGGACTAAACGAAGGGTTATTGACTATAGGTAATAAAAGTGATAAGTTTCTTAATTTTAAATTTTGTTTTATTTGTTTCCAATACGGATTGTACTATGAATAATTGGGTTCTTATTATAGTTTATGTTATTCAATTTCATTGGAGAGAGGAGGATCGCTCCAATGTTTCTAGAGGAGCAATCCTCTTTCTCCATTACAATCCAGTCTACTTGCTGGGCGGAGTTATCCATCAGTTGAATCATGTTTTTAATATTTACTGACCAATAATAATACATAAAATTAGGTAGTGCTAGACCCCCCAATACTTTAGATTTATTCAGATGGGTTTTTTGTATTCTATGTGATTTATAGTCCCATATAAAATTAGTGATATCTGAGTCGAGTTTTTTAAAAAACTTCTTAGGTAAGTATATAGGAATTGATTGAAATAGGTATAAAATTTGTGGTAAAAAGATCATTTTTATTGCGTTTATTCGGCCTATTAAAGACATCGGGAGCGTTTTCCAGAATTTAATTAATGTATTCAGTTTATTAAGTAGGGGGTCAAAATTTGCCCTGAACATACCTTGATATGCTCTGGTAATTTCGATTCCCAAATATTTAAATTTTTCTGTAGCTATTTTAAAAGGGAATTTTAAAAGATGTGTTGAATCTTTCGGTTTATTGACATGATTTCACTTTTATTCCAATTTATTCTATATCCAGAAAAAGATCCGAAGTCTTCAATTAAATTTAATATATTTGGTATAGTGATTTGAGGTTTTGTAATATACAATAATATATCATCCGCGTATAAAGATATTTTATTATATGAGTCTTTAGTATTATATCCATGAATATCAGGGTGTATTCTAATTTTTTCTGCTAGCGGTTCAATAATGAGAGCAAACAGCTGTGGTGATAATGAGCATCCTTGTCTATTTCCCCTTGATAGTTGAAATTTCGAGGATAATATGTTATTAGTAAGTATTCTAGCTGTAGGTTTGTTATATAGTAACTTAATCCATAAAATAAAATTCTCTCCCAGTTGAAATTTTTGTAATACTTTATCCATATAATTCCATTCTACTTGATCAAATGCTTTTTCAGCATCCAGCGAAATAATTGATAATTCTTGATCTTCAGATTTGTGTGAGTGCATTATGTTGAGTAGACGTCTCATATTATTAGAAGAGTATCTCTTAGGGATAAACCCTGTCTGATCTGGGTTTATTAATTTACTAATGTATTTACTTAATCTTCTGGCTAATGTTTTCGCTAATATTTTTTGATCTGTGTTTAACAATGCTATAGCTCTATATGAGCCAGGTTCTTCTAAATCCTTATTTTTCTTAGGTATTAATGTAATCGTTGATTCCGCTAATGTATCAGGTAGTATTCGTTTTTTAAAAGCGTATTGGTACATTTTTTGTAATCTTGGTATTATTTTATCATAAAAGCTTTTATAAAATTCATTAGTAAATCCATCAGGGCCTGGTGTTTTTCCATTTTTTAGTGAGTTTATTGTATCTTCTAATTCCTTAATTGAGATTTGTGCACCCAGTTCCTCTTGTTCCTTCAGCTCTAACTTTGGAAGATTACAGGTATCCAAGAACTTTGTGATATTATTGGAATCAATTATCGTTTTAGATGTATACAAATTCTCGTAAAATTGCGCAAATCTTTTATTAATATCCTTCGGTGTTGTTAATAATTCCCCTTTATCTGATTTGATCTTTGGTATAGTATGTTCCTTTTCTCGTTTTTTTAGCTGGCGAGCCAAAAGTTTATGCGGTTTATCCCCAAATTCAAAGTGCTCTTGTTTTGTAATTTGAAAAAGTCTTATAAGTTTGGCAGATAATAATTTATTTAATTTAAATTTTAAAATTATTATTTTATTATGTTTATCTATTGATGGATCTTTAGCATTATCTATATCCATTTGTCTAATAAGTTCTTCTAACTGTCTTTGTTCATTCTTATTCTTTTTATTTTGAAAAGCTTGATATGAAATTATAATACCCCTAATGTATGCTTTAAAAGATTCCCAAAGTAAAGTAGGCGATATATCTGAAGTATCATTTGTTTGAAAAAAGACCTCCATTTGTTCTTTTAAATATATACTCGCTTGTGGATCTTTTAAAATTTGAGAGTTAAATCTCCAGAATGAATTATTCTTAGACAATCCTTCCAGTTTTAAAAAGAAAGTTAGTGGAGAATGGTCTGAAATTGAATTTGTATGGTATATTGCATTAGATGTTTGGGGGATTAATTTTGTATCCAGCAGAAAGTAGTCTATACGTGAGTATGTCTTATGTACCATTGAGTAAAACGAATATTCCCTGCCAGTTGGATTCACAATTCTCCAAACATCTGCTATATTAGTGTTATTTATGTAGGTATTGAGGAGTTCCCCAGTTTTCGATTTCATATTCCCTCTCTGTTTTTGACTTGATTTATCTAACCCTTCGACTATGATGAAGACTATCTACGACTACCTTCGACTACCCTCAATTACCTACGACTAACATGCCACCTACTACAACTAAACCTACGAGTAAAAAAAGTATGGATTTTTTCCATGGCGACCTTTTTTTACTCGCGGGCATTTTTTAACATATTGAAAAAAACGCCGTGACCTAGTTGAGGCCTTGAGTACGTGGAGACCACTCGAGCATGAAGGAGAGTTACAGTGACCTCCTACGACCTACTGTCGACCATGCTGCGAGTATGAGTGGAGGGCAAACTTGCCGGAACTCGTGGATTAGGTTGCCCAAGTGGGACAGCCCCTTTACTCAACATCTGGACTGAGGAAATAGATGTCAAACAGTCCAACACAGGGACTAACCCACAATGTCTGTGCCAAACAAGATGCCCAGATAAACTAATCTCTGCCTGCAAGTGATCCATAGCCCTCTATTTCCTGCATATCCATGTGCCTATCAAAAAGCCTCTCAAACACCACTTCTGTATCTGCATCCACAACCAACCCAGGCAGTGTGTTAGAGGTATTCACCACCCTCTTGGGTGGTGTATTAAATCTACTGTATCTGTCTTTCGAGATGTGGGCTCTTATACATCGATGAGACCAAACTTAGACTGGGCGATCGTTTTGCTCAGTTCGCCTTGACCTATCCAATTTTTCAGTTGCTAAATACTATAAAACCCATTCCCACACTGACCTTTCTGTCCTAAGCCTCCTCCATTGTCAGAGTGATGCTAAATGCAAATTGAAGGAACAGCATATTTTGCTTGAGCATCTTACAACCCAATGGTATGAATATTGATTTCTCTAACTTCAAGTAACCCCATCTTTCCCTTTCTGTCCATCCCTCCCTCACCCATGTTGCACCAGCTTCTTGTTCTCACTAGGCTGTGGGCCGAGCATCAAAAATGTGTCTAGAATTTAACTTTTGTGACCCATGTCTCGGAACTACATGAAATTTTGCACAGATTTAGATAAAATATAATTGAGAAGGAAGTCATAACTCGTCAGTGCCAAAATTTACACAATAATTAATTAAACTAATTAGAAAATGAGATCGAAAGAGAAAGCGCCATCTAGTGTCCAATGCCCTTATTACACCATGGGGAGCCTATTTCCGTGCTGAGGTCTATTTAAACCATATACTATACCAGACCAAGTGCAGATCCGTTGGGTCTGTTCCCCCAACGTGCGGTTTGGGGGGCGGGGGGGGCGGGCATGCGGCATCACACACATTAACCACCCCACCCCACACACACTAACTACCCCCCCGCACACACGCTAACTACCCCCCTTGTTAATATATTAATATTAATTTGCTCCTTTTACCCCATAATCGCCCTATCTACTGACGCATAGCCCCCAACTCGAGTCTAGAGAGGTGGGGGGGGGGGGTAGAGAGTGAGGGCAGAGTGAGAGGGAGGGAGAGAGAGGGAGGGGGAGAGGGAGGGAGATGGAGAGGGAAGGAGGGGTGGGAAGAGGGGAGGGGGAGAGGGAGGGAGGAGGGGACAGAGGGAGGGGGGACAGGGAGGGGGAGGGACAGAGGGGGAGGAACAGGGAGGAGGGCGGGGAACGGCCTCCCGGGGCCGGTCCGACTTCGATCAGCGGAGGCATATGGAGTTGTGCGGGGCTGGACCCGACATCGCGCGGGGCTCCAAAAATCTTGCACTGTCCGAAAATCCCGCGCGTCAATGGCCTGTCGGCCCGCAGGCGCATTGAGGGCGTACGCAGCTTTTCGACGGGCGTAGCCTAGCGCGTGGCGTTGCGCGATGACGCCACCGCCCAATGCCATGCGACATCCAAACTCCCCCCCACCCCCAAAAATGTCAAAATGTTAAAAAAATCAAACAGCTCTCACCCATAGAATGTTGGTGAACGTTCCATCGTGTGACGTCACAATGCCCAATGCTCACATATGTCCAATCGGAATGGATCTCATTTACATATGCCTTTGCACCAGCCCCAGCCCCCCCCCCCCCCCCGGCAGCCTGTGTCGAAGCGCGTGATCACGTGTGTGGGAACAGAGAGAGGATTGGGGGTGATAGGGAATGGGGAATAGATGGACTGCCCCTACCCCTCCCCCTCTCCCTCCCCACTCTTTCCCCTCTCTCCCCCCACCCCTCTCCCCCTCCCTCCACCTCTCCCCCTCCCTCCCCTACCCCATCTCCCTCCTCCCCTCCCTCCCCATCCCACTCCCCCTCCGCCACACCTCTCCCCCCCTCCTCCATCCCTCTCTCCTCCCCCTCCCCCACCCCTCTCCTCCTCACCCCTCTCCACCCCCTCCTCCTCCCACCCCCATCCCTCTCTCCCCACCCCTACCCTCCCTCTCTCCCCCACCCCCTTCCCTCTCTCCCCCACCCCTTCCCCTCCCTCCACACTCTTCCCCCTCTCCCCTACTCCATCTCCCTCCTCCCCATCTCTCTCTCCCTCCCCCACCCCCTCTCTCCTCCCCCTCTCCATCTCCCTCTCCTCACCCATCTCCCTCTCCTCCCCTCCTCCTCCCACCCCATCCCTCTCTTCCCACACCCCTTCCCTCTCCCCCACACCCCTTCCCTCTCCCCCACACCCCTTCCCTCTCCCCCCACCCCTCCCCCTACCCTCTGTCCCTCTTCCACCACTCCTACCCCTCTCCCCCACCTCCCCCTCCCCACCCTCTCCCTCCCCCACTCTATCCTTCCCCCACCCCTCCCTCCCCCACCCCTTTCTCTCCTCCTCCCTCCCCTCTCTTCCACACTCCCCCTACCCCCCTCTCCCACTCCCCCCTACCCCTCTCCACCTCCCTCCCCACTCTTCACCCTCCCCTTCCCCCACCCCCTCTCCCTCCCCACCCTCTCACTCCCTCTCCCCAACACCTTCCCCTACCCCTCTCTCCCTCTTCCACCACTCCCCCCTACACCTCTCCCCCTCCCTCCCCACTCTTCCACTTCTCTCCCCCCAGGGTCTTTAGTTTAAAGTCTCAGGGTCTTTAGTTTAAATTATTATCCCTATTAACCCCTTCCTCACATGACCCATGATCCACATTTTACTTTCTTGTCGCGTCGGCAGTTTCTTGCTGCAGTATCTGCTTCTGTATGCTGTTATCAGTGCGTTGTCAAGGACGAAGGTGTTTTATCATTTTTGTTCCTCACAATCCACCCTTTTTCTCTTGCTACGCATTTCCTGATTAAACCCCAATTTCAAAACCCCTTCTGCTCCAATTCTCGTAACATTCTCCTAAACTGGTTCTGGTTCTATGAGAATAACAGGAGTCATGCAAATAAGAATGATAGGTAAAGGACCTTCTGGTTTGTCCCCAATACCTAATGGGGTGGTAACATTTATCACAACTGTCCATACATTTACTTACAGTGATTACCATCATTAGCACAAGTGCCAAGCACTGCATTTTATCTCTTATTTCAATCGCTCTTTCTCAAAGATCAGAGTCAGTAGTTTCTTTCCTTGTCTTACTGTCCACTCCTCTTCAGCCGGAGGTTCCACCGGTCCCTTTATTCGCACTGCGTGTGTCCACCCTTTTTCTTTTGTCCGCACTGCTGTTTCCGTGGTCAATAGTACCAAATATGGACCAGTCCAACGGGGTTGCAACTTTTCTTCCTTCCATGATTTTACAAGATCCCAGTCCCCCGCTTTCACAGAATGGATTGGAAAGTCGAGATGGGGACTCTGTGTCAGCAGCCCCTTGGTTTTTAATTCTGTAATAGAACGAGATACTGCCAGTAAATAGCTCCTTAGGAATACATCATTCCCTTGTATTTGTTGGGACCCCTTCTATCTTTCCTAAATAATAAAGACCTAACTTGTTCAACCTTTCTCTGTGTCTTAGTTGCTGAAACCCAGTCAACATTCTAATTGCTCTCCTCTGTACTCTCTCTATTTTGTTGACCTTTTTCCTATAATTATGCCTACCCCAAATTATACACCATACTCCACAATTGACCTCACCAATACCTTGTACAATTTAACATTACAACCCAACTTCTATACACAATGCTCTGATTTATAAAGGCCAACACACCAAAAATATTTCTTTACCATCCTATCTACATGAGATTCCACCTTCAGGGAACTATGCACAGTTATTCCTAGATCCCTCTGTTCAACTTCATTCCTCAATTCACAATCATTTACCATGTACGTCCAATTTTGATTTGTCCTGCCAAGATGTATCACCTCACACTTATCAACATTAAACCCATCTGTCATGTTTCAACCCACTCTTCCAAATGACCTAAATCTCTCTGTACACTTTTAAAATCTACTTCATTATTCACAACACCACCTATCTCAGTATCATCTACATACTTATTAATCTATTTTACCACACCAACATCCAGATTATTGATTCACATGACAAACAACAGTGGACCCAACACACATCCCCGAGGTACCCCTCTAGTCACTGACCTCCAACCCTGACAAACATCCATCCACCATTGCTCTCTGACATCTCCCATACAACCACTTTTTAATCCATCTTGCTATTCCTTACTAACCCTTCTTAACCAAGCTTATTTCCTTATTGAACCTTGTCAAAGGCCTTACTGAAGTTTTAGACAACATCCACCACTTTACCCTCATCAATTTCCCTAATAACCTTTTCAAAAAATTCAAGATTAGTCAAACATCACAATCACAAATCCATGCTAATTCTTCCTAATCCTACCCTATTTATCCAAATTCTTATATATTGTCTTAAGTATCCTTTCCATTATTTTGCCCACCACTGATATCAAACAACGTTCTTGTTAAAACTCTACTCTTTTCTCACATCTTTGTCCTCCTGTTCACTTACCTCAGGGCTATTATCTATTCGTACCTGCGGGACAGCCCTCATGTAATTATTGAAATGGGACCAGGTATATCAACCTTCTACCTGTACATCGGTCGGTAGTTTAGAAAACTCATACATACATCTTGTCTTCAGGTTTAAAGGGTCCTTCCTCCTGGTCCACCTCCAACAGCTTTTACTTTACCTGTTCATAAATAGACTTGTATATCATAATTAACTGTTTCATATACTTTTTAAATTCTATCTTTAACTGTTCCAAACTCGGTCTCTTGTAGGGACCTCTCCATTGTGCCACCTGCTCGGTTAGTTTGCATGCAACATCTCTTCAGTGCTAATGGCAGGGCATCGATCCAATTCAACTTTGTAATTACACAAATCTTATTTATATTAACCTTCAATGTTCCATTTATTCTTTCCACCATGCCTGTGACTGCAAGTGTTACATACCCAAATGTGTATTTTAAGGGTCTTTATCGCCAACTTGGCTACTCCCTAAATGAAAACAATCCGTTGTCAAAGCTGATTTCTGTAGGTCTACCAAACCTCTTAATTACCTTATTCATCATAAACGACACTACAGGGCTTATACCTAAATCGATTCAGACTTACCCTAGATATAACAACAGCTTATCATCTTCCAGATGCTGTTCTGGCTGCTTCGTCTGCACTTAAATTTACCTTCTTATGTGCTTGACATGTACTGCTAGCTTTTGGTCTCCGTTTCACCATACAATTTCAACATATTTTCCAATCTAGTCTGAACTATATCCTGCCTTTTCCCAAGGTTATCATCCTCTGACTTGTGGAACAATACCAACAAATCCTCCTTTAAATCCCTTTCTCTCTTGGGGACCCCAGTCCTGTTAGGGCTTATACCCAGATTAATTTCACTCCTGATAGGACTTTTTGAGGAAACGTTCCCCAAAGACATTCATTATTGGCATGTAATTCTCTGGCCCTGCTTGGTTCCGTCATAGAACTCACTTATTTCAGTCTTTTCAACCAGGTCCGTTGTTTATTGACAACAGCTCCTCCTGCTGGTTTGCAAGTCTTTTTCCTATCTTTGCGATATTTCTCGACCGCAGAGATCAACTGTTCACTGAATCGGGGGTGGGAAATTAATGACAATCTCACCACCTTCTCCAATCTGCTTGACTTTAATTAGAATGACATCCACCACAGTAGTTCATAATATAATGTTCATCAATCAACTCTCCACCTTTTCAGCTGGTTTTCCAGATAGGCTGCTGGATTATTTGCCTCTCCCAGTGGATCTCCCCTTTGTTCCTTGGGGTTCCCCTTAAGTGGGTAACATTGTCTGAGGGCCTGCCATACCCTCTGCCTGACTGTGTCAAACAGTATGCCATTGCTTATTACATTGTTCGCATCAGTTTATACCATCCATCTTCAGTAGTTCTGTCACTTTAGTGGGTCCTATCACTTTTACCAACAGTGCCTTCAAATCTTCCATGGTCAATAATCGTCCCACGTTCTCCTCCTCCAAAGCCCTAATCCATTTCCTCCCCCATCAGGGATATAGGGTGAGGTATTTTTTAGCCCTCTCAGTTTATGGGTGCCCCCAAGGGATAATCCGTGTCTGTCCTTCTCTTTTCTCTTTAAAGCAGTCTCATCACATTTATCCCTATGCTTCCCACTTTAATCCTTTCTGGTATGCCTTCTTTCTTATTCTAAACTCAATTTCTTGCTTCTCAAATATTCTAGCCT
Source organism: Malacoraja senta (assembly GCA_038087875.1). NCBI lineage: Eukaryota > Metazoa > Chordata > Chondrichthyes > Rajiformes > Rajidae > Malacoraja > Malacoraja senta. The sequence goes on along the minus strand of CM075983.1, from coordinate 58,138,099 downwards.
TGCAAATTCATTCACCTTTCTTTTTAAATCTTCCACTGACTCCTCCTGCTTTATTACTTTCACGCCTGTCGTTTTCTACTTCTGTTATCTCCTAACTGCCTCTCTCTCCTTTCTTTCTAAACTTGAATGTTTACCAATTAACTTATTTCCAATTATTTCAATCCATATTCACCACTATTTTAAATGTCCAATTCCTAGCACTAGTAACAATTTTCCAAATTATCTTTACTGACTAGAAATCTAAAAGAACATCAGAAAAACCAAAAGCTGATTTTACAACTTCCCCTTCTAGGTTACGAGGATACAAACAGTTAATCGTTATCTTACAGCTGTTCGTCGCCTTTCACCATGACCTAATTTATTTAAAGGAACATACACCTACCTACAGTGGACATTTTTGATTCTAATAAAACTTACTTACTCTTACAATGTGGTCTACAAATACAATAAACAAAATAATTATCACACATATAAACTTCCTCTTTCATTCCAAACCGGTTTTTACACACAAATCACATTCGTTCCATTCTTACTTCAAATAAATGCAACATCTTTTACATGTATTAAAATTTCAAAATTATCATTTATATTAATCTTATCTCCCTCCTCTTTTTTTTTTTTTACCCCCGGTGCTTCCTTCTTTCCAAGATTGCAACATTTGCCCCAACGGACTATTGGGCAGAATGTGAGGACCCTCTTCCCTCGGTCCCTTTATCTTAACACCCTGTTTCCTGCCTTGCCCGTACAGACCCCTGAATTCTTCAGGGCGGTAACCACAAGGTCTTATCCCAATCGCCCGAGAAATACTTAATAGTCAATGTTCTTACCCGGGTCCTGTGCACAGGAATTGCTCGATTGATCTCTTCCTTATTCCGGATACTAGCCCCTCTTGTTTCCAGAGTCTCTTTGTCTGGATATTACTCGCTCAAACAGCTGACGGCAAGCAAGGGGTCTTGAGACTGCTGAACTCAGCTGGGTGCACCGTCCCTTCTTCCGTATACTGCCGCCAGCTGGCCGGAGTGGTGATCCCGAGACGAGCCCCCAAGCTTGTGAGATGTATCGTGAGTGCTCACAATCACGATGCCAGGGACAATCGTGGAAACAACAAATTCCTTTATTTACGAGTCTGCAGTCCCCGGGTGTCTCTCCTTGACCGAGACACACCGAGACCAGGAAAGTCACTCTCTTTTATTCACAACATTTTACAATGGTTACACCTTTAATTCCTCCCCTTCGGGCTCCTTCCAATCAGAGCACTGAGGTGCACAATCTAACCGGAACGCCCCGTAACGCCCCGCAATGCCCAGGGTACCTCCCAGATCATACATCGCATGTGCATTTAAATGAGACATCTTGTCATGCTGGCCGTGTTTGCAATATTCATTTATCTCATTACGCAAGCGCAGTAGAGTACTTCATGCCCTTTCCCTAGTTCTTGCCGGACTGGGGCTATCTTCTGGCTCTCACCCTTGAAATGTCACTATCTGTTCTTGCGGTTATTATCTAGTCGAGCGCTGTCGGGTGTTCGTGCTGAGAGCTCATCATCACGCTCCTGTGTGTCTGCTCTCAGCTATTTCTCAGGGTCCTGTTTAAATCATTATCCCTATTAACCCCTTCCTCACATGACCCATGATCCACATTTTACTTTCTTGTCGCGTCGGCAGTTTCTTGCGGCTGTAGCTGCTTGTGTATGCTGTTATCAGTGCGTTGTCAAGGACGATGGTGTTTTATCATTTTTGTTCCTCACTCCCCCCCTCCCCTCTCCCTCCCCCTCTCTCCCCTTCCCCTAATCCCTTCTCTCCACCTCTGCCCCGCCCCTCTCACATTCCCTCCCCTCCTCTCCACCCCCTACCCCTCTCCACCACTTCCCGCTCTCCCCCCTTCCCCCTCCCCCTCTCCCCACACTCCCCTCTCCCCACCCCGTCTCTCCCTCCCTCCCTCTCCACCCCTCCCCCGACTGTGTGTTTGGGGGGTGGTTAGCGTGTGTGTGATGCCGCAGGCCCCTCCCCCCCCGCAACCGCGCGTTGGGGAAACAGGTGATGTCACAATGTCACAGATGGCCAATTGCAATGGATCTCATTTACATATGCCTTTGCCCCGCCCCCGCCCCAGCCACCTGCGTCGAAGCGCGTGATCACGTGATGAACATAACGGCCGTTGAGACTCTCTCCGCCCACAACCCGCCTCAAAACACTGGTTTTATAAACGTCAAAGTATTAAAACTGTGTGGCCCAGCCGCCCGCCCACTCCCCCTGCATTAGTGTTAAGTTGACTCGCACTCGCATCCTCTGCTTTCCCCCTCCTCCTACTCTCTCTCCCCCCCTCTCTTTCTTCCCGACCACTCCCCCCCCAACCGTTCATCGCCGCTGTTAACCGCTCCTAACCTCACAGCTGGAAGCGATGGTAAAGTGAACCATTAATTTAAAGCAGCCAAGCTGCTGCTACATTTACACTGTATGCTCACCCGAGATCCGAACACGTCTGGCCATAGCGGCTGCTGTCAACTTCAAATGGCTGCTGTCCAGCTCTCCCGCGCGCGGCGCCTCTTGCAACGGCTGCGGGAGGCGCGAGGCCGAGTTACGTCAACACCCCCCCCCCACACCCCGACGAGTGCTGGCATTTGGCTCTCCGACTCCTCCCTCCCGCTGTCCATCTGCGTTCCTGTTCTGTGTCCCTCTCTGTGAACGAGAAAGTTCTGAAGATCCGGAGGTCACCGGGGACAGGCGAGATCCTGGGGAGGTGAAGAGGGGGAGTGGGAGGTTTGAGGGAGAGGAGGGAGTAGGGAGGGAGAGTGGAGAATGGGGGAGGTAAGGAGGGAGAGTGTGGGAATAGAGGGAGAGGAGTGGGGGGTGATAGGGAGTGGGGAATAGATGGACTCCCCATACCCATCCCATTCTCACCCCTCCCCCACCCCTCTCTCCATCTTCCTCTCCTCACCCCTCTCCTTCCTCTCCTCCCCCTCCTCCTCCCACCCCTCACTCCCCCCCATCCCCCACCCCTCGCCCTGCCACCTCTCCCCCCAACCCCCTTCCCTCTCTCCCCCCACCCCCTTCCCTCTCTCCCCCCACCCCCCAACCCCTCTCCCTCTTCCACCACTCCCCCCTCCCCTCCCCCCCTTCCACTTCTCTCCCCCTTCCCCCACCCCTCTCCCCCCTTCCCCACCACTCTTCCTCCCCACTCTTCCCCCTCCCTGTGGGGGTGTGTGGTTAGTGTGTGTGTGACGCCCCAGGCCCCCCCCCCCCCCCCCCCGCTACCCGCTCCGGATTTCCAGCGAATCGGCCATGTACTGTCTCTCTCTCCCGGGGCTATCTCCGCTTTTCGCAGCTCACTCACTCGCCCGGCTCCCCTCCACCTCTCCCTGCCCTCCTCTTCTCAACCCCTTCTCTCCCCACCTCTTCTCTCCCCACCTCCCTCCCCTCTACTCTCTCTACCCCCTCCTCTCTCCTCCTACTCTCTCTCCTCCCTTCCACCCCTCTCCCTCTTCTACCCCCCTCTTCTCTCTCCACCCCTCCCCCCACTCTCCCCTCCTCTCTCTCCTCCTCCCCCCTTGTCCCCCCTCACCTCCCTCCCTACCCCCACTCCCCCCATCCCCACTCTCTCCCCCTTTCCCCCTCCTCTCCCTCCCCGTCTGCCCCTCCCCCCTGTGTGTGTGTGGAGGGGTGATTAGTGTGTCCGCTCCCCACCTCCCCCCCCCCCCCACCCCCTCACCCAGAGACGGAATCCGCTGTCAAAACATGGGGGGGACCCGGGACAGGAGGGGCACAATTTCTTGGCGGCCGTGCGCGCATGCGCACACTCACACACACAAGCGATGAATCGGAAGCTTCAGCCGTGCGCCCTGTGAACGGTGATTAGCTGGGGATTCTTCCAGTTTCCAGCCCCGCGATGTGGATGCCTCTACTACGGGGCCGTTACCGTTAGAATGCGTCAATTAGTGCAGATATGTACCACAGATTTAAAAAACACTGGACACTTTCAAGCAGTTTGTCCTGTCCTATATTATGTTGTCCACTGTCCAGCATGATGTCCAGTGGTTTTTTAAATCTGTGGTAGCGCTAGTGTGGAAATTACAGTATGAGCTATTAAAACCAAGCAATATATAAATGATCTGCATTATATGCAACCTAAAACTTTGTATTCTTTGTATTCTTGGATGTATTAAACATTTTTTTCCCCAATTGCCAGCTGTAAAAATAGAGGGTGTCAATTAGTTAATAAAATTGCTTTATAATCTGCAGAAGCATTTGGTCTCTGTAATTGTGTGTTTTGTTGCCTTTGGCTCGAAGGGTCGAATGGCCTCCTCCTGCACCTATTTTCTATGTTTCTATGCAACTGTCATGCACAGAATTTTGTTCAGACTTGTTTGAATAACAATAAAGGAAATCCAATTCAATTCAATTCAATCTACAGGTGGAGATTCCCTCCCTCTATTTGGAAATGATTCATGATGGAAATCATACATTCATAACTTCAAGACACAATCTGAATTCAATTGTATTCATTTTTTGTCAATTACTTCATGTAACGCAAATATCTGATTACAACATTCATGAACATAAATGAGACCCAAGTAAAAAAAATAAAATGTATGGATTTCTCTAATAAAGAACTTAGAAATGTAGTTCATATGAATTCAAATCCCCTCATAAAATGTTAGAAATTTGTAAAAAAAAGGGTTGCAATGAAAGTTTGATTCACAAGAATTGGTATTTAGCAACACTTTATTAGTATCATTAACACTTAGTTATAATATTTTATTAGTATTATTAACACCTAGTTATATTCATTTAGACAAGTGAAAACTTCCAAATACACGCCGTCTGGAATCTGACCGCCGACCACCAACATCGAGCAGCTAACAAAGACAGTTAGCACATCGCTTTTTTTTGTCAGGAATGCAGTGATGAACGAATGACTCGAATCGAACGTCTCGACTCGAACGACTTTAAACGAACGAAAAACCCAACATACCTTACAAAGCTTGTAACATACCTTACAAAGCTTGTAACCTCCGAAAACATGGAGGGGACATGTCCCCTCTGCCCCCCCCCCCGGGTTTTCCACCCTCTCCTCCCCTCCACCCCCCTCTCCCTCTGTCTCTTGCCCCTCTCTCTGTCTCTGTCCCTCTCTCTTTGTCTCTGCCCTTCTCTCTCTGCCCTCACTCTTTACCCCCCTCCCTCTAGACGCGCCTGCGAGTTGGGGGCTATGCGTCTGTAGATAGGGCGGTTATGGGGTAAAAGGAGGAAATTAATAATATTAAATTAATATCAATGGGGGTAGTTAGCGTGTGCGCGGGGGGGGGGTAGTTAGTATGTGTGACGCCGCATGCTGCCCCCCCCTGCAACCGCACGTTGAAGGAACAGACCCAACGGTCTGCAAAGAGTAGGAGTAAACGGGTCCTTTTCACAATGGCAGGTGGTACCGCAATGACTAGTGGGGTACCGCAAGGCTCGGTGCTGGGATCCCAGCTATTTACAATATATATTAATGATTTGGACGAGGGAATTGAATGCAACATCTCCAAGTTTGCGGATGACACGAAGCTAGGGGGGCAGTGTTGCTGTGAGGAGGATGCTAGGAGACTGCAAGGTGACTTGGATAGGTTGGGTGAGTGGGCAAATGCATATCAGATGCAGTATAATGTGGATAAATGTGAGGTTATCCACTTTGGTGGCAAAAACAGGAAAGTAGACTATTATCTGAACGGTGGCCGATTAGGAAAAGGGGAGATGCAACGAGACCTGGGTGTCATGGTACACCAGTCATTGAAAGTAGGCATGCAGGTGCAGCAGGCAGTGAAGAAAGTGAATGGTATGTTAGCATTCATAGCAAAAGGATTTGAGTATAGGAGCAGGGAGGTTCTACTGCAGTTGTACAGGGTCTTGGTGAGATCACACCTGGAGTTTTGCATACAGTTTTGGTCTCCTAATCTGAGGAAAGACATTCTTGCCATAGATGGAGTACAGAGAAGGTTCACCAGACTGATTCCTGGGATGTCAGGACTTTCATATGAAGAAAGACTGGATAGACTCGGCTTGTACTCGCTAGAATTTAGAAGATTGAGGGGGGATCTTATAGAAACTTACGAAATTCTTAAGGGGTTGGACAGGCTAGATGCAGGAAGATTGTTCACGATGTTGGGGAAGTCCAGAACAAGGGGTCACACTTTAACGATAAGGGGGAAGTCTTTTAGGACCGAGATGAGAAAAACATTTTTCACACAGCGAGTGGTGAATCTCTGGAATTCTCTGCCACAGAAGGTAGTTGAGGCCAGTTCATTGGCTATATTTAAGAGGGAGTTAGATGTGGCCCTTGTGGCTAAGGGGATCAGGTGGTATGGAGAGAAGGCAGGTACGGGATACTGAGTTGGATGATCAGCCATGATCATATTGAATGGGGCCGAATGGCCTACTCCTGCACCTATTTTCTATGTTTCTATGCACTTGGTCTAGTATACTTTTAAATCTCTGTCGGTGTGTGGGTGTCATTTTGCCTGTGAAACGTATCTCCTCGCCAAAATGGGAAAACGTTTTCATATTTCAGTATATTCCTTGTGATTTTAGAAATCCACTCCTCTGTACATTTGGTACATTATTTTCCCGACTTTTTTATTAAAATTGTTGACCAATCTGACCTTTTTTTAAAAATCTGACCGCTGCCCAGCTGCTGACGTTACAATAACAGTGACATTTTTACATCTTCTGGTAGAAATCTTCCTTATGATTTCAAAAATTTGGTCCATTTTTTCCCGAGATATTTACTAAAATTTATAACCAAACTGACATTTTTTTTAAATATTAAGGTTGCGCAGCTGCTGACCTCACAATGCCTTTCCTCGTGCCCCCCCCCCCCCCCCCCCCCCCCCCGGCCGCTCTGGATTAATGCAGCTGCTGTCAACGCGCATGCACAGTTTTCCACGAGGGACGTTAGCCCACCCACCCCCCCCCCCCGTTCTTCAAAAGGCGCAGAAAGATCGAGAAAGTTCTGCAGCAAAGATCCTACAGCTCTGCTCCGCTATTGGATCTTTGTTCTGCAGATCCCGAGGTCAGAGGCAAAGATCCTATAGCAAGCTCCGCTATAGGATCTTTCGTCAGAGTGGGGCTCGCTCGGGCCCCCACGACCTGCCGCCCCGCCCCACTCCTCTCTCTCACCCCTCGCTCTCTCTCTCCCCCTCCCTCTCTCTCCCCCCTCTCTCTCCCCCTCTCTCTCCCCCTCCCTCTCCCCCACCCCCTGCCCTCCCTCCCCTAAACCCCCCTGCCCTCCCTCCCCTAAACCCCCTTCTCCCCTCCCCTCAGCCCCCCTCACTCCCTCTCTCTCCCTCTCTCCTCCCATCTCTCTCCCCTCCTCCCCCACCCTCCCTCTCCTCCACCCCTTCTCCCTCTGTCTCTTGCCCTTCTGCTCTGCCCCTCTCTCTCTGTCTCTCCCCATTCTCTCTCTGCCCTCACTCTCTACCCTCCCCTCCCTCTCTAGACGAGCCTGCGAGTTGGGGGCTATGCGTCAGTGGATAGGGCGGTTATGGGGTAAAAGGAGCAAATTAATAATAATATAATATCAAGGGGGGGGTAGTTAGCATGCGTGCGGGGGGTAATTAGTGCGTGTGTGGGGGTGGTTAGTGTGTGGGGGTGGTTAGTGTGTGTGAGTCGCATGTCCCCCCTTCCCCCCAGCAACCGCGTGTTGGAGGAACAGACCCAACGGTTTGGTACTTTTTAAAACTCTGTGTGTGCGTGTATGTGTGTTATTTCGCCTTTCATTCACATCCCCTCGAAAACCGGACGCCGAAACGGGGAAATCTTTACATATTCCGGTAGTGATTTACCTCATGATTTCAAAAATCCCCTCATCTGTAAATTTAGTTCATTATTTCCCGAGGTTTTTACTAAAATTGTTCACAAATTTGACTTTTTTTCCCAATCTAACCGCTGGCCAGCTGTGCCGTCACAATGCCTTTGCTCGTGGCCCAGCGACCCCCCCCCCGCCCCGACTATGGATTAAAGCAGCTGCTCTCAACGCTCAGGGACGTGGTTTTCCATGAGTTACGTCACCACCCCGCCCCCTCGTTCTTCAAAAGGCGCAGAAAGAATGAGCAAGTTCTGCAGATCCCAAGGTCACCGGCGCTCACGAGTTGTTAAAGAAGGAACTGCAGATGCTGGAAAATCGAAGGTACACAAAATGCTGG